>OX336389.2:645060744-645660744 GCA_946902985.2 Meconema thalassinum
TCATGGCCTTGTTTGAATATAAACGGACGATCGCGACGCGGTAGAAAAGTTGAGCAAGCACTGGTTTTCACTATAGTTCGTTGAAATATATGAGAAGTTCACTGTATAAACACGAGAGTTTATGACAAAAAAAGTTATTGCAATGATGAAAATATCTGGTTTCACTAGGTAGGCGAGAGTCTATTTCTTGAAAAAGTTGTAATTTACAATTAAATGTGCCATAGAAAATTCCAACGGGGGAGGAAAGTTCGCTATTGCAGTAATTTAAGGAAGATTCCTCATTTTAACTAGCATTTTCACAAGTGCGTGAACAATACTTGACGGCAAGACTCGCAGATAGAGTACAAGATCTCGAAGGTTCCAGAACGACCTTAGCAGAAAATGGGGTTGAGAAATTCCAACGGAGGAACTAGCTTTATAATTATAGACAGCGGGTATTATATAATATCCCACGTAGCGAGAGGATTTCTCATTTGAATAGCTTAAGAAAAGCTCTTTTTTAGTAAGGTTGGCTTATACAAGCAAAAGCTCAACATGGCAAATCCCACGAAGAATGATTTTTGCCCCAAAGTAAATAATTTCACACTGTCTATAAATTATAATTAAAAGCACGTGGAAGTTAAAACCATGAAGATGAGGTTAAAACTTTTAAAATGGTACTTATCTTGATTTCATGTTGACGTCGAAGTTTCCGTTGATGACTACCTAGCCAACATGGCGTAGAAGAGTGTGTGCCTCTTGGTTTGAGGAGGCTAGCTCGAGCGGAGCTTTGACTGACCGAGTCAACTGCAGACTGAGAAGTGAGAGCTGCTCAACGGAGCACGGAGGGACCGAGGAAGGGGAAAAGAGTGGGGGGTAGGAGACAAAAGGAGAACATATAAGTATTGCCAATATTGTAACAAAAAAATGATCTCTTGCTGAGCTGGTCTTCAAAGAGTTGATAACAGTTGATACTAGCACAGCATGGTGAGTAAAGAGGTAGACGTAGTCCTCTTTCTCATGGAGATAATAGCTGGCGATGGTAACAGGATCTGGTAGCCAAATGGATATGGAATTCCTCTTGCGCGAGGAAGAGTTGAAGAGCTTCAGAGATTCGTTGCTATACGACGCTAGGTGGGTCATAGAATATATATCTGGAACAGACTCATACAAAATATAAGCGACCTGAACCCCTAAGAGAGAACAGAAGATCACTGTTGGTGTCTGACAAAGAGGAAGGAAAGAACATGCAAAAGCATTGAAAATTATAATCTCAGGTACCGTGTATTCCAAGAATGCACCAAGTGGCGGTCAATGACAATGAACAGTAGTTAACATAGCTAGAGGGTAGCTGAGTGCAAGTATCTTTAGTCGGTCAAACAAAAAGAGTGGTGACTAGCGGGACGGTGAGGGTAGAATTATTTATTTATTATATTAGTTAATATTTAATTTATTTTTAGCACAGGGCTAATACACAAAATGGTTACTGCACACAACCACTTACACATATGGCATGCTAACTTAACTTAACGTAACCTAAACTAACTCCACCTAACCTAACCTAACATAACCTAACTTAAAAGTGTGAGCAAATATGAAAGCAAAAAGTGAGAGCAAATGTGCCAGCACAAATATTAAACTTAGTTATAACCTAACCTAACCTAACCTATCCTAACCCAACCAAACCTAACCTAACCTAACCTAACCCACACAAACCTCATTTAAGTATTTAAATTAATACATGTAACATTTTCTATTTTTACATTTTAAATTTTATATTTTCCAAAAACAGTAAACTACAAGGTCACGGACATAACCTAACCTAACCTAACCTAACCTAACCCACAGAAACATCATTTAAAGATTTTACATTTTACATTTTATCATTTTAGATTTTAGATTTTATCATTTTACTTTTTTTTAAATTTTAGATTTTACATTTTAACATTTAAGATTTTAGATTTTTACATTTTATATTTTACATTTTAATTTTTATATTATCCAAAAACAGTTAACTACAAAGTCACATTCCTAACCTCAGTTCACGTAACCTCACTTAACATAATCTTAGTTCACGTAACCAAACATATCCTCACCTAACATTATCTAATCTAACTTAAGCTAAGTCAAAGGCTAATGCACATACACAGAGTTTTGTTGTTCACACATTTGTCAATTCCTCAATTTCCACTTATCATAATTTTTTTTATTTTTAAATTTCAGTTTATTGTTTTTAAATTTTGTCAGTATGGAAACATGGATTTTGCAATTTGTTGTTTACACATTGTCAATTTCACAATTTTCACATTTACAGTTTTTAAAATGCCCGTTTAAAGTTTTCAATTTCATAATATGGAAACATGGATTTTGCATTTTGTTGTTTACACATTGTCAATTTCACAATTTCCCATTTACAGTGTTTAAAATGTCAGTTTAAAGTTTTTCTATTTCATAATATGGAAACATGGATTTTGCATTTTGTTGTTTACACATTGTCAATTTCTCAATTTCCTATATACAGTGTTTAAAATGTCAGGTTAAAGTTTTTCAATTTCCTAATATGGAAACGTGGATTTTGCATTTTGTTGTTTACACATTTATCAATTTCACAATTTCCCATTTACAGTTTTTAAAATGCCAGTTTAAAGTTTTTCAATTTCATGATATAGAAACATGGATTTTGCATTTTGTTGTTTACACAATTGTCAAATTTACAATTTCCCATTTACAGTTTTTAAAATTTCAGTTTAATGTTTTTCAATTTCATGATATAGAAACATAGATTTTCCAATTTTGTTGTCTACATGCTTTTGATTTAGTCCATGTACAAAGTTCATTTTGCGTTAGGAGTGGGGAGAGGTGGGTAGTATTTAAAAATGTATAAGCAGTGTCCATACAATATTTTAATTTTAAATACATGTACACTATTTACACATAATACCTTTTTTATTATATTTTTTGTTATAATTGTACAGTTTTTTTATTTTTTATTTTTTATCTTTGAGTATGTATACATTTTTTTTCTTTTGTTGTTGCTTGATTGATGGTTTTTTAAATTGTTAGGTTTATGTAGTTGCTAATGCAGGTAAAGCTTTTTTATATTCATAACTTAACTCTTTAAGCATGGTCAATGATTGAGTAATAACCATAGGCATGTGTACCTATACCATTCGAAGCAATTACTCTTTTATCATCTCTAGGACACAAAGCAATTTTGTTTAGTCTATTATATGATATGTCATGTTGTTTAGAATCGATAATGTTCATTGGTATTCTTTTTACCTCGTTTTTCATAATACAATCCTTATAATCTTGAAAGCTTATACAATTTTTGACAACACCTCTGTTAATATCTTTAATCTTTTTGATTTCTTTACTTTTTATATCTAAAGCCTACATTTTAGCTCTAAGTCCAACAAATGCTTTTATAATGTGTCCACAAGCCTCGTCTTTAAATTTCCCCAACGTTTTCTTGTTTGATGTACAGTAACATATGTGATTAGTAGGATAATCAGATGTGTCCAGGTGTTCTAGGAATTCCAACTTGTCTTGATATACATCTTGGGTGTTAACCAAATAAAAGAACGAGTCGGTATCCATATGCATGAGTTTAAGATTGTCCATGCCATATTAGGGTAGCAGGACATCATAGTGGTGGGAAAACATGAGAGTTTTTGAAATATCCAGTATACACATTCCAATATATATATATATATATAGGCTTATTGAATACAATGTTACGTTTAGCCATGTGGAAAGCACCTAGGTTAGTACCATAAATTGTTCTGTCGATAAATGATGGCTTTGCTATTAGCTTTCCAGCTTTGTTGCTGTCAGTCACAAGACGTATTGTACCCGTAAATCCGGAAAGTAGCCTGTTGGAATATCCATTGCCCCAGCTGGATCACTTATTTCTAACAGCACCGGCCAATTACTACATTAGAAATCGCTTCCAACATGGCCTTTAGGGATTTACATATAGCAGTTACAAGAATTTTGTGGATCAACAACAAACAACACGGGGCACACCTACCTTTACTTACGTTCTCGGGGACTAGGAACTCAGCTTCGCCTACAATATATCCACAATACTCTAATCCTTATATTTAAAATGAATCACACATGAATAACGACAGATAACGAACTGAATAAATTTATTAACAATGGTAAATTAACCTAAATAACAATAAACTAATGTAATAACGATAGAAAAATAAAACCACACAATCATACACACTTCCTTTCTACTACACATCTTACGACAATGCCGTGCAAAAATATAAGCATAAAAGTCTTGGTGTGTTTAGGCCTACACTACGTAAAAAAACGTTTAAGGAAGGCTCTTACATTCATGGCATTCCTGACAACTGGTTACATTCACTAGCCCGCGTCTGGAAAACGCACGTGCACTGGCCTGTTTCATCAATGAAACGCCAGCACCACGCTGTATTCAGAACTGTTTACATTTTATACAAGGCTGTGAATCTTCACCTGTTCATATTATGTCACACCGCTCTCCAATCCTAACGGTGAATCATTCTGGCTAGCCTACATTGAGACTGCTTTGTGTGCGTTTAAAACACACGTAAAATTAACATTCAGATATTACAAAAATGCTCATAACTTCTATGTTCCTTTAACAATCATTCTGAAAATTTTTATACAATCTTTCATTCGCTCCCCGAAATTGTTCTAGACCAATCCGGTTCAACAATTACACTTAACAGTGGACAATCATTCATACAAAACATCTGCTCACAAAAAAAAGCTAATCCAAAACAATCGATTAATAAATCCTACCAAAATTACTTAACTAATTAAATCATTTTCGAAAAATATTTACATGTAATTTGCTCATAATAATATACACTATTTAGTGTTGCTAACACGTTACTTACGAGATTCTGGATTCTCGGTTACAAAACAATTCTCAATTAATTATATACACTGTTTTTCCACATAATCATTCTCTAACACTCCGTAGTTTTAATATCCTAGTGACACATCGTCTTATATAGGTTTCATTACACTGTCGGTCTAATACATTCGACTGACTAAGGTTAACTGTACGTAATTACATAACTTCGGGTTTAATAAAATATAATAATTGTATCATTGGCATGAGTAGACAATCTTTCTCTAGTGGTATTTCCGCTGAAACCCTTCTGTCAACACAGCTAAAACGTTAGTTCACATGAAATGGACTACTTGTATACAACGACACTTATCATGATACATGCCTTTCTTATCAAAGAACAACAATACTTTGACTTCCCTTAAAATGTGGAACTTCCTTCGCATGAGCACTTCATAGCTCTACAAATCCTCATATAACAGTATATATGGCATAAAAATTATCATCCACTATGTTAAACAATAACCAAAACAGATTAATTGTTATTAACATTTCTTCTATAGGTACTTTCCTCAAATAAAGGCGTGAGCCTCAGTATCGTTTCACATGACTACTGATCTACAATTATACATACTTAAGTTCTTCAAACGAAACTTCCAATTGTAATGAACGATATTAGACTGTCGTGATAGACCTCCTAAAGTTCACTCCCCAAAAGATAATTAACTGTTTACTCGTCTGTCGAAAATACATGTAATAAAAAATAATACTCCTGTCTCGCTTCACTGATCAAGCTTTGAATTGTTTATCGTTGTAATATCAGGTCGACATAATGACGTGATGTTACACAAATAGTTTAAAATAACACACATGTTATTTATAGTGTCAAATAGAATTCAATCTTGACCGGGATAAACTAGCTTTGAATTCCTAGCCAAAGAATTGAATAATCTTCTTATCAAAAGGTATTTCCTCTAACATATCAAATGATCAAAGCTCTCAGCTTTACAAATAATAAAAAGGTTTGTCAATGTCGTAAAGTTTTTCCACTCTACACAAAGAATGTTCATAGGGATTAAGACTTGGGTCTTATCAAACGACTAGTATTTCCTAGATCGTCGACAGTTTATGTACAATAATGATATAACAATATAATTCGATGTTTCTTCTGTTCTTGAAGTCTGATGTTGTTACATTAAAATGCTCAAATTAAATTAAAAAAAATTAATTTGAAGCTATGACACAATGTCAGAATACCTGGTTTAAATAAAATTATTAAAATTCGAGAGTCGAAACGACTAGTCTTCTGTGAGGCAATATGGTTCCTCAAACATTTTTTTTAATGTCAGTTCCACAACTGATCCGTAGAATAAAATTGAAAAATAGATGAAAGGCAATCATCTTCTAAATAATCTTGGAGCATTAAAATCTTAGCACACATCTGAAGTGTAAATTACATGAGAACACTGAAATAAATGAAATGTGAAAATATGGAGTAAGATCGTTGGCTCAGGATGTCACTAATCAAGCTCTATAATAAAATGAGAGACACTGCTACCTTATTTGGACGAAAACTTGAAGATCTATGTAAGTATTCACACAATACTTAAGATGTTTCCTCAGTTCAAGATACTGAGATGGATCTGCACTCGAACCTCGGATCTGCGACCTCAGAGATAGGAAAAACGTTTCCTCTCCGGAATTCACCAACATTCGCCTGGGATCGAACGACATCCTTCTGGCAAATTCTTCTGTGGTTGCTGGGCTACCCCTAGCATTTGGACAAATTTCTTCTGTAGAATCTTCATTCTCCGTCGTAAATATATATCAGCCTCATCATTGGAATATAGTTTATAGAAATATTCATATAAATGGTGAATTAACTACTTCTATTGCTAATTGATGTTACATTAGTGTTCGTAGACTGACGAAATGTACAAGGTGGACCGTACACTACGTCTGTATTCAAGAATACGTCGTCTAACGAAGTTCCATCGTTGTATCTTAACTTCTGTTATCGAATATGTCTTTGGCGCATGACTATTTAGTTCATCATATCAACAATGTTAATTATGTTGAATGAAACCACTTGAAGAATAATGATAGTCATTATAATAATGTTTATTTGCTGCGCCAATGTTAAAAGTTCTTCGCCACTGTTCACTTGAACTGCGTTCGCCAACTTCACGTTGCAATCTAAAATGATATTCAGCTTTATTTCCAACACATTTGAAAATCAGTCTTAACAGGCTTATATTGTCGAAACGGTAAATTTTAGAACGCTCGACTTTCAACAGAATATAGTATTCGACCTGTTCTTTATATATATTCACTTAGTTAAACTCAAATCTCAATTATATAAGGGATATACTAATTTCAATGTTCCTCACAACTTCACTTAAAATGGAAGTGCGGTAATCTCCTACGTTCTACCTTGCTATCTTCGCGTCTCCACAAGTCGACAGTCGTCGCACTCGGACAAAGCTTTGGGATCTCCGTTAACCCAGTAAAAACTCTTCCTCACTCTTCAAGGACTGCTGGAATAAGAACATCGATCCTTGGATCTCCCCCTCCATGTCGAAATTTTGGAGGCCATATCAATCTCCAACCATAATTTTATCGCGTAGATTACTAATGCTTATTATTGCGTAGAATAACCGATCTGAGGTTTTTAAAGTATCAGACATAATTTCTTTTAATATTTTCTTCATAACCACATAAGAAGATCTTTTTCTAAGGACCTAAATGCATAATTTCACCAAATTATGTGGTTGAAGTTGATCCCGTCTGCAATAAGACCTCTTCTCATTGGCTCTGGACTGGGATCCAATAGCATCATTTATAACAATATTTATAATATTAATTTCCAAACTCACTGTTGCTATGCCAATTTTAGCCTTCTAGAAGCGTCTATTGTGCAATATATCACGTGATCGGGCTCTCCCATGGCCTCGAGCTTGTAACACTACCCTCCTGTGTCAAACTTCCAGAATTTATATTTGCTGGTTAAATTGTATCATGGGGACGGAAAATACTCGCATTTTGTCCCAGAATATTTCAATTTTCGGGGGCAGTACTATCCCTAGGTTAGGATGGTACCACGTCCACATTTGAATTACATTTATAATTTTATCTAATGCCTATGTGAACGAACGTATTACGACGAGTTGCGTCGTAAACTAATGCTTATTACCAAAGCTAATGATAGTTTGACCACTGACTATCAAAAAACATTGCATAAACACTCTTACGTCTAATAAGGAAACAATGGGAATAAACGCACTAGGGAATAAAGAAAACACTCTTATGCTAGCCTACCTTCGCGAATTGACATACTGTTTGTAGTCAATCGACATCTCAGGCATGTAAGTTAGGTTGGCAAAGCGCAATTACAATTGCGTCTTACAAGCTTCAGATCATGCGGACCGCAAGTTACTGACTATCGGTCCCGTGGATCCAATGTCGTCGGTACAAGTAGTGTCAGCTCATTTAAAAGATATCCCACATGGAAATGGATTGAAGTCATGGTGTCGCTAATGTCAAGCAAATGGTTGCAAGATTATAACTGTAATTTATTTATAATAATTAATTTATCCGTTGGTTTAGGATAATTATGCTTTGATTTAGGTTGTAGGTTTAAATGTGGTTTAGTTGGTTGTATTAATGACACCAGTCGTTGGCTGCAATAGGTGATCTCACTGGAGATTCACTCAAATACCTTGACTTCAACAAGTCAGACAATAACACAGGTTAGCGTGTCTTACACCAACTGCGCGCGGTGCATCGGTCGTCTTAGCATAGCTCAAGAACGCCGGAATAAACTAAGGGTAAGGCGAACATTCATTCCGTCCTGCCAAATACCAAATAATGAGTTCACGGACAAAACAATTACACTGGCTAGCCTAATTTATACAAAGCTGGGTCAATTAACATGGTATTTTAAACCTTACTACAACGCGCCAGGCGATCAAAGTCGTCGGCTAAAACATTTAAGGAATTCGCATAGACGTGCGTTCCGTTACGTCATAACAATAACAGGTGTTGACAGCTCCCTAAGCTGCTCTCATAGCATGGTTATTAATACCTGTGACCTTCAAATTTCCCAGGCTCGTAACATAATGTAGCACACAAAAAAGTAGTCATCCAAGTCGTCTCACATTTGTTTCCCGGGCAAACCGGTTATCAGCTGGGCGCAAGCAAGCCTGTCTGCTTCGCGTGCAGCTCATTTAGCATAGCAAAGAATAGTGCTTTCGAAATGATCATTTTATAATCTTGTAGGAGCACGAAATAAAGACCTATAGTGCTCTACAGATTATCTAACAATGTCTCATCACTCCCTAATAGTGTTTCCTGGGATTACATTCCCTTTAGAAAGATATAACGTAGCATAATGTTCAAAGAGTAGAAATTTTAAGAGATAACACTCGTGCATTCTGACTGCACTGATATCTGAAGATATGTCACTCGTTCTATGTACATGTAGGATTTGATAAGTGTGGTTTGGCATTCTCCACAACAACAAAAATTAAACATCTCACCTCTACTGTGATGTTTAAATGATACGAGATTGGTTAGTTCATCCATCTAACAGTATGTGAGTTCGTTCCTCTCGAACTACACGTGGTAAAAGTGTACTCACGAAAATGACAAATAAGTGGTTTATAAATGTTACTGCAACGGCCAGCCGAAAAATGATACGAGAATAAGCTCTGAAATTAAAGAAAGGACCTAACTAAGGGCTGTCTCCCTACTTTCACAAAATCTACATCTCTTGTAGTTGAAGATGTCCTTTACTCTGATATAAAATACTCTGAAATACATGAAGATTTCACCTGCCGTAAAATACACGGACTTGGGGTGTCTCACTGAAATATTGTCACAGTACTAAACAAATAAAGTGCACACATTTCCTACCTAAGTGGTCAAATATCATGGCGTTTCGGCTCAAAAATAAAATCCAAACACTACTACGTCAACCTGGACAAACTTCTTACAATGTTTACATGACTCACGGTTACGTGATGTGGTAGATCACCTTCCAGAACTCCCATTGGAAGGGGTTAAATGCCTTCAAGGTTCCAAGCAATTTTATAATGGGTAAGGCTATGGATCTTAGCCTGTCCTCGTGGTCATCAGTTAGTAAACCGTACATGGTTTGTACATAGTAGTGTCAGCTGGACAATTCCATGGTGCTGGCGTATTCCATTGGAGTTACCCTCACATGGTAAATTACTCCTCCATCATCTTCCCACAGTATGGTTGTAGAAATATCAGCACGTGGTGCATAACGTTAATCATCGTGCTCGAAAAAATATTCTTTGATTCTAGTGTAAAATATGATGAAATGCTCACTGGCTCTAATATTTGCAGGTTATTCAAATACTCTGCTTTACCTGCCATAGATTCTATTTTACCAGCACGTGGTAAATCAAACACTGTTTTTACAAGGTTTAAATCACAAAGAATCTGGGTAATCACTGTTGCGTACAAGCGATAAATAGATTTATCATAATGCAATTGTACAGTGGCACACACTGGGCTACACGACGTTGTCGTCAACTTAATAATTTCACTTTTATGAAAAAGAATGTTACCCTCGTCTGTCTACAGACGGTCCTCGTGGTTGGTGAAAAATGCAAGTTTTCACACGATCAAAAATTTTACATTCACATCAACGTTGCACTGGCTTTACTGAGCACAAAGTAATACTGTGCGTTATTTAAACTGATCAAATCAGCTCGATGGATGTAGATTAATGTCTTTCCAAATGTGGGGTCTACGTATGCCTATAGTGGCCTATTCTATCTGACGGACAATCGACACAAGCGTCCAGCTTCAGCTGAATATCAAAACGGTGTGATGCGTGCATGGTACGGCTTCCTGATTCCAAGGAACTAGTCTAGTCAAAGCAGTGACTACTTTCATAAGCCTCCGCATGTCTGAGGTGAAAAATACCTTTACCATAAAATATATTTGCCATTCCCAAAAGGCATAGAAAATGGCAAATTAAGCAGAATTAAATGTTTCAAACTCCTGAGATATGTGGCATAAAAATAGTGAGTAATATATCTCTATGAGGAAAATAAACTGTCCTCTCCGTAGTCAACATAATGAATTGTTCATGCGGAAGCTTCAGGGTGTGTTCTGTAGAACTGAGCATGTCAAGGCAATATGCTCTCAAAGAAATATTTGATGCATGAGCCTGAGTGGGCTCACTATATTCCCCTAGAGTTTTAATGTTGAACTGATTCCACACATCTCTGGCATGTTCATAGTCTTCTTGACTAACATCTTCTTGACTTATTTTGTTAAAGAATACCTCATTTGGAGGTAAACACGTTTCACTTAACTTTTCCCATGAATCAATGTAATCATAACAAAATACACCTTTACGAGTCATGAGCATTGCATTTTCTTTTCCAAATTACTTGTCTGTTTCAGGGTATAATGTTAAGTTGGAAACTAAGTTTCCAAAACTACTCGGCATTAACCGAAACGTGTCCACAAATCGAAGCTTAACATTTCCTACATATTTGGTGAAGGAAAATAATGTACTTTTCTTTGAAGTTAGCGATAACATCCACTCTCCCAGTAGTACATCCCCATTGCTTTACAATGAAATTTGCGTCGTAGCTACTCATATTATGTAGAAATACTGGAACGGGGTTACAGTTTTACAACCTCAAATTACAGTTATTTTGAGCACTTCCACTGTATTTCCCTGTAATATGGCAATGTTCTCTAACTTTCCAGTCCTCTTTGGTAATTGTTTTTTCACACAAATAACAGGTTTCAGAACATTGGAACTCTGCTCCTTGACCCTGAGTTAAGGCCTTTGTAATATTTAAGCTGTAAAGGCGATCAATTTCATTAGCTATTGAGATTAAACAGTCCATAAACATTTCTACAGCGTCAGGTCCACGATTAATAACAGGTTTGCTTGGGAGGTTTGTCTTTATGTGTTCCACAGCAGGTGAGGGTTTAACGTATATACCAAAGCTCACAGGAACATGACACTGGTATGGCACTGTATAACGTGCTTCAGCATTGGGTTTGATATGTTAAGAGTATACTTTCGAAATCTGCATAGATAACGTAAGGTATTCTCAGCATTTTTTCAACATTTAAGAATTTCACAATTGAGATTTTAATAGGCATTTCAACCCTAGCAATGTCATGCTGGAAAATCAAAGCTCTATGTTCTTTTAATTTTTCCATTCCTTGTTGTCCATATCAATTATCGAAGTGAGTAAAACACCGTTTACACGTATATATCTTATGTTCATGGTGGGTAATATGATGTCTTACTAGTTTATCTAAATCTTTGATGTAGAGGTTCTGTCCAGATGATGAACTTACCAGAAGGAGGTCGCGATGATCTTGCAGCTCTTGATCCACAACCTTTAGAGGGAACTGTTTATTGTCTTCTTCCAATCCAAATACATTAATGGATATATCGTTAGCTTTTTCAAATTTGGAAATGTCAGCTAGCGATGTTGGAGATGATATTACTGAAAAACATACTTGTTTTCCAGATCATTGTACTTACTAACGCGTTTAGCATCAGGTTTAACCACTTTTGCTAAACTGGCATACATAAAACACCTCTCGTCCTTAATGTGTTGAGGATTAATGCAGGCTTTTCTTGCTTGTATAGCTGCTGGTAATGGAATATATGTGCTTCCACGCAAGGGATTGTACTCATTTATTTTCAATCGTACTCCTTCCACTGCTAACAGAGCCCAATTACTGCCTTTTAGCTCAGATTCTTCCATTTCAGTAGTTAACATTGTAAATTGTGTTTCTGAGAAACTACTTAAGTCTGTTTCCAAAAATAGGACCTGATTTCGTGTTTTAAAAGCCCGATCTGTAATTTCGTTGGTGGACGTATGAATGAATCTTCATTCAGCCAAAAGATTAACTTTGGTCGACTTGTGCATTGCTAGTTCTTTTTGCATTGCTTGTATTATTTGCTGTTTGGACTCTTTAAGGTATGAATTTAATTCCTTACACGTATCACAACGTATGAAATAGGATTTAAGTCGACCTTCAAAAGATGTCTCATATTCAATAAGACCATGTTCATCAGGGACCAATGACAGTTGGTAATGTTTTGTAGACTCTGCTTTTTGTCTTTTAGCTGCCGACACAACATTACAACATTCTTCATGACGACGTCCATTGTAGGCATTTTTGAATTCACTGCCACACGTTCTACACCCATGAAATTCCCCGCACGAAACTTCATGACGCTTTCTATCATGGTCCCGAAGAAAAGTTTCTCCACACTGTTTACACATATAGCTAGGAATGGGTTCTTCCATCATGAATGTTGATTTCTGCAATCAGCTGCTTACTGCGTATCACAGGGCTAGAGGTTGGTCGGTGAGACGGTCTATCACGATGTGAACACCGTGAGAGGTAGTAGTGAACTGGTGATATTCTTGTTAAGGTTCCTCAAATATACCCTTGTCTAGACCAACAGCTCTTCACAGCGTATGACAAGGCTGTGGACTGGACAGTGAGACGGTCTTTCACGATGTGAACACTGTAACAAGTAGTAGTAGTTAACTGATTGTATTCTTGCTAAGGGTTCTCTAATATACCATAGTCAAGACCAACAGCTACTTACTGTGTAGTACAAGGCTGTACAATGGTTGTTTTGACAGTCTTTCACGATGTGAACACCGTGATAGGTAATAGTCAACTCGTGATATTCTTGCTAAGGGTACTCTAATATACCCCTAGTTAAGGGTAACAGCTGCTTACTGCATATGTGACAAGGCTAAAGACTCGTTGTTTCAACGGTCTTTCACTATGTAAACACTGTGACAGGCAGTAGTCAACTGAAAATATTCTTATACCCTACTCAAGATTATCAGGTACTTACTGCATATCAAAAGGCTGTACACTCATGTGTTAGGCACTATTTCTTGCTAAGGACCCCAATATTCCCTACACAAAGTTATACTTGTTAGTTCTGAACACTTAGTAGTTGATTGTATATTCAATTTATATACAAAGCTTATACAAGCACTTTTTCACGCGGTAAAACTTTGTTAAATAGCCGCATGCGACACCCAAAGTTTGTTTCCGCTATCTAGCGGTGACTATGAGAACTACCTGAACGACCAGCAACCTACCTAGTGCTCTATATCAACACTCATTCACTGAACGACCAGCATGCTATCTACCGGTCGATATCAATACTCCTCAACTACCAGCATCGGTCAATATGACAACTCACTCAACTCTTACTTTTACCTCTATCCCGTGCCTAGTCGAAAAATAATATATTTGTCAATTTTTTCCAAAAAATATTTCGAAAGTAGGCTATATGTTTAAACTAAAAATCCTGAAAGTCATATGTTAACTCCTACACATACCTCTGAACCACTCTCAATCCAAAAATAGTGTATTATTTTTCCAAAACATATTTCCTAAATGGGCTGTATTTCCAAAATAAGGAATGTTACATAAACGTTTGTTTGACATAAATGAATGGCCTTTACCTCCACACCAAATTTCAAGTCTCTAGGTAAAAAAAAAAAATTTTTTTGATAATGGGCTATATTTACAAAAGTAGGGATTTTACAAAAACGTTTGTTTGACATAAATTAATGGCCCTTACCCCTCTACCAGTAAACCAAGTCGCAGGTCTCTAGGACACAACTAAAATATTTTTTGAAAATAGGGGTATATTTCAAGAATTATGAATTTTACAAAAAGTTTGTTTGGCATAAATCAATGATCTTTACCCTCCCCCGTCTACCTGTAAACCAAGTCCCAGGTCAGTATGACAAAAATGAAAAAGTTCAATTGGGAAAGTAGGCTATATTTTTAGAATCAAACATTCTAAATAGTGTTCTATGGGCTTAAAAGAATGGTCTCTATGTCTTTTATTTTTATAGTAAAACTTTTTTTTTATTTTTAACATTTTTTTTGATAAAGTTCAATTTTGAAAGTTTCATATTTTGGAAACTAGAGAGTTTACAAAAAATGTTATATGACACAAATGAACAGTCCCTACCCCCACTACCCCATAAATAAATTTCAAGTCTCTAGGACTAAAACTGTGCAGTAGGAGAGCTGTAGGAATTTAACGGGACCCGGTCCGGCTACGCTGATTTTGCGGATATCTTTGCGAACCCATTATCGAGAGGGCGTCAGCCTGAGTAATTTGATATGTCGCATGTCGAATTCCGATCATGGGTTTGCGAGATATCCACTTATTAACATAGACGCCGCCCGAGCAAAGCTGGGTGGGTTAGAACACTTACTGCTCCCCTACTGCACAGTTTTAGTCCTAGAGACTTGAAATTTACTGATGAGGTCATTCATTTATGTCAAATAATATGTTTTGTAAACTCTTTAGTTACCAAAATATAAAACTTTCAAAATTGAACTTTTTTCCAAAAATTTAAATATAAAGGACATAGAGACCATTCTCTTAAGCCCATAGAACACTTTTGAATGTTTGATTCTAAAAATATAGCCTACTTACTCAATTGAACTTTTTTCATTTTTGTCATACAGACCTAGGACTTGGTTTACAGGTAGAGGGGGGGGGGGGTTAAGACCATTGATTTATACCAAACAAATCTTTTTGTAAAATTCATAATTCTTGATATATACCCCCATTTCCAAATAAATTTTTGTTGTGTCCTAGAGACCTACGACTTGGTTTACTGGTAGAGGGGTCAGGGCCATGCTAAACAAAAGTTTTTGTAAAATATAGCCCATTTTCAAAAAATATTTTGTTTTTACCTAGAGACTTGAAATTTGGTATGGCGGTAGAGGAGGTAAAGGCCATTCATTTATGTCAAACAAACATTTATGTAACATTCTTTATTTTGGAAATATAGCCAATTTTTGAAATATGTTTTGGAAAAAAATAAAAAATACACTATTATTGGATTGAGAGTGGGACCGAGGTATGTGTACGAGTTAACATATGACTTTTTAGGATTTTTAGTTCAAACTTTCCAAATACTTTTTGGAAAAATTTGAAAAATACACTATTTTTTGACGAGGCATGGGATAGAGGTAAGTGTAAGAGTTAGTTGAGAGTCAATGATAAATCTTAGAGTACTTTGGATTTTTTTGAATTTTGTGTGTTGTTGTTCTTGCTTACAAAAATGGCTGTAAACATTATGCTGAAATAAAAAAGGGCTGACATACTTTCCAAGACCAAATAAGCCAACAAGCAAGAGCAACTATGAGAGAGCTAATACAAAAGCCAACAAAAAGCCAACAAAAGCCAACAAAATAGCCAACAAAAAAGCCGATAAAAAGCATTTAGCATGCTGGTAGTTGAGTGAGTTGTCATATTGACCGATAGGTTGCATGCTGGTAGTTGAGTGAGTATTGTTATCGACCGCTAGATAGCATGCTGGTCGTTCAGTGAATGAGTGTTGATATAGAGCACTAGGTAGAATGCTGGTCGTTCAGGTAGTTCTCATAGTCACCGCTAGATAGCGGAAACAAACTTTGGGTGTCGCATGCGGCTATTTAGCAAAGTTTTACCGCGTGAAAAAGTGCTTGTATAAGCTTTGTATATAAATTGAATATACAATCAACTACTAAGTGTTCAGAACTAACATGTATAACCCTGTGTAGGGAATATAGTGGTCCTTAGCAAGAAAGAGTGCCTAACACATGAGTGTACAGCCTTTTGATATGCAGTAAGTACCTGATAACCTTGAGTAGGGTATAAGAATATTTTCAGTTGACTACTACCTGTCACAGTGTTTACATTGTGAAAGACCGTTGAAACAACCAGTCTTTAGCCTTGTCACATATGCAGTAAGCCGCTGTTACCCTTAACTAAGGGTATATTAGAGTACCCTTAGCAAGAATATCACGAGTTGACTATTACCTCTCACGGTGTTCACATCGTGAACGACTGTCAAAACAACCATTTTACAGCCTTGTACTACACAGTAAGTAGCTGTTGGTCTTGATTATGGTATATTAGAGAACCCTTAGCAAGAATACAATCAGTTTACTACTACTTGTTACAGTGTTCATATCGTGAAGGACCGTCTCACTGTCCAGTCTACAGCCTTGTCATACGCTGTAAAGAGCTGTTGGTCTAGACTAGGGTATATTAGAGGAACCTTAACAAGAATATCACAAGTTGACTACTACCTCTCACGGTGTTCACATCGTGAAAGGCCTCTCACCGACCTACATCTAGCCCTGTGATACGCAGTAAGCAGCAAGTCAACATTCATGATGGAAGAACCCATTCCTAGCTATATGTGTTGGAATAACCTTTCTTCGGGATTATGATAGAAAGCGTCATGAAGTTTCGTGTGGGGAATTTCATAAGTGTAAAACGTGTGGCAGTAAATTTAACAATGCCTACAGTGGACGTCGTCATGAAGACTGATGTAATGTTGTGTCGGCAGCTAAAAGACAAAAAGCAGAGCCTAAAAAACATTAACTACTGTCATTGTTCCCTGACAAAAGTGGACTTATTGAATATGAGACATCTTTTTAAGGTCGACTTAAATCCTATTTCATACGTTGTGATAAGTGTAAGGAATTAAATTCATACCTTAAAGAGTCCAAACAGCAAATAATACAAGCTATGCAAAAAGTACTAGCAATGCACAAGTCGATCAAAGTTAATCTTGTGGCTGAATGTAGATTCATTCATACGTCCAACAACGAAATTACAGATCGGGCTTTTAAAACACGAAATCAGGCCCTATTTTTGGAAACAGACTTAAGTAGTTTCTTAGAAACACAATTTACAATGTTAACTACTGAAATGGAAGAACCTGAGCTAAAAGGCAGTAATTGGGCTTTGTTAGCAGTGGAAGGAGTACGATTGAAAATAAATAAGTACAATCCCTTGCGTGGAAGGACATATATTCCAATACCAGCAGCTATACAAGCAAGAAAACCTGCATTAATCCACAAAACTTTAAGGAAGAGAGGTTTTTATGTATGCAATTTTAGCAAAACTGGTTAAAACTGATGCTAAATGCGTTAGTAAATACAAGGATCTAGAAAACAAGTATGACTTTTCAGTAATAGCATTTCCTACATCGCTAGCTGACATTCCCAAATTTGAAAAAGCCAACGTTATATCCATTAATGTATTTGGATTGGAAGAAGACAATAAATTGTTCCCTCTTAAGGTTGTGGATCAAGAGCTGCAAGACCATCGCGACCTCCTTCTGCTAAGTTCATCATCCGGACAGAACCACCACGTCTTTATGAAAGATTTTGATAAACTAGTAAGACATCAGATTACCCACCATGAACATAAGATATATACGTGTAAACGGTGTTTTACTCCCTTCGATAATCGATATGGATAACAAGGAATGGAAACATTAAAAGAACATAGAGTTTGTGTGTCCAGCATGACATTGCTAGGGTTGAAATGCCTATTAAAACTCAATTGTGAAATTCTTAAATGTTGAAAAAATGCTGAGAATACATTACGTTATCTATGCAGATTTCGAAAGTATACTCTTACCATATAAACATGTTTACTTAATGCTGAAGCAAGTTATACAGTGCCATACCAGTGTCATGTTCCTATGAGCTTTTGTATATAAGTTAAACCCTCACCTGCTCTGGAACACATAAAGACAAACCTTCCAAGCCAACCTGTTATTAATCGTGGACCTGACGCTGAAGAAATATTTATGGACTGTTTGATCTCAATAGCTAATGAAATTGATCGCCTTCACGGCTTAAATGTTCCAAAACCCTTAACTCAGGATCAAGAAGCAGTGTTCCAATGTTCTGAAACCTGTTATTTGTGTGAAAAAACATTTACCAAAGAGGACTGGAAAGTTAGAAAACATTGCCATATCACAGGGGAAAACCGTGGAAGTGCTTACAATAACTGTAATTTGAGGTGTAAAACACGTAACCCTGTTACTGTATTTCTACATAATATGAGTGGCTACGACGCAAATTTCATTGTAAAGCAATTGGGATGTACTACTGAGAGAGTGGATGTTATCGCTAACTCCAAAGTAAAGTACATTATTTTCCTTCACCAAATATGTAGGAAATGTTATGCTCCGATTTGTGGACCCGTTTCGGTTAATGCCGAGTAGTTTTGAAAACTTAGTTTCCAACTTAACATTATACCCTGAAACAGACAAGTACTTTGGAAAAGAAAATGCAATGCTTATGACTTGTAAAGGTATATTTTGTTATGATTACATTGATTCATGGGAAAAGTTAAGTGAAACGTGTTTACCTCCAAAAGAGGTATTCTTTAACCAATTAAGTCAAGAAGATGTTAGTCAAGAAGACTATGAACATGCCAGAGATGTGTGGAATCAGTTCAACATTAAAACTCTAGGGGAATGTAGTGACCTCTACCTAACTTCCGATGTACTCCTTCTTGCAGACAGCTTCGAAACGTTCAGAAGCAAACCATTAGAAACACACCGAGTGGATGCTGCACACTTCTTTACTTCGTCTGGTTTAAGTTTTCAGGTAATGCTCCTTTACACTGGCATTGAACTGGAATTGCTACAGGATTATGATCAGATTCTTTTAATAGAGTCTGGAATACGTGGAGGTATATGCCAGGTGTCTCATCGGTATGCTGAAGCTAACAATAAATACTTGGAAACCAATGATTCCGAGAAACCATCGCAGTTTATTACCTATGATGATGCCAACAACCAATATGGGTGGGCTATGTGCCACTCCCTTCCTTATGGTGGATTTCAGTGGGTTTCTCCAGATACTGTTGATCTAGAAACGCAAAGGAAGACGATACTGTGGGATACATTCTAGACGTTGATGTTGATTACCCATCTGACCTTCATGATCTACACAACGATTTACCTTTCCTACCAGAGTGTACCCAACCTAAGGATTCGTCTCTGAAAAAACTACTTCCTAATCTTGGATATCGAACGCGGTACGTTGTTCACTACATGGCACTTAAACAGGCTTTAGATCATGAAATAAAATCGGTAAAAATTCATCGTGTGTTCAAGTTTAAACAAAGGCCATGGTTAAAGGCATACGTTGATTTTAATAACAACCTTCGAAAACAAGCCAAGAATGATTTTGAGAATAATCTCTAAAAATTATTCAACAATGCAATTTTTGGAAGAACAATGGAAAATATTCGTAAAAGAATAGACATACGTCTTGTGACTGAGAGCAAAAAGCTGAAAAGCTAATAGCAAAGCCAACATTTATCGACAGAACAATTTATGGTCCTAAGCTAGCTGCTTTCCACATGGCTAAAACGTAACATTGTATTCAATATGCCTATATATATATTGGAATGTGTATACTGGATATTTCAAAAACTATCATGTTTTCCCACCACTATGATGTCCTGCTACCCTATTATGGCATGGACAATTCTAAACTCATGTATATGGATACCGACTCGTTCATTTATATGGTTAACACCCAAGATGTATATCAAGACAAGTTGGAATTCCTAGAACACCTGGACACATCTGATTTTCCTACTAATCACATATGTTACTCTACATCAAACAAGAAAACATTGGGGGGAAATTTAAAGACGAGGCTCGTGGACACATTGTAAAAGCATTTGTTGGACTTAGAGCTAAAATGTAGGCTTTAGATATAAATGGTAAATAAATTAAAAAGATTAAATTTATTAACGGAGGTGTTGTCAAAATTTGTATAAGCTTTCAAGATTATAAGGATTATATTATGAAAAACGAGGTAAAAAGAATACCAATGAACATTATCGCTTCTAAACAGCATGACATATCATCTATAAGACTAAACAAAATTGATTTGTGTCCTAGAGCTGTTAAAAGAGTAATTGATTCGAATGGTATAGGCACACATGCCTATAGTCATTACTCAATCATTGACCATGCTTAAAGAGTAAAGTTATTAATATGAAAATGCTTTACCTGCATTAGCAACTACATAAACCTAACAATTTAAAAAACATCAATCAAGCAACAACAAAAGAAAAAAATTGTATATATACTCAAAGATAAAAAATAACAAATAAAAAACTGTACAATTTATAACAAAAAATATATTAAAAAAAGGTATGTGTAAATAGTGTACATGTATTTAAAATAAAAATACTGTATGGACACTGCTTGAACATTTTTAATTACTACCCACCTCTCCCCACTCCTAATTGCAAAATGAACTTTGTGCATGGACTAAATAAAAACATGTAAACAACAAAAATGGCAAATCCGTGTTTCTACATCATGAAATTGAAAAACATTAAACTGAAATTTTAAAAACTGTAAATGGGAAATTGTAAAATTGACAAATGTGTAAACAACAAAATGCAAAATCCATGTTTCTATATCATGAAATTGAGAAACTTTAAACTGGCATTTTAAAAACTGTAAACGGGAAATTGTGGAATTGATAAATGTGTAAACAACAAAATGCAAAATCCATGTTTCGATATTAGGAAATTGAAAAACTACCTGACATTTTAAACACTGTAAATGGGAAATTGTGAAATTGACAATGTGTAAACAACAAAATGCAAAATCCATGTTTCCATATTATGAAATTGAAAAACTTTAAACGGGCTTTTTAAAACCTGTAAATGGGGAAATTGTGAAATTGACCATGTGTAAACAAAAAATTGAAAAATCCATGATTTCATATTGACAAAATACAAAAACTTTAAACTGAAATTTAAAAATAAAAAAATAATTCTACGTGGAAATTGAGGAATTGACAAATGTGTGAACAACAAAATTCTGTGTATGTGCATTAGCCTTTGGCTTAGCTTAAGTTAGGTTAGATAACGTTAGGTGAGGACATGTTTGGTTAGGTGAACTAAGGTTATGTTAAGTGAGGTTACGTGAACTGAGGTTAGGTATGTGAATTTGTAGTTTACTGTTTTTGGAATATATAAAAATTAAAATATAAAATGTAAAAATCTAAAATCTTGAATGTTAAAATGTAAAATGTTAAAATGTAAAATCTAAAATCTAAGAAAATGTAAAATGAAAAAATCTAAAATCTAAAATGATAAAATGTAAAATCTAAAATCTTTAAATGATGTTTCTGTGGGTTAGGTTAGGGTAGGTTAGGTTAGGTTATGTATGTGACCTTGTATTTTACTGTATTTGGAAAATATATAATTTAAAATGTAAAATATAAAAATGTAAAAATAGAAAATGATACATGTATTCATTTAAATATTTAAATGAGGTTTGTGTGGGTTAGGTTAGGTTAGGTTTGGTTAGGTTATAACTAAGTTTAATATTTGTGCTGGCACATTTGCTCTCACTTTTTGCTTTCATATTTGCTCACACATTTTTGCTCTCACTTTTTGCTTCCATATTTGCTCTTACTTTTAAGTTAGGTTAGGTTAGGTGAAGTTAGGTTAGGTTAGGTTAGGTTAAGTTAGCATGCCATATGTGTAAGTGGTTGTGTGCAGTACCGTAACCATTTTGTGTATTAGCCCTGTGTTAAAAATTAATTAAATATTAACTAATATAATAAATAAATAATTCTTCCCTCACCGTCCCGCTAATCACCATTTTTTTGGTTGACCGACTAAAGATACTTGCACTCAGCTACCCTCTAGCTATATTAACTGCTGTGCATTGTCTTTGACCGCCATTCTTAGCGGCCATTTTGCGCATTAGCCCCATTTATACATCCAGCATGGGAATGGACTCAGGCGGCCGCCATCTTGCGCATTAGCCCCTGCCCCAGAACCGCCCTATTTATCCTACTGAAAGATGTGTGGGTAGAGATGGTGAAATGCTATTTTTTCTAAACATACTGAAGAGTTTACCCAGAAACACTGCTTATCAACAGGAGACAATGGTCGGAAAAACGGTACTCAATCTTCGGCACTATGGAGGAGAAATTCAGAATACAGCTCGAGCCTTAGTTGTAAAGTGGAAGAGAATAGTGAGGGAGGAGCGTGAAGAGGAAAATAGAAGGAGAGAGGAAGAGTATAGAAATAGCTCTGAAGAAGACGAAGAAAAAGTCGAAAGTGAAGAAGAAGTTGAAGAAGAGGAAGATGAAGAAGAAGAAGGAGAAGATGAAGAAGACGAAGATGAGGAGGGAGTTCACGAACAAGATGTGGAGGTGATAGTGGTTGAACGTAGGAGAATATATGGATAAAGACACAGAAGAAGGGATAGAAACGAATAGGCACAACGCGTATCCGTTATGAGAGAAGATGGACATATGTAAATAATATAATTAAACATAGGGTTAATCTAAGCCCAGTCAGTCATTAAACAGTGTGTGATGTTATGAGGGAGCTGAGGACTGTAACAAATGTAAATAGCGAATTAAGGTGTAGATTAAAAAAAATGAATGGATGGACTCGAGCAAAGTGCTCGGTTACAGAAAAAGAAAGAGGGATACACCATTGAGACCGGCCAGCTGAACGTAAACAGACCATGGCTGTCAAACGTAAAGCAGGCTGGAGAACTAAGCGATTTATGACACGATACTCGGAGATGTCTGGGTCTAGCATAGTCACTTAACGCAAGGTTAAAAGCAGAGCCAGCTGAAGTAGAGGCGAGCTCAAAATAAACAAACGAGACGAGAGACACACTTAAAGGAGTAAGTTCGAGACATAACTGGAAAAGACCACTATACAGGGTGGATGTAGTTGCTCAATAAATTTCCTTAGGCCTTCGGAAATTTATTTAACTTTGAAGGAGGGACATGTACCCAATTGGGGATTGGTACAAGCTTCGAGCCTACAACAAGGTAGGGTAAGAAAGAGAATTCACATCAGAACTAAGGAAAGATTCTGTGAAGCCAGTTTCTAAGAGCAAGTTCCATGAGAAGGCAGATGGTCAAATTAAAACCACAGGATATAATAAATACCCATTAAAGTGACAATCAGAGTGTAATATAAATTGAAAAACACATTAAAGCGTGCCCAGTAGCAGATATTTGTCGACTCGAGTAAGCAATGAGATCACTGACTCACGCAGCGGTTTGTGAAGTCTTTATGAAGACAATAGTGTCAGAATAAATGGACGAACTATTTCGTTACTAATGGGATTGATACCGTCACGGGAACCCCGATTTTAATGACAGCGAAGAGTTAAATTTATGTGCCCGATAAGAACGACCCCGGCTTATTTTCAGAAAAACGCGAATAACTTGTAAAATAAACATTGAATTTAAACGGAACAAACAGATCAGGGAATCTAAATTCCGATGCGATTTTTCAGAGTATTAAAACGTTTTGACATTAGCAAGGCAAAGAAGTGATGATCACGCATTACGTCACTGGACCTTGGCGAATGGATCCCGCGTAGAGATATGAGTAAAGCGTCACACCCACATCAATTCAAATTACTTAAAGAATTTATTTAAAATAAGTACACGATCGAATTCACAATTACAGGCGTGTGCTGAAACATTGAGAACATACTCTACACATTGGTAATTGTTTCAAAGTGATAAGACCACGGGAATAGAAGTTAGGCTCCAGAAGTCAATAAGGAACTACATTCCGTGCCAAATTAGATAAAAGCCCCGTCGATGTAAAGTAAAGTCAGTCGAATATCAGCCATAGAGGGGGACACTACGAAAGTCAGTCATATCGTGAGCTCTGAGGGAGAGCCACGCTGATTCGCAGCCACACTAAGTCAGGTTGGTTCGAGACCAAGTCAGTCGATCATTGGGTCCTGAGGGAGGACCACGCCGATTCGAGAACTCATCAGTTTGAAACCCGAAGTGGGTAACGCTAGGCTACATTGGTAGGAGAACGTAGGTCCATGCCAGCGATTAAACAGTTTAAATACTCAAGTAAGTTTGAGTGCGTGAATTCGAATCTATACTAGGCAGTTTAAGGACCTTAAAGGAGTCCAAAATTTAAAGATAGGTTCGAATTCAAATCAGTTCGCGTTAGAGTACGACCGGAAAGAATAGGAATTCAAAACCACGGCAGCTAGGAACAGACATTAACGCCTTAAATCTAGAAAAGGGTTAAAAGTTCCGTGAGTTCAAAAATAAGACACAAAGACTAAAAAACCGTGAGGTTTTAATAAGGAGATTCACCATAGAGGAAGGTAGAAGCAATACAAGACGGATTCAAGACCCGGGAAGGGCAGTATAGGAGAGATGTCCGAGAGGACGTAACTTCACAATGAAAAATCGGCAGGGGAATAGGGAAGAACACTTCGCCTGCCACTGACATGCGATAAAGAGACAGTTATACGTGTCGGTACAACAAGAAATGTAAATACTTGTTTGGACATTACACACGCAATGCGTGAATATACGCTAGTCTAAAAATAATCGTGTGTTAGGTAATTCATTGTAAAATATACAAGTGTCTTTTATATCCCAAGTGTACATGGGATTTGTATGTATTTAAATATAGATCAAGTGTCAATTTTAAGTAAAATGTGTATTAAGAGAATGTGTATTTAGAAGAATAAGAACAATGCATACCGTAGTGTCAATATGTATTTCAAAACGTATGCAAAGATGGCTGAACCCATCCATAAATGGAGTCGCCCGCTGGACATAGGGCGGGGTAAGTAATGAAAACTTTCATTACTATATGTCATATTACGCACCATAATAAATTATATTTTGTGACCATGACCAAATAGTTTGTAAAACTTGTGAAAGGTGAATGTAATTCCTGTTAAATGTAAAGTGTGTAAAACACGTATAAAATGAAAAATTTGAAACGAGGGACCTAGTATTTGAGTGATTGAAAGTTGGTGGGTGTTGTTAACCATATTTAATATTTGAACCAGTGATGGATTTGTACATTATATTAAAGTAAATGAAACCTTGGTGGGGTTGTACACCATAAATAAGTAATTAAACCAGTGGTGGGTTTGTACACGAAATTAATGTAATTGAAACCTTGCTGGGTTTGTACACCATAAATAAGTAACTGAACCAGTGGTGGGTTTGTACACCATATTAAAGTAATTGAAACCTGGTGGGTTTGTACACCATGTTAAAGTAAAATTGTAAGGTAGGAAGATCCAATTAAACAAATCGTAGTAAGGGCTATGGAATACGAAGGAAGCAAATACCTTTATTCTGGTAAGAATAAATGTATTGAAGTTTATAGATGGTGGATAGGCCTATCCAAGCAGATAATTGTGCCGTAAAGGGCTAAATTAATTGTAAACTCAGGTTAGGAGTTATTATACGTGATTCGTTAACATGCATTGTTCGGGAGATGAATTAAATGGTCGGATCCGCGAAGTATTGTTGTATTGTATCAGAGTGGACGCAGGATTCCCACTTCTGATTGTCTTATTATTATTCACACGTAGCGGGTGCTCGTGAATAAATGTTGTAATGTAAGACTGGGTGGATGATATTGGTTATGCTGATGGCCAGGTTACGCTGAAATAGATTCCTGACTCGAGCAATCATGCATTGCAGGCGGACCAAGCATGGCGCTTCGTACCTTATTGTTTGTTGTTTTAAATTCCCACGCCAGCATTGTTTGAAAACCTGAGCGGGTTTGTACGCTTAAGCTAATGCTTATAATACCGACAGTAAAACAATCATCTCCGAATGAAAATGCACAGTGAAACGAATTCATTTGACAGTGTTATGTATGAGATAATAAGCAAAGTAAATGGCAAGTGAATGAAGATGTGTAAGACGTGATAAAATAGTTGAATGAGAAAAAGCCTGAATAATTAAACGGTGTATTTTGTTGTGATAATAAATTATGTCTTGACGGGCCAGCTGTGAGGGGAAGGAACTGACCTTGCCTTCCGTGCTGAGTCCATCGAGGGAATTATGAATGGGTCTTTTATAAATAGAATGCAGACACTTTTGAGTGGTCTGGCAGTACTAATAATAAAAAGTACAAAGAATAAATTAATTAACGGTTGTTGTTACAATGTTAAAAACTATATATTTGAGTTGCTAAAGACTAGACTAACGTCTCCGGCTAAAAAATGTTATGAATTATTTTCATTTTGAAGCATTCTGTCATTGCAGTAATGGGAAGCGTGATGGCGCAGTGGCTTAGCTGCTCGTCTTTCACTCGGACGGCCGGAGTTCGAATGCCGGTGACAGCCGGGTGAAATTTTCACCTGAAAAATCACGTGGTGTCAGGAAGGGCATCCTGTCTCAATTCCCCCGCCAAAACAAAAAATGAGCCTGGTTGGCTCCGTCAACCCCATTAATTGGGATAAGCCGAAGAAAGTTTTACTGTCATCGCAATAATACTCGGGTAGAACCGGTTCCTGCCTTGTGGAATTAACTAAACGGGTAATGAAACATATGATTATAAGCTTAAATGGGAGTATGGGCCCATTGAAGTTTTTAAAAAAATTGGTGCGTAATGTAACATAAACATAGAGGCATGAGAGAAATAAAGTGGAGATTTGGGGTTCAATCCCCGACATGTGTAAATTGTAATGTGTATTGCAGAGTGAACTCTAAGGCCTGATAATTTTAAATATGAATAAAGTTGTGAACTCAGGGTGAAACTGAGTTAAATAAAGTTAACAAATAGAAACTGCTCTGAATCAATGCCCGGAAAGGGATTGTAACTGAATGAGAGCAGTTGAATTAAGGCTTTGGACAAAAACAGATTCAGTGTAATATTTAACTCATATGGACAAAAAAGGGATCCAAAAACTAAGCAATATTTTTACCAGACATTTTAGATACTTTTTAGAGGCTTTTAGTGATGTTTACAATTAATTGATAAATTTGATTATTTAAATTTATATTGTTTATGTTCTTTGAGGGTGCTTTTCTTGATAATTAAAGCTAATATTAAAGTAACTTGTGGTTATTTGTGTAGTTTGTTAACCTAATTGCTCATTATCCGAATGTATGTGTCATGCGGTGGGATTGGACGTAACACCCCCGATCGCTGAACTAACCAGGAACATGACCATGCATTCTCCGTCATTGTCAACGGGTACAGTATAAGGATTAAAACGCGACCGAGAATTACCTTACAAAATGATAACAACTTTGTGTTTTGGACACACACATTTTTCAAATTAATCAATTTTAAAACATTTCAATGTATATTGTGTTAAAAGTTGGATTCGATCTGATGACGGGTTTCTGAGATACTAATTCTTAAATGTGACGCATGTTTGAAACACGCTTAAAAACGGGCCCTTTTTGTGTTCTAACTGCGATAAAAAAATATTAACTAAAAATTCCAAACCTACATGAACTTACGTAAAATAGAACGACGAAAATGATGATGTTATTTGATTTTATGTAGGCCTATTGGTTACTTCACAAACAACCTTCAAACTCGAGTGCACATAATATTTTGTTCGACAGTAGTGTGCAAGTTCTCGTTTGCGAACATGTCACCTCCATGATTCCCTATTAGCAGTTAGCGCTCTGGCCTCTTCTGCTTCTACAGCTCTCACATTGGAATCGTTCAACACTGAATCTAACCGCCGCTTCCTAGGTCTACCTTTGCTTCTCTTACCCTCTACAGCCGAACTCATTTACTTTATAGGTAATCTATCCTCCCCCATTCTCTTCTAATGACCCCACCATCTGAGTCGGCTCATACGAAAATCTAGTGTGTTCATTTCTAACTTTCCCTTTATCTCTTCATTACGAGTACCATCCTGCCATTGCTCCCCTCTATTTATCACAGCAATCGACCGTGCCACCCTCAAATTAGTTACCTGAAGCTTATGTATCGAATATCCTGAATCTATCCAGCTCTCACTTCCATGCAGGAAGGTCGGTCTAAATACTGAGTGATATAGGGCGAATGTCGTCGCTGCACTAACTTCTTTCTTGCAGATTACTGTAGATTGCAACTGAGAACGCACTACATTGGCTATTCTTCAGCTAATCTCTATTTTATTTTTCATACTACCATCCTCGCAAAATACACAGCCTAAGTACATAAAATGTTCAACGTTCTCCAATATATTTTTTATATTATATGTTCAAGATGGCCGCTCGCCCCATATTCAGCTACTTATGCATTTGATATAGAAGTCTTGTGTATGCTACACCTCACTCACAAAATTTTGCGTTAATTGTGCCATTCTATCCAGAGTTAAATATATTCAAGTCAGAATACGCCCAGCTACCATCGTGAACGTATGGCTTCGCTGTTCTTTTGACTTGGCCTAAGAAGCCAATTAGAAGGTTCCACTTTACTTCTAAATTTTGTTGTATCGTAAATATACTTAAGAGTTATTCATTATCGTATTCTATATTTTCAATATGGCTGTCCCGCGTTGTATTCAGCGTGTTATACTTATGGCTTATTTCAGCGACATGCCTTCTTTCTTACTAAGTTTCATTTTAATTGCGCAATTACAGTCTGTATGATTCACAATTACGCCGTAACATTACGTCCAGCCTCCATTTATAAAAATAATGTTGTTGTTATTTAGCTTACATCATTCTATACTCCATTCGGTAGCATGCTGAGCTTCTATGCCCAAGATAGCGGGTTCAAACCCGGCCGAAGCTGTCGGATTTTTTAAGAGCGTTTAAATCCCTCAGTATGCCTTCCTTCGGAGGGGAAGTAAAGCCGGCGGTCCCATGTCATAGATTTATAGCATGTTAAAGAACCTTCCACTAATTGCACCTGTGTGAAGCTAAATTGGATAGGTTAAGAATGTAAACAATGCTCTTAGGTTTCTATGTTCGTTGCCAAGAGCCGAATGCGGTGGTGTCTAGTAGCTAAGTTCTGAACTTGGCCTAGTAATCGTTGACGGTGGCATTTGGCGGCAAAAGTGGGAACTATTTGAAAAATTCTAAGTTGCAGTACTTAAATTAAAAAACAGATAACACACACTAATACAGTCATCACAATTAACACCGGTTATCAGACAGATTCTACACACACCCAAAGTACACGGGGCTGCATGACCGCGTTGTCGCAGCCCCTCAACTTAAGAACCAACCAACCAACCATACTCCATATTGGTTCTATCATATAAATATTCGTCATTGTAGTTGTGGATCATAGAATGTCATTTACTTCTCAATTATGAAATTTAAGGATGACCATTGCGTGCTATATTCAGTGTGATAAATGTATCATTGTCGCTACTGACGCCTCTTATACCGTATAATCTCACCAAGGTGAACCGCGTTCGATTTCCGAAGTGAAATGCCATGTCCTGTGGTTCGGATTCCACGTAAAAAGGAGGTCCCGTGGCTCATGATCCTATGATTAACGGTCACGTAAAACTAAAAGCTTCCTTATACAGTAGAGGCTAATACTCCTCTGCTACCAAGTCCGCCTTAATCCTGCAATAACAACCTGTATTACTAATACTTTAATATTACGCCTAACCGCCATCTTGAATCTATGGAGGCACTGTCCTTTTCCTTTGGGTATACGAAGCGACTTATAATGTGCTATTTTATTAAAACTTTCGTTTTGTAGCTCTAGGATACCGAGAGTTATTAATTTATTTTGATATTTGAAGATGGCCGGTTCGATAACGAAATAGAGAACTCTTACATGATACTCACCTCTTGGCAAGATTCGTCTAAATTATCAAACTTCATTCTGAGTTGTCGATTTAAAATTTCTAATAGTTTGCGCAGCCACCATCTTGGACGCATGGAGAGTCTGTTCCTTTGCCTTGGTCATCCAAAGCCACATATAGGGTCATACCTTGTCGCTGGTTTTCGTTACTCTAGCTCGTAAGTGTTGAGAGTTATTTATTTTAATATTATTATAATTTCAAGATGGTGGCTGCTCACAATATGCACCTTCATATACTCATCTCGTTGCTTACAAATAGTCTTGTGAACATGGATTATAATGCTTGCATAATTCGCACGGGTGTCGTCTTGAAATTATTTGAATGATGACCTGATAGTTTGGGCACAAGATTCTTCTCACGCGATGGTATGTTTTTTTTCCAAAATTTGGTTGATATCCGCTTATTAGATTAGTCGTAATTTAATTTTAGCATTGAACATTTTGGTGGCGCTATTCTTTTTGTTAAAATGGTGAGGATATAAAACATGACACTGCTGGTGTCAGAACAGATTGCTGGTCTACCTCTGTACCAAATTTGGTTCAATTCTGTTTCGTCGTGTTAGAATCAATTTGGGCAGTTCCCGTGATGGTGGGGTAGCGCGCCTGTTTCTCATCTGGAGGCCCCGGGTTTGATTCCCGACTCCGTTGGGGATTTTAAAAACTGACGTGAGGGCTGGAACGGGGTACACTCAGCCTCGTGAGGACAATTGAGTAGCTGTCTGACAGTGAGGCAGCGCCCCAGTCACGGAGACCAAGATTAACGGCCGAGGGGATCCGATGCGCTGACCACGCGTCACCCCATAATCTGAAGGCCAAATGGCTGGGCAGCGGTTGCTTAGTAGGCTTAGGCTCTTCATGGGCTGTAGTGCCACGGCTTGTTTAGAATTAATTTGGGAAGTCATACATAATACATGCTGTGTAAACACATACATTCATACATACGTAGGCCTACTTACATAATTATACCGGCAGACACACGGTCATTTTGAACGAGCTGATCTCATAAATCTACTTCCGATTTTTACACAAATCGAAAGTAGGCTAAATACGAAACATTACATCGACGATTGTAAGTGTAGATGCTTTTGGCTCAAATAAACTTAACTGTAAATTCGTTAGTATTTTGGTAACTGTTAAATTAACTTAACCCTGGGGTCGACCATTTGCATTTCGTGACATGTTTTCATTTCTTTGCGGGAACTCTGTAGGGGAAGGAAGTGTAGTATATTGTGAAGGAATGTGTAAACATGTGAAATGGCCTGTGACCAGCGCTGAGGCTCGAACAGTGATCCACTATTTGCGTGGTGTGTAGAGACGCGCGGCGTCAGTAGTGCGCACTCTCAACTCCCCTCCCTCCCCCCGCCAACCCATCACCGGCACTACACACAGCTCGCGCCCTGGCCAGCAGTGGTGGGCCGACGGTAGCGTGAAGTACATGTCCCGGCAGCTCTGTGCCTTGCTCTGAGGTGAGTTACATCGCCTCTTTTCATAACAGCCAAACACACGTTTTTTGAAAACACCTGATTGTTCTCCTCCTTGTTGACCTTGGTCTTACAAATAGCTCTTGTCTTTCTTGGATTTATTTGTTTAGTACCTGTCACGTGGAAATACTCGGCTCATTCATGACAGCTCAATATTATTGATGACTCATGACGTCACATCCGTACTGGGTCATTTTCCCCCTAGTTTTATTAACGTTTGTGGCGGGCTGCTAGTTACCATGGCAACCCAACCCGCGAGCAGCCGGCTACATCCGACAGACACTGAATCACGGGGACAACACAACCTAGCCCAACACGAGTTTCTGTGTTCGCATACGCTGGGAACGACTTCAAAACAACACTTGCAGCATATAGCAGTTTCTAAGCAACACTAGCAGCATATAGCACCTTCTAAGCAACACTAGAAGCTACTAAACAACACTAGCAGCGTAGTGAAATATAGCAGCTTCTAAGCAACACTTGCAGCATATAGCAGTTCTAAACAACAATAGCAGCATATTGAAATACAGCAGCTTCTAAGCAACACTAGCAGCGTATAGCAGCTTCTAAACAACACTAGCAGCATACAGCAGCTTCTAAGCAACACTAGCTGCATATAGCAGCTACTAAACAACACTAGCAGCGTAGTGAAACATAGCAGCTTCTAAGCAACACTTGCAGCATATAGCAGCTTCTAAACAACAATAGCAGCATATTGAAATACAGCAGCTTCTAAGCAACACTAGCAGCGTATAGCAGCTTCTAAACAACACTAGCAGCATATAGCAGCTTCTAAGCAACACTAGCAGCATATAGCCTAGCAGCTTCTAAACAACAACAGCAGCATATTGAAATATAGCAGCTTCTAAGCAACACTTGCAGCGTATAGCAGCTTCTAAGCGACACTAGCAGCGTATAGCAGCTTCTAAGCAACACTAGCAGCATATAGCAGCTTCTAAGCAACACTAGCAGCATATATCAACTTCTAAGCAACACTAGCAGCGTATAGCAGCTTGTAAGCAACACTAGCAGCATATAGCAGCTTCTAAGCAACACTAGCAGCATAAAGCAACTTTTAAGCAACACTAACAGCATTAGGAGCTACTAAACAAGACTAACAGCATGTAGGAGCTTCTAAACAACACTAGCAGGATATAGCAGCTTTTAAACAACACTAGCAGAATATAGCAGCTTCTAAACAACACTAGCAGGATATAGCAGCTTCTAAACAACACTAGCAGCATATAGCAGCTTCTAAATAACACTAGCAACTTTATCTGTTCCTGGCAATTGGGTAGAATCACGAAGTTATGTAACCGCAACATTGTGTATGATAAGTTATACATTAAAACGTGGTTGCGTCAAGAAATGTTATAGCCCATTTGTATAGGCTATACCGCTATACCGTACTCTACTGGACCTTTCCTTGTCTAAACTCTCCCGTCAATTAAATTGATTTTCCATGTGGTCATTTTTGGTTCTTGACATTCATCGTGACAAAGTAAAGGACAACAAATAGTTCCGTGAATAACTAAACAGCCTATTTCCATATATCCCACTGGTCTTTTCCATTAGAACGCTCCTGCCTATTGAAAGGATTTTCCATGTATGATACTAAATACTAGCATTTGATCACGACCTATGTCTTCACCAACACCATTACAATGAGAGGTTATGTGCTAGAATATATGGATTTCAATACCGGTGATTATGACTCCTGAGAAATGCCATATTCCTGTAACGAACCACGGGAATTAATTTTTAGAAAAGTGAAATGTACGGTTTCTCTAATTTACGAATTTAGTACCATTAGATAATGTTTGCTATTATAGCCCATCATACAAATCATCTTTTCAATCATCCGAATCTGATTAGAAAAAAAGTTTTAAAATTTCGAACTGATGCATCTTGAATTTATGAAAACAATTGAACACCATTAGATATCTTTACACTAAGCTCTGAATAAAGATTCGCTGTGCCGTGTTTCATTGAACTCGGCTGATTAGATCACTAGGAAAGTTATTTTAAATAATTCAAGATTACTTTTCCGCCATAATGATTTTGTGTTTCTCTGGATTTGGAAAGTCACATATTTGTCATTACTTAACAGTCCTTTGTCACAATACAAAATTTCAGTTTTCTTGCTTAAATAGTTTCGGAGTTATTGAGAACCGGTGAAATGTACTGTATGGACACCATGTTGGATTGTTTTATACATAATTTATATAAAAATCCAACACGGCGGCCGCGCGAAATATTTCTTCGGCGTTCTTTATCTCTGAAACTATTACTGATATAACGCTGAAATTTCGTATGGTGATAGAGAATATTACTATACGTTCACCTATGTGACATTGAAAATCCTGTTACCTACAAAACCAACATGGTGGCCAAGCGAAATAAAAATATTTGAATGGCATTTTCTCGCGATTTAATCACCAAAGTACAGTGAAACTTGGTACGGCACACAATTATTCATGATTAAAGCTACTGGCATGTAATTCTATCCAATTTCTCTAATAACCTCAAGATGGCGGCTGTGCAAAATTTTAAATTATTTGCGCCCTAATCAAGCGATCGAAGTGAACATTTGAATAATGAACCTAAGCAATAATCTTGATCTAATGATACATTACTCTATGACATATATATAAAGAACAATCTAACATGGCGTTCATCCGAATTATTTTGACGGTTTCCAATATCTGCGTATCTATTACAGTAATCAAGCTGAAATGTTCTATGTTGATAGGGGATATTAACATAAGTTCACCTATGGGCATTACAATAATTTGATGAACACAAATCCAACATGGAGGCGACGCGAAATTCAAAGAGTTTTATATGGATTTTCGTCACGAATTAATTATTCAAGCGCAGTGGAACTTAGCACGAAAAATCTTCAAACAAGGCGTCTAATATAGTACAATTACTATTAGAACTTGAAAATGGCGGCTGTGTAATTTTTTAAATCACGTTTATATTTCTCGTGTCCTAAACAAGCGATAGAAATGCAGGTTGGTGTAATGAATCATGATTATAATATCCATCTGCTGGCACATAATTCTATAGCGTGTATATATAAAACAATCCAATATGGCGTCCGTACGATACAATTGAGTGGTTCCCAATATCTCCGATACCGGTACTATTTAATACGGGCATTGGGTCGTGACAAGCGGTCAAAAAAATCGTTTTTTTGAATGTGTGTATTGAATTCTCCAGTGTTTTCTGCGTCCACTGATATATAACACTATAATATTTTCTGGATTTAAAGGTCCTAAAGGAGCAATATAAACATGGCGTCATTTGGAACACGCCCACTCTGACAAGTAGTGATGGAGTCAAAGTATAAAATGATGTAGCTATGCCACTGCGAAGATTAATTAAATGAGGTAAATAGTATTTCAATACTTGGTACCTCTGCTGTAGCTGTAGTCGCATGACTATATCTGAAAGAAGCCACAAAATGGTGGTTTGTTTATATTTTGTATACATGTGACTTCTCACACTAGTGATTATTTACGTACTTGAAAACAAGTTTAGGCATAATTTTTCATACCTGTTTCAAGGTTTACTGCTATAATGGTTAGATTGAAACGATTTGGCAAAATACAGCCTGTGTTTAATGTGTTAAATAATAACAGACATGTCACAAATGTTCCGAACTTCTCAAACAGTCCGAAAATGTCAGCTTCTGGGAAGAAGTTGTGTACTGAATCAGAAAGTGACAGCAGTTTCAGTGTTGATGACAAATATCAAAGTAAGTTCGTAATTGTTGATTTAGATCTATTGTCGAACTTGATACAGAAAAGTGTAGCATGTAAACAATACGGGTGTGTTAACTGTGTTACTATAATAGAAAATTTTAACAGCAGAAGAGGGCTTGCAGCTAAACTATCTGTTATATGTAATAAATGCAAAGAATCAAATTCCTGTATGACTTCTGTTACAATAGGTAACACCAAGTGTTTCGAGATTAATCTTCGATTTGTTTATGGAATGAGGTTCATTGGGAAAGGTAGAAAACCAGCAGAGACACTATGTAGCATTATGGATCTGCCTACGTCAAGTGGCAAATTCAGTTTTTGCCTCTCTCTACTCAAAACAAGTCTTGAAGAAGTAGCTAGGGAATCTATGAAAACAGCAGTTCAAGAGACAGTGTCTATTGAAGGCAGTAGAGATATAACAGTTGCATTTGATGGATCGTGGCAGAAGCGAGGACATACCTCACTCAGTGGAGTTGTCACAGCAACTTCTCTGGATAATGGTAAGGTGATTGTCGTTGAATGTTTATCCAAGCACTGCAATATGTGTACTTCGGGAAAGGAACATGCCTGTTTGAAAAACTATGAAGGATACAGTGCAGGCATGGAATGTGTGGGTGTGTTAAACATTTTTCAGCGTTCTGAAATGTTACACAATATGAGGTATATTAATTATTTAGGAGATGGGGACTCCAAAGGCTATCAGAGGGTGAATCAGGCAAATTGTATGGGGACACCGTAATAAATAAATTGGAGTGTTGTGGGCATGTCCAAAAGAGGCTGGGAACATGATTGAGAAAATTAAAAAAGGACATGAAAGGGAAAACGTGCAGCGATGGCAAACCACTAACAGGAAAGGGAATACTTACAAACTGTGAAATAGAACGATTGCAAAATTATTTTGGGTTAGCAATAAGAAGAAGTGCTGGAAAGGATGTGGATACAATGAGGAGAGCAGTTTGGTCCACTTTCCTACACAAGTATTCGACAGATGAATTACCCCAACATGTACTCTGCCCCCTGGGACGGGTGAAGATTGTTGGTGTGGATACAATAGGGCATTAGCAACTGGAAGTAACTATAGCCACAAGCATTCTCTTCCAAAGGCTGTCATGGAATTGATCAGGCCAATCTACAGAGACCTCTGCAGGAAGGATTTGCTACAAAAAGGCCATCATGATAACACTCAAAACCCTAACGAGAGTTTCAACCATTGTATATGGGAGCGTATACCCAAGACTGTGTTTGTAGGGTTCAATGCCCTAAAAGTTGGTGTTTTGGATTCCGTAGTGTGTTTTTATGATGGCTGTATAGCTAGGATTAAAGTTCTAGAAAAGTTGGGCATACAGGTGGGCTGCAATACTAGGGCTACTTTCTCCACCATTGATCTCAGGCGAGTCACCGAGGGAGAAAAATATGCTCAGCTGCTAACCAAGGAAGCTAGGACCAAGAAAAGGAACCTTAAGAGGAAGAGGGAAGGTCAGGAATCATTAATACAAGGAGATTATGGTGCTGAAATGTTTTGAATTATGGTGAGCAAGCCATGAAACACATGCATTTAGTATTTTGCAGTTTCCCGCAAGTTAAGATTTTAGAGATTCTGGTACACTTTTCTCAGGAACTACTTAAGTTATAGGCCTGATCTTTTGTAATGTGTTGGCAACCATGTAGTTTTATAGAATGAACGGAAGGATATCTAAAATAATCTTTATATTTTCAATTTATAAATTCAAAATTCATACATTTTAAGAGGCAATATTTTTTTTCCAGTTTGTTAATTTTTAAACGGCTCAAAATTTTTATTCTAGAAAAACCAATACCGTTAATTTTGTCAAGCCACATGTTCTTTAAATTCTAAGAAAAACTTAGGTATCCTTGACAAGAAAGTTTCAATAAAAGTGTACCAAACTTGAGAAATGTATATATAAGGTGCGTTCAAAAAGTAACGAGCCGGAGGCAAAATTACAGAAACCAGTACCTGTATGTTAGAAGTATTGGCCCTGGCTGTTGAGGCACTTGTCCCACTGTGACACGAGGCAGTGAATGGCTGTCTCATAAAATTCCCTGGGCTGCAATGTGGACCAGTTTCGCACGTACAGCTGAACGTCGACGTCCAAGGTGAATCGTTGGCCACGCAGAGCCCCTTTTAGGGGACCAAACATGGCGTAATCACAGGGAGAGAGGTCTGGACTCTATGGAGGATGGCCGAGAACCTCCCATTTGAATTTTTGCAGGAGTGCCGCGACTATGTTGGCCGTATGAGGTCGTGCATTGTCGTGGAGCAGAATGACCCACGGGTGAGATTGCCTGGTCGTTTTGTTTTGATCGTTTGGCGAAGGGTGTTCAAGGTTTGCGAGTAACGCTGGGCATTCACTGTTGTCCCTTGCGGCATGAAGTGTATCAGAAGGGGGCCATCTTGGTCAAAGAAGAAGTCAGCATTACCTTTCCTGCACTCGTGTGGATGGCCTTACCTTTTTTGGGTGGTGGTGACCCGGGATGCTTCCACTGGAGCCTTTGTCTTTTGGATTCTGGTTCGAAGTGATGACACCATGACTCATCTCCAGCCACCACTCGTGCCAGGAACCCATTCTCTTCCCTCGCATAGCGCTGCAGATGACCAAGACAGTGGGCCATTCGACATGCTTCCTGGTGTGGTTGAAGACTGTGGGGCACCCATTGGGCACACACTTTCCGCAAGTGCAGTCGTTCCTTCATGATGGTGTGCACACTTCCAACGCTCAATCCAACCACGGCGGCTATGGCGTTCACTGTCACTCGGCGGTCCTGGGCAATGAGTGCATCACCCAGCTGGACGTTGTAATCGGTAATGCAGGGGGATGCCCCAGACCGGGCATCATCGGCTAACGACACCCGTCCTTCCCTGAAGCGCTTGTGCCACGCCTTGACCCTTGCAAGGGACATGCAGTGTTCGCCGTACACTTGTGACATTCGGTGATGAATGTCCGTTCCCCCTACTCCTTCCGCTGTCAGAAACCGAACAAAACCTCTTTGCTCTCCGTTTGACGCCTCCATGTCACTGTTTTCAATACGACTGGCAGCGTTGGACGATTGATGCATGCTGCTGCTCACTTTGTATCGTCACGTGACGTTCACGCGTGGCTTCTAGCGACGGGCTGTGACCTTCCACGCTCAGGTCGGAACCACACCTCATTACACACGCCACGATTAGCCGATGTCGTCACCGGTTTGCGCATTCCGGCCTCCGGCTCGTTACTTTTTGAACGCACCTTATACTAGAATTGTTTCCTGTGACCTTGTTTCTGAACACCCTGTACAAAATCAGACAATAATATTTCATATTAATTGTTATCATGTGGCTTAGAAAGGTTATATCTTTGTTTAGTGTAAAATTAACCACCATTGACAAAACGGAAATAACAGAAATTTTATTTCAAACTTTGCTCATTTAATTGTGAAAAATAAGCCATTGTCACATCCCAGTGTCCTTAGCAATGAAACTGAAACTATGTGTTAGAGGACTGTTAAGTATGGAAAAATGTGTAACATTCCAAATCCTGAGAAACACAAAAACATCATGGAGGCCAAGTGATTTTCAAATATTCAAAATAACATTGTTAGCGATCTAATCACCCGAGTGCAATGAAACTTGACACAGCGAATATTTATTCAGAGCTTAGTATAGAGACATCTAATTTTGTTCAATTATTTTCAGAAATTCAAGATGGCGTGTGTTCGAAATATTAAAACCTATTTTTTAAGTTCTCGTGTCTTATGCAGGCGATTGAAAAGATGATCCGTGTGATGAGCTATGATAATAATCATTATATAAGGGCTCTACATTTTGTAGCTTACTTTCCGTTACTCATAGAAACCGCGCATTTGTTTTTTCTAAACATTTATACCATTGGTTCATCATATAAAGATGCCACCTCGCGGGAGGAGTCTTAATCACCTATTTTGAAACTGTACATTCTAGCACATAACTTCTCATTGTAATGGTGTTGGTGAAGACATAGGTTGTGAACCAAAAGCTATTTAATATATGCCTATCACATGGAAAATTGTTTTAATAGGCAGGAGAGTTTTAATGGAAAAGGCCAGTTGGATGTATGAAAATAGGCTATTTAGTTCTTCACGAAACTACCTGTTATTTCTTGTGTCCTAATCAATCTATCAAACTGAATGTTTGTATAATGAACCGCATTATATTCTTCATCTAATAATAATAATGATAATAATAATAACTCCTGGCACTACAGCCCACGAAGGGCCTAGGCCTACCCAGCGACCGCTGCCCAGCCATTTGGCCTGCAGATATTGGGGTGACACGTGATCAGCGCATAGGGTCCCCTCGGCCGTTAATCTTGGTTTTCGTGATCGGGGCGTTGCCTCACTGTCAAACAGCTACTCAATTGTCCTCACGAGGCTGAGTGCACCACGTTCCAGCCCTCACGTCAGTTTCAAAATCCCTGACGGAGCCGGGAATCGATCCCGGGGCCTCCGGGTGAGTGGCAGGCACACTACCCCAACACCCCGAGGCCGGCATATTCTTCATCTGGTGCCATATACTTTTATGGCTTACATATAAAACAATCCAATATGGCAGCAATGTGAAAGGATTTCACCACTTCACAATATCTCCAAAAATCTCCCTGCCACTACTGCAGTCATCACATAAATGCAAATTATCCGACAAGATCAACACACACCCAAATACACGGGGCTGTTGACCAAGATGTCATCAGCCATTAAAATGAATTAACAACAACAAACAAACAAACTACTATGGAAATCAAACTGAAATTCTCTATTATGATAGAGAACTATTAGATAAGTACATACCTGTGATTAAGCCTATCAAAAACCTAATAATCACAAAGACAAATATGGCAGCCACGAGATCTTCAAATATTAAAAATTACATTTCTGGCGATCTATTATCCCAGAGCAGGGAAACTTGGTACAGCGAATCTTTATTTAGAGCTTAGTATATATCTAGGTAGATATCTAATGATGTTCAATTGTTTTCAAGAAACCTACTTGGTGACAGTTCGAAATCTAAAAAATAAAACTAACTTTATTTCTCGTATCCTATTCAAGCGTTCAAGGAAAAGCTTCGTTTAATGAATAATAATAATAATAATAATAATAATAATGTAATGACACTGATTTTAGCCCACTTTAGATTTTGACCAAAAATGAAAGTAGACTTATGAGATCTACACGAGCCATAAGTGTAGGCCTGTGTCTGCCTGTGTGTGTGAGAGAGAGTGTGTGTGTGTATATCTGCCCCTCCCCCTCTCCTCCATCAACTCGAGCTTCACAAAACAAAATTGAAGCAAATTTCGTACAGAGGTATCACTAGCGAAGGACAACTCAGTGTCAAATTTTATATCGCCGCCATCTTAACCAAATCAAAATGTTCAAAGCTTAAATTAAATAACGAGTAAACTAATTATCCGATCGCTACCATACGTTTAAGCAAGTAGTTCCGTGAATAACTAAATAGCCTGTTAATTGCCTCTATCAACATACACAATTTCAGTTTGATTGCTGTAATAGATTCGTGGATATTGAGAACCGTCTAAATATTTCGGATGGTCGCCATGTTGGATTTTTATATATGTAGGCCATCGAGTTATGTACTATTACATGAAGATTATTGCGTAGGTGTATTATTCAAACTTCAATGGCATGGTTAGGACACACGAAATAAAAATGAGATGTTCAATTTTCGCACAGCTACCATCTTGTGGTTATGAAAACAATTGATATAAATTAGATGTCAGTGGGTAAAATTTGTTTAAGCATTTACCGTACCAAGTTTCGCTGCGCTCGGAGAAACGTCCATTCAATATTTAAATTTCGCGTCGCCGCCATGTTAAATTTATGCTCACCAGGTTATTGAAAGTCACATAGGCGAACTCATGTTCTTAGCTTTTGTCAACATAAAAAATTTCAGTATGATTGCTGTCATAGATTATTAGATATGGAGACCCGTCTAAATATTTCGGATGGTCGCCATGTTGGATTTTCATATATGTAGGCCATAGCGTTATGTATTATTAGATGACTATTATTGCGTAGGTTCATTATTCAAGCGTTGACTTCGATCGCATGTTAGGACACAAGAATTAGAAACTTAATTTTGAAATTTCGCACAGCCGCGATATTGAGGTTATGCAAACAATTGAACTAAATATGATCCCAGTGCATTGCAATGTGCATAAACAATTGCTGAACCACTTTTCACTGCACTTTGTTGGTAAAATCGCGAGAAAAGTCTTTTTAATGTTTCAACTTCGCTTGACCTCCATGTTCGTTTTGTACTTAACAGGGTTTTGAAATTTACATAAACTTCCAATTGTGCCCTTGATCACCGTACAAAATTTCAGGGTGATGTCAGAAATAGTTTTGGAGATATAGAATGCCGGTGACATATTTCGCACAGCCGCCATGTTAAATTGGCGAGACGTAATAAAATTTGAAGGGCACGGTCGGGGTCGGACAAAATGGTACTATGACCTTAGCGAGTTTCATTGAAGTCGGGGGAGGGGCACACACACAGACACGCACACACATACGCACACACTCACACATACACGGACAAAAGGTGATCTCATAAGCCTAAATCAGGCAAAATATAGACTACCTCCATGTGGGGAGCATCTGTCTCCTAAACTACAAGGTCACCAGCCAAATAATTTCAGAATGGCGGCCGTGTAGGCGTATGTGTGCAAATCGATCCCCCCTATCAGTAATTCAAGCACGACGGAACCGAATCAAGTCAACTTTGGTACAGAGGTAGCACTAGCATAGGACAACACAGTGTCTTGTTTTGTACCACCGCCGTCATAACGACAACGAAATGGGGGACACCCAAATGTTGTGTGTCTATGACTAGGAATTGGATGGAGCATTCAGTTATCTCTTCAGAACAATTTTCTACCCCTAATTTACTTTTAACAAAGTCACAAAGTTCCACTTTTGACATAATCGTCGAACCCAGAGCTGCAAACAGTTGTAAACGTGTGAGAACTGCTTGCGCGGCATCTTCTAAAACGTAAAATAACTAAGTAAGTTGCAAAAAGATGCAAAAAATCTTATACCAGGCGTAAACTACAAGACTTTATCTACATTTTAACATTAAGTAGAACGTGACGCAGAGTGACGCGACATACTAAAAATCTAAGTGAAAATATAATTTTAAAAATAATAGTTAAATATTTTGTAATGCAAATATAGCTAAAATTACGTAACAATTACGCCCATTAATAACTAAAACACGTTACAAAGATCATACCTTCAGCTGCATGTTCCATCTTAAAGCATCACACTAACCACAAAGACAACCAAACCACAGCCACTTACATTCACCCTCCAATACAGACTGCTCGAACAGTGGTGACAGATTTACACTAAGATGCGTTTATATCCCAGAATAGTGAGCGGCAATTATGTGAGAATGCTGTAGAAGTAATACATTTAAATATTTTTTATTATGAAAATAAATAATTTTGTCCTCCTAGATTTCGATTTTGACCCATTGTGCAACGGTGGGGTTTGAACCAACGTCTACTGAGTGCGCAGAGAGCTTGGCCCCATGGCCTAGTGTTGCGCTATAGCGAGCATAGCTACCGCTGTTTGTAGCCACCCAAATGTTTCAAGCTTAAATAAAATTACGACTAACCTAATCATCCGATCTCTACCAAAATTTGGAGAAATATAACGTCTTGTAGGAAGCGTCTTTTGCCCAAACTACATGGTCATCAACCAAATAGTTTCAAGATGGTGGCCGACGAATCGTGCAAGCATTATAGGCCAATCCGTAACTTATGATCCCGTTTTCACCAGTTCCGCTTATCGCACAGAGGGTGGATCAAACTGTCCTCAAGGAGGTGACCTGTTGCGTATTATAATTTTATGTTAAAATACTAGCGAAGTACCCATTTTTCAAACGGTCTTCGGTATCAATAACCAGACGTTTTCAATTTAGTTACTGTTGCAATGGTTAGGGGCTTTGAACCCGTTTGTCGACAAAGACAAATGATTAGTTAAAATGTGCTCTCAAACAAAATTCACCTAACGTGTAGTTCCTGACGTGAAAATAAAAAATTGACAACCTCCTAGACGAAATGCAACACATTTCACATAAAACTGACCCTCACCGTTGTGTCAAGTCCCCATCCACAGGAAGACTCCTTTCATAAATTATAAAGGCTTGTGGTGCATGAAATTACAGGTTTTTTAGCCTCCAATGGCACAAATTCCTAAAAGCCGCAAAAATACTATTTCAATTCAGGAATTATTGAAAATAATGTTGCTGTCTGAAGATATAATTGACCTTCTGTACGACATATCGCACGTTTAAGTCGTGTGAAAATATCTAGGGTACCCCTTGACCCCTTTAAGTGCATTGATGAATTTTACAGTATTAGTTGGTTCCGTGATTACCTTATAGCCGTTTGCAAACTTTCGGAGAAATGTAATAAATGGAGTGGCATTACTTCTTGCAGAAATAGATGGAAAGTTGGATGTCACCTCTTGAGAAACTGTTGTCATGGTTACTGGCTTGCATTCCTTCATTAGTTTATTAAATTAAATTATTTTTCTGGGAATATCTCAGAAACTGTTGAATTTAGAGCCTTAAAATGTAATTTTCGGGGACCCATTATGGCTCTTTAGGGTCCCCGAGTTTTCTTTTTGACACTAAGGGACTGAATATGAGCTTTGTCTCGCCTTTGTACGCCATAATATAATAAAAATATAACAATATAGGGATAGGGATATAATAGACCTTCTGTACCACACCCGAACGTGTAAGTCGCACGTGTAAACGGTGATGAGAACTTGGTTCTATGTTGGTCGAAGCGAGTAGAGAAAACAAACTTGCCGAGGAGCTGACGAGCAGGAAGTGAATGTCATTTGAGCTTATTGGAATGCGCTGATCTGACTTGACAACAAGTGCAATGGAAAATGACAAAGACGTTTAAAGGTGAAATAATCTGACCACCGTGGTGGCAAGGAAGAGAGAAATGCATGTGAACATGTGTGAAACCACATGCACGCTAAACAAGTTACATCCTGTTTGCTTCGTACGTGACAAAATGCAAGTTCATGTGAAATTTGACCTAGCACAGGTGTTCACCTGCGACGTTAGCTGTCCACGTGCACGATAAGAGAATGTTCAAAGCGTGGGAAAAAAGATTATACATGCAAGGTAACATATATAAAGACATGTCGTTATCATTTCCACTCTCACTTATGTAACTACCTTTGAACACACTGCATTGCGAGAAACACTTGGTCTTGTTTAACAGTTTTGGTGTTGGTGGAAAATACGTAGCCTTGTTGTGAGGTAGGTGTTTATTCATTCATTTATATATTTATTGATTTATATATATATTTACATGCAATTATTTATTGATTGTTAAAGTTATAATTAAATGTTTATTTATTTGTTTGCAGATAACGTATATAGCCTACCTGTTGTGTATCTGTGGGAAAGAGATTGAAAAAGAGAGAAAGACAGACAGCTAGAAAAGGAAACCATTTCCACACTAGCCCACGAGACGGGAATAAAGCAAAGCATTATACGTCAAGGTGAGATTTGTTATTTTATATATATAACCTGTCTGATTTTGTTTTGTTTATGAAATGCATAAACTATATGGAATGGATATACTTATGGTGGTTTATTTTATTTCTTTTTAGAGTGTTGGAAAACGCTTGATCTCTGTTGATAACCAGGAACGCGTGTGTTTGAGGGCCATTGTCAAGCAGTCTACAGCTGAAAACTCAGGTGAGAGTGTTCTTTCAAAATAATGTCTTTTGCCACTGCTACCGATAGCCTAACTTGGGAACCCCTAAACAGTTGTTTCAAATCGCGTGTGTGCTCTGGTCGTGTGGTCAATGTTAGAAAAAGTTTGATTCCCAAAGAAATTTTAGAATCTTGTTTTGAAATTTTTAAAATTGAAATTTGTACAGCGCAAAGGTTGCATACGGCTTTAAAGGTGAATACAGAACTAGTGTGCGATTTCATATATAAAAAGAAGGATGTAGAGCATAAAAGAGACATTCTATATTTGCAGTAAAATGCAAGAGCTTTTGATAGCCGATAATCTGAACGAGTGGTATCAAAGCCATGTGGTGAATGCCTTGCTATCAAAATTTGATAAACTGCAACAAGGACCCAGTGGTTTAGCGTTAGACAAAATTCATCATTTGCAAATCAACATTTGTCAATTCAACCCGTTGAATGCTGGGTCTCGCTTTATTGAAACACCACCAGCAATAGCTTCGAAAAAGGCAGTGGTAAATATTGAGAACCATGACAATGATTGCTTTCTGTGGGCTGTGGCTGCGTATTTGCAGCCAGCTCAAGATCGTAATGTTAACAGACCAGCAAAGTACAAGGCCAAGTTTGATGAATTAAAACAAACTTTAAATTTAACTCGAGTGTCGTTCCCTATGGACTTAACCGAGATCCATAGGTTTGAACAAGATAACCAGGACTTTTCGTTCATGGTGAATGGCCTTGATGGTGATGAGATTGTGGGTCCTCTTTATGCCACAAAAGAACCGAAACGACACCACATTCATCTTTTATATTTATCTGTAGGAGAGGTGAATCACTATTGCCTGATTAAAAGCTTGAGTAGATTGCTAAGCAGTCAAATGTCTAAATATAAATGTAAAAAACATATTTGTGATCGTTGTCTGCAATATTTTACCACTATTACGCTTTTGGAACGTCATAGGGTAGATTGTGTTACTCTGGAAGCGGTGAGATTGATATTGCCACAAGGGGACAAGGCTGTGTTAAAGTTTAAGGACATTCACAAGCGTGACACTGTCCCCTATGTGGTGTATGCAGATTTTGAAGCTCTCACTACACCCATGGCGGGATGTGAACCAGATCCCTCCATGAACTCAACCACACCCATTCAAAAACATGACCCCTTTGCCATAGGATTTAATGTGGTGTGTGCCTATGACCCCACGCAATCCGTTTACAAATACCGTGAGGGGCCAGATTGTGCCAAATGGTTCTTGGATGAACTTGTCAAGTTGACTCATGATGTACAGGAAATACTGGACCACCCAGTACCCATGAGCCTATCTCCAGAACAACAGCAGCAGTATGAGCAAGCCACGACATGCCATATTTGCGAAAAGCCACTGATCAGAGCTGAAGACACCGTTCGTGATCACTCGCACATTACGGGGGGAGTTTCGTGGAGCTGCACATAGTAAATGCAACTTGAACTTTCCAGCTCCTCGTTTCATTAGTGTCTTTTTCCACAATCTGGCGAATTATGACATTCAGTTTTTGATTCGTGAATTGGGCCATGTCAACAAGGGCTCGTTTACCATTATTCCTCAAAACCATGAGCGTTTTACAGCCCTGTCATGGAGGTTGGGCGACTTTAGCATTCGATTTTTGGATTCCTTTAAGTTTATGGCATCCTCGCTAGACAGCCTTGTGAATGGCTTGAATGAAGAGGAATTAAAAAATACTAGAATGCATTTTAATGATCCTGAGCAATTTCAATTGTGCATTCGGAAAGGTATATTCCCGTATGATTTCTGCAACAGCTGGGACGTGTTAAAGCAAAGAAAACTCCCACCACAAGATAATTTTTATTCGAAACTAACACGCAGTACCGTTTCCGATGAAGACTATGCACATGCATGTCAAGTTTGGCGAGTGTTTGGCATTAAGATGCTAAGTGAATATGCCTTGCATTACCTAAAACTGGATGTATTGCTGCTCACCGATGTGTTTCAAAAATTCCGTGAGTTGTGTCAACACATTTACGGTCTTGACCCGGCTCACTATTATAGGAGTCCTGGGCTCTCGTTCGATGCCACTTTGAAATACACTCAAGTGGAATTGGATTTACTCACTGATGTAGACATGGTTCTATTTTTTGAAAAGGGCATTCGTGGCGGCTTTGTGTCGCTTAACCAACGCCATGCCGAAGCGAACAATGTCTACATGCCTGATTATTCACCAGACAAACCAGAATCGTACTTAATGTACTATGACGTGAATAATTTGTACGGTTACGCCATGAGTCAGCCTTTGCCCTATGGGAAGTTTGCTTGGCTGACAGACAAACAAGTGTCAGAATTTGATGTGAACATGGCTAGCCAAGAAACAGGCCGTGGATATGTGCTAGAAGTGGATATTGAATATCCCTCATCCTTGTATGATGAACATGCCGATTTCCCATTCTGTCTTGAGCAAATGGTTCCCCCTGACAGTAAAGTGAAAACTGAAAAACTCATGGGCACACTTTACAATAAAAATCGGTATGTGCTCCATATCCAAATGTTGGTGCAATGCCTCGCCCAAGGCTTGGTGTTGAAGAAAATCCACAGGGGTATTTCTTTTGCTCAAAAAGCATGGCTCAAGCCATATATGCGACTCAACACAGAGCACCGACAAATGGCAACACAGCAGTTTGAAATTATTTTTTTAAAATTAATGAACAACTGCATTTATGGCAAGTCCATGGATAATGTCCGCAAATACCGTGACATTAAATTGGTCAATGTCTGGGAGGGGCGTTCGGGTGCCCGGCGGTACATTGCCAAGCCAAAATTTAAATCGATCAACATTATCGATGAGGATTTAGCCACTATTGAAATGAGTAAGACAAGCGTGACCATTGATAAACCCATTTACTTGGGCCAAGTCATTTTAGACTTTTCTAAATCGGTCATGTATCGATTCCACTACGAGTTTGCCAAACGCCATTTTGAGGACGTCTCTCTTTTGTATATTGACACGGACTCATTCATTTACCACATTCGCCACTGCAACCCCTATGACGTCATGAGGCAGCATAGTGACTGGTTCGACACCTCTTGCTATAACGCTGACAACGTGTTTCAGCTGCCCATAAAAAACAAGAAGGTAATGGGCGTTTTAAAAGATGAATGCGGTGATTCCATTATGACGGAATTCGTAGGTTTGGCTTCGAAAATGTATGCTTACCGCACACTAGACTGTAAGGAAGCCAAAAGAGCAAAAGGTGTAGGGAGGCAGTGGTAAAATCGCTACGTGTAGACGATTGTTTAGCGGTTTTACGCACTGGCAAAGCTATGTCTCATACACAGTGCAGGATACAATCCAGCAACCATCATTTGTATCTTGGGGAACAGAGAAAACGCACCCTCGTCGCCATGGATAACAAACGTGTGTGGGCTGATGATCTGCTCTGGGGTTATGATCACAAGGAGGAGGAGGTGTGATTTCACTGTTCAATCATTTAGGGACATAGCTTTATGTAACTTGTAGATTTAGTATTTTGTAAATATTGGTTTCTGCCATTGTAAATAGTAGATTTTGTAAATAGTGGCAACCCACTTGGACCTTTTGCTCTTTAAAAAGTTCTATGCAACCTTTTTTATATTTTTTTATTTTGATTGGTGAATACTTTGATTCTTTTAAGCTGTACAAAGCTTTTTTATTGTTAATATGAAATAAGTAAGATTTTTAGTAACTTTAATGACTGGTATTTAATTATTTTTCGTAATGTAAATGGTAAACTAAAAAGATCTTTTGGGATGAGTGTGCATGTCGTGAATCTGCTTTTGGGAATAAATAAAGTGGTTGTGTTTGTTCCCAAAGACAGGTGTGAATGTATGAGTGGAGAGAGAAAGCTAATGTGTATGTATGACCAGAGCAAACAGGGTGATGTAGAGTGGGTGGGGAGGGGGATAATTGTCACTTATATACTCATTTTGTTTTCAATAGTTTTGTTTTAATGTGGCAGACAATAGACATTATTTTTGTAAAAACAGTCTTACCTGCAGTAGTCTTAGACCTCGACGTTTCCGCAATCCCATAAACTCACTGCAGCATCATGATGGTCAAGCACTTGCATGAACATCATTGTCAAATCTCAACTTTCAACATATACCAAATGGAAAAAATGTGAAAACAGCAAAATGGAAAATCTATGTTTCCATATCACCAAAAACAGCAAAACGTAAAGCGGACATTTAAAAAAACTGGAAATGGCCATGTGTGAAATATGAAAATTCAAAAAATTCAAACGGACATTGTTTAAAAAGTGTCATCAGCAAAATGGAAAAATTCATATCATCAAAAACGTAAAACTTGAAACGAACATTTTTAGAAACTGTAAATTGCAAAATGACAAATGGCAGTGTGTGAATTCATCATGTGTGAAATGTGAAAATGAAAAATCAGCCATCAACATCATGATTTCAAAAAAAAAATAAAAAAACAAAACATCGTGCTCTGGTAAACCTTTGTTTTTATTGCATAGTCATAGTGAATTGACAAAAGAAATATAGAATACAAACAAATCCCAATACCTCACTCCTCCATTCCTCAATGTTTATGTCCATGCATCATCAACTTTCCTTTCATAGCACACATGACAATCAGGGCTGCCATCCTTTCACCCACTGAGGCATCACAGGATGTGAAACGTTGTTTAGCTTTTTTCAATAACAATTTATCGGCCACATGTCTTAAACCATAAGAAAGGTCATGTTCTTTGCATGCTTGATCCAAAAGATTAATGGGTACATCATCACGCTGCAAACGTTTTTCAAGACGAGTTCCAGGGCCACAAAAACGATAACCTGGAAGATGGATTTCGAAAGATAAGTATTGAATCACTTTGTCAATGACGCCATTGCCAGTACAGGTCTGGCATATCCTTTTCCATTGATGGTAAAAAGGTTTGGTCTTCCTCCTCCTCTGTGGACGATGTTTGTGTTTGTTGTTGTTGTTGATGCTTTTTCTCGCCATGACACCCTTGGAATGATTCAACAAAGTCTTTACACGGACTTTTATGACCGTGATACAGTTTCACTAGCTGGCAAGTCGCACACTGACGCATAGACGGTATTTTTGCCATGGCCACTTGCTTATGGTGATCGTAATCAGTACAGGGTTGCAATTCACTCAACACAGGGTCTTGAGTCCATGATTTTGGTACATGTTGCCAGATTTCTTTGACCGCGTTGGCGGCCACATAATAAATGAACGACTCGGGCAGCGCTAAGAGTTCCTCTTTGGTAAAACTGTCTAGTTTCTTTTTGCACACAAAGAACTTCCCGATGGCTTTGTCCGTAGCATTGCCTTTCTCCATGGTATCACCTGCTGTAGATGTTTACACGTCCCTTGTAGAAATCTCACTGACGTCATTCACAGGTAAATCTTTAGTTATAATTTTGTTCAACAACTCCCAGCAGGCATGGGTGGTTAACCAATGAAAGAGATGCCACGCATGCGATAGGGCTGTATGGGTAATGTTGCCACAGGAACAAGTATCCATGAGCGTTTGCAGGGAGGGGCAGCCCAACTCCATGAGGTCGATACATTGACAGTAAGACGCCAAAAATGGTTGCAACCATTGACGTTTTTCATTACCTTTCACAAATACCACATTGGCTGAGGACAAGTGTGCTTTCATGACCACGTCCAAATATTTATAGGAAATGGTTCCTTGATTCCAGTCTAGATGTCCATGATTTTCAATCCACTTGGTTTGTTTACGATCTTTTTCACACAACAAATCAAAAGCATGGGGTGGTTTAAATAGCAAATGTGTAGCTTGCGAAATCCAAAAGGTGGTACAATCGATAATGGCCACTTGTTTAAATATAAATTGGTTGTCACCAATTTTAAACCCTTGGCAATCCACAATGAGTGTGCGCAACATATTGACGCTTGCCTGGACCAAGTTCAACTGACGACTCACTGACGATCGACCACTAAAGTGTGATCATGACATGGACTTACCTACCATGCTGGTTTCAAATTGAGGTTAGGGTAGGACAGGGGGACATGCAAAAATAAGAATTTAAGAATTACATCATTTTATTATCATAACACGTCTTACAGGCTTTTGTCATTTTGGGATAAGGACGATACCAACTGATACAACAATATAGTCTCTTGTGTTTGTAACGTCCATAACACCGATGATGTCCCAATGTCTCTAAACTAGGCGTTTTTTATGGCGAGCTGCTCGCCGAAGCACCATGGACACCATACGGTCCACACGTATCGTAACTTGTTTTTTCATCACCCAGAGACACAAGTGAGGGATAGCTTGAATGACAGGGTATATTTCCCACTTCCATTCTACACAGGTAGGGGCAAGTGGGTGACCAGCGCTGATGTTCCTGCATGGGTTCATCACCCTCCTGCCATTGGTCTATGATGATGGGACAAAAGACACATTTCACTTCATCTCTTGTTTTTAAATAGTAGAAGCCAGCGGCGGCTAAGGCTTGAGGGTTTATGAAAGGCACTGGCCATGTGGCAAAAGTCTTGAAACGTTGTTCCTCAGACTTTAAATTCATGGATGTGACGTCTCTTGAGGCTTTAAAGCAAGACATGACTGAGCGGCTTGACGTGGGTTGACCTGTTATTTATACACTCGTCACTTGGCTGGACAGTGGATAGTAGTTGACTTGTTTGTGATGAATAATCAAACAGTAGGCCGTCGTATTGGCTGGTACATTGTCATGCGTTTCAAAATCTAGTCGAATGTCAATTTTGGATGGCTTGACAGACTCTTCCAGGTAAAAACAGTCAAAAACAATCAGTGGTGCCCTTGCCTTAAACGCTTGGGGTAACAGCGTGGGGCCGTTCTCTTTTTGATAATACGACCATCGAAATTTAGAAAACAATTCGTACAGCGGGCCAAACTTATTTTTTGAAAAATCCAAATCCAGTCCTTCATAGGGAAACACAGCTCCGTTGAGGAAAAGACGTGCATTTCTCAATTGCAGGTGATCAAATTGCGTGGCATCTTTGGTTTGTTGACACTTGCGATTCGTTTGAAAACCCACGATCAGGTAGAGAGGTCTCTCTGTATAGCGAGCTGTTTTTACAGACCAACTGTGTGTGTTGGTGGTGGGCAATAGCGGATACTCATGGAGTGCCCAGCTTCTAAATTCCATGGGTAGAGGCATATCTCTCTTTAACATTTTGAGTATGTCCAGTTTCTTGCTATCGTCAAGGGTCACATGGGGCACTTTCCATAGCAAGCGTTGTAGTTGAATTTTTGAATCTATGGGGGCATTGTCGGCTCCCTTGAGTGCATTATTATCACTCCTGTCTCTCACTAGATAAAGCACTTGCCTTGCGTTGACCACAATGCGTTGGTGATCTTCGGCAAAGCCTAAAATCAGTTTAAGAGGTAAATATCCAGTAAAGGTCCCATCGGTGTGTACCATCCAGTCATTGGTCGAGTCAGGGCACCAACCTGCCATGCAAAGTGTTTTACCTTCTTCCTCACTATAAGAGGGGTATAGTTTCATGACACTGGAAATGCCCACATTTCGAGTGCTATCCAGCACGATATCGTTAATCACGTAACGTACTTCAGAAAACAGAAAGGCCAAACCATGGTTGGCCAACTTGGATGTGGTGGGTGTAGAGCCATCGGCTTTGGTGAGCCTACCTTCAATCTGAATGACACTGTCATGCGGTAGGGTGTAAATATCTTGGTTGTTGATAACAAATTGAATTTCATCGTTGTTATTGAGTCCAGGTGTTTGAGCTTGATAGGAATGGAGATCAATTCTTACCACTCCTGGTTGCTCCTCGATGCGGTTTTCTATCTCTAGGATAGAATTCATCATGAGGGTTGACGTGGTAACCCAAATGCTGTAAAATCTGCTTGTCTTGAGATGTTAACGTGTATTCACGTGGCAAACAACTGACACCATTCCTAGACGGTGATGTTGCTTTATACACAAACTTCATAGTGGCTTCAGCACCAACTTGTAAGTCACTGGTGTGGTAGAATCTAGATCAATGAGTTGTTGCTCTCTATTGATCAGTCTTAATGTTATATTACTAATACTATCGACAGCCACAGAATGGAAAAGCACCACTGGAGGGTTTTCACGAATAATATAGCCATTGGGCGATGTCACAATAAAGTCATAAAGCGAATGCGATGGTTCCTGATTGGTGTACACTTGGCTAATAATATTACACGTCACCGACACATGATGGTCCTCAATGAATTTCACTTCATGGTCTGATTCATGTTTTTTGTTGGGCTCCAACACGCGTGGTTTAAATCCTAGTAATGGGCCAATGGAATCAGGGTGTGTTTTAAAGTCAATGTTGAAGGTAGAAAAAATGCTGCAGCGATGAGTGTTGGTATTTCCTACAAGTTCAAACTTGGGCGTTCCGTCGAGAAATGACTTTAAACCATACTCATTGATCAACACCACATAAATGTGTTCATAAATGTCATCGATCGTGTATCCGCCAGAGTTCAGGGTGAGCACAGAATCATCATAGTAAAACTTGTTCACATTTTCACGTATGTTGTATATTCGATTGTACGTTTCAAGAGAAACAAGTCTTAACCATAGGGTTTTTCACTCAATTCGATAGGCGGGTTAAAGTTTAGGCTGACATCAGGTCCACGTCCATGCAGTGTAAACGTTTTACTTTCTGCCGACATACTGGTGGCGTTTTAGCTTATGCTGCGTCTTATATAAAAAAATTAAACACAAACGTCCACACTGTTGGCTGTTAAACGTTTGCTCACGTTTCACATTATAATATATATTGATCTTATTTCCAAAATAGGTCACTAGTTCTATGGGCGGGGGCAAATTCCCAAAACTGTCAAAGTACCATACAGTGGATCCCTCTTTGACGTAAGCTACATAATGCGTTCCTGGTCCTCGGTGATCATCCAAATTGACAACAGCACATTCCTGTTTCCAGGGTCGTGGGGGGTAATTGGTTTCGCATAAACACACCTTGAAAATGAGAAAGCTTTAGTTGTTTAGCATAGCTTTCAACTTGTTCATGCGTCAGAGCATGTCTTGCTATGGCTGAGGTTATTTTTTTTATATATAGTTCGAAATGGTGAAATCCCAAATCCTTGTTGATAAAAGGCTGGCTTTAAATTGGCATTTCTAGCCCCCATGGCAATCGCTTCCATCGTTTCATTATGTCGCTGACTTTCTTTGAGTTGTTGCTTGCCCTGCTGCGCGGCTTAAATGGTTTTCTCCACCGCACTGGCACCGCCCAAAAGTGAACCCAGAGCAGCCAAACCGGCAAATAATGCAGGTAAAAATCCTGCTCGTTTGGGAACGGGAATCACTCGCCCTTGGTTTGAACCTTGTCGTTCACGTTTTGGAATAACATGTCTCTGTGCTGCTCGAAAGGCTTTCCTTATGGTCAATACATTATTTTTTCTTTTTTCTTTCGCAAGGGCTTGTCCACGAATGTCGTAAGCCCAGGCTTTGCCAAGGACAAAGTCCTTTTTTTCGTCTTTCTCACCGCATACCTTTGTTTCACCATGATGATGACCAACAACCTTTCACAAGAAAGTTTAAATCACAACTAACGTCAGATTGTTATTTCATGGCTGTATATTCCAATTCCACATAAAGTGGGAAATCGTTTATGGTTTTTCCCGCTTGCTTTTCATCCCATGTCAACATGAGATGAAAGGATAATTCGTCACCTGCATTGACCATTTCATGGTTATGGACCAACATCCTATGACCATTTATCTTTATTTGTAAATGGTTCTCATCAGGTATGGCATATTTGATGTGAATGGTTCCATCATAGTGTAATCGATAGTGGCTTAATCCTGAAGCAAGCACATAGGTCATGTGCTGATCATGGACTAGCGGTATATGGTTTCTGTCATTCACAGGTTTTTCATTTGTCAGATACACTAAAAATACAGATGGGATAAATTGATAAAGCCTTTTCATTTCATAGGTCACGTAACGCTTGGTACAGACATCGTCTTCCTCTTGCGGGTCTTTCACGTGAATAATCCGATGGTGATTAACGCTATATCCATTCACCGTAAGCTGAGGCACTTTGTCATAAAACTCATACACTTTGTTATCCACATACTTTTTCGTAGTAACGTCTGTAGACACTTGAAGATGTTTTACATGGGTTAACCACTTTCCCTTAAAGTCATAATCTCCCTGTTTTGTGCGTGGCACTACTGACCTATCCACATAGTGTTTATTAGCAGGATCTGTTTCTTGTTTAGGATCATGTATGGGGACAGGCCTAGCTTAGGCCATCAACGCACGTCCAAATACATCCATCGTCAACCGGTAGTACCAGTCTACTGTTTCTTTGACAAGGCTTGGTGTCCTGTATATAGACAGCCTGCTAGCCTGGCTAAGCCTTAGTTGAAATAAAGATTATTAAGCAGCAAGAGTCTTTCCCCGTGGGGGACATGGTGTCCCATCTCTGTCCCACATCACGTGAACAACGCCATGGTTCACTGTTTCCATCTTCCATTCGCTGCATCATTGTGGGGCCTTCCGGCTGTGGAAAGACCAATCTTTTGCTAACGCTCATTACGGCGCCCAATGGTCTGCGTTTTCAAAATATTTATATTTTTGCAAAATCTCTCTCCCAACCCCTCTACGTGTTTCTGGATCAAGTCATGTCTGGATTACAAAATGAGAATATGGGTTATTTTACATTTTCCATGCAAGATTTCACCGGATGAGGTAAAGCCCGATTCACTCATGATTTTCGATGATGTATCCACTGAACGTCAAGGTATCATTCAAAGCTATTTCAGCATGGGTCGTCACAAACATATCGATTGCTTCTATCTTGGACAAACGTATTCTAAAATGTCCAAACAGTTGATTCGTGACAATGCCAATGTCATTGTTTTATTTCGCCAGGACGAGAGGAACAGTCGTCACATTTATAATGAACATGTGAATCCCGATATGACCTTTCAAATGTTTACTGAATTGTGTGCCAAGTGCTGGAACACTCAACGTCATGCCTGTTTAGTGATTGACAAACAAAGTGAATTCAACCCAGGACGGTAGCGCTTAGGGTTTGATCATTTTATTGCTATTTAAGGCCTTGTCTCATTCTCTGTCAATTCATTTGTCAAGACACCATGGCGTTAGCAGAGAGTCAATTGAAAAAGCATATTATTAGAGCAAAAAATACTATTCGCCAAAAGTTTCGTCAATTGAAACAATCACGTGCAAATCATGCTTTGTTTATTCAACAACATTTAGCACCTCCACTAAAAGCCATGTTGAAACCCTCTTTCATGCCATCTGAAACGCTACCCACCGTTTCACAAGCCACGCAGACGCTGTATGAGGACCCTGAGGAAGCGGAACAGGAAGATTTGACTAGTGTTAGCGAAGTTGAGGATGACGAGGAACATGTGTTTACTCCTCAAAAAAAGGCCGCACCCCTTGCAGAGTTTTTGAGAAAAAAGAAATCCTTGGCCATGGTCGAAACACCTTGCCCTTCCAGAGCGTCTCCGTTTTCACAACTCTTGGCCACCCCTCAACATAAAGCTCAACTGAAAACCATTTTAATAAAATATTATGGATCAACATTGCAACCCTATTTCACCGATCTATTTATTGGAAACACAGATACCACGTATGGTGTTCGCTATGAGGATGATAGTTTTAAAATTGGCGATTCATCCATTAAATTTGCTCGTACTAAAGCTGTCATTAAAAACATCAACTATAAATTAACGCCAGGGCTGTTAAAGCTGCTCTTTTCTCGGACTCCCTCTTCCCATGATTATACACCAGAGGATCTTGACAAATATAAATCCATTTTATTGGATACCCATGCCCACAAATGACAGTAAGATCCCACGCAACAAGTAAATGCCTATATATCTCAAAAATATAAAACCATCATTGCAAAAATGTTTCCCAGCAGTCAAAGTACTCGTCGTAAAGCATCCGCTTCGGGAGTGACATTTAAACCATTAAAACCCCTTGTGGATGTTACCTACTGGTACAATCCCAATAAGCTCGTCCAGCGGCTACAGTTGTTGCATGTCTCACGTCAAGCTGGCCATACCGGTCACGATTGGGAAATTCAAGAAATTGAACAAGAACTTCGAAATGCCAAAATTATTGTTTAAGCCCTCACCCATTAAAATGGGTATTGCTCACGAGTTGCATCACCCAGCTAGGCGTCACTATCCACGACTCAAGGTGATTTCACGAGGTGTGGATGAACTTTGGCAGGCTGACTTGGTTGAAATGATACCCTATGCTAGCGTAAACGACAGTGTACGCTATATGTTGACCGTCATTGATGTCTATTCCAAAATGGCCTTTGTTGAACCTGTGCGTCGCAAGTCTGGTCCACTAGTTACCAAGGCCTTTCAACATATTATTCAACACTCCAAACGTCAACCTCAGCTGCTACAAACCGACTTGGGGAAAGAATTTTTCAACAAGGATTTCTCCAGTTTTCTCAAATCTAAGGATATTCACCATTACACCACGTACAGCAATCTCAAAGCCAGTGTGGTCGAGCGGTTCAACCGAACATTGAAAACCCATATGTGGAAAGCGTTTACCGCTCAGGGCAGTTATCGCTGGTTGGACATGTTACCTGAGCTAGTGTCACGTTACAATGACACCAAACATAGAACGATTGGGACCAAACCACGCCTCGTGACTAAAAATATTCAGCGATTGGATAAACTGTTTAACCCAATAAAAACAGCCGATCCTAAACGTCACCGACTGAAAATTGGAGATTTTGTTCGTGTGAGCAAATTTAAGTCTGCCTTCAATAAGGGCTACACACCTCAGTGGGGGACTGAACTATTTCAAATTCGTCAAGTCAACTTGGACAGTCCAGTCATCTATTTACTCGAGGACCTCAACCATCAACCCATAAAAGGTAGATTTTATCTCCATGAACTTCAGAAAACAGCATTTCCTCAGCATTATCTTGTGGAAAAAGTGTTGAAACAAAAACGAAATAAACTATATGTCAAATGGTTAGGATTTAACCCTACGTTTAATTCCTGGATCAACAAAAACATGTCGTGTGAACCTGTGTACATTTTTTATTTATTTATTTATAAAAAAAATGTTGTATACCCCCTATAGCTCTGTGTGTACAGCGCTCCCCGCTTCATGCATGTTCATACATATTTGTCTTTCCCTTTCCACCAGTGTTCTCTCTTTCATTACCCCTCCCCCTCTCCCCCTCCACAACCCTCCACTGCTGTTTGCAGCTCTTGCCTATCTGCTGGTTGTGACATCATTGCCACAAGTTGCATCATACTTTTTACTGATTCAGCCATTCCACGCTTTGAACATTCTGTTATCAGGCACGTGGACAGCTAACGTCCAAGGTGAACACCTGTGGCAGATCAAATTTCACGTCAACTTGCATTTTGTCACGTACGAAGCAAAACAGGATGTGACTTGTTACAAGTTATCGTGCACGTGGACAGCTAATATCCCAGGTGAACACATGTGCTAGGTCAAATTTCACATGAACTTGCATTTTGTCACGTACGAAGCAAACAGGATGTAACTTGTTTAGCGTAGTTTCACACATGTTCACATGTATTTCGCTCTTCCCTGCCACCACGGTGGTCAGATTTTTTCACCTTTAAGCGTCTTTGTCATTTTCCATTGCACTTGTTGTCAAGTCAGATCAGCGCATTCCAATAAGCTCAAATGACATTCAACTCCTGCTCGTCAGCTCCTCGACAAATTTGTTTTCTTTACTCGCTTCGACCAACATAGAACCAAGTTCTCATCACCGTTTACACGTTAAAGGTAAAATATCAGAAAAACGAACCCTCGCTCTGTCATACACCGACTCGCCGAAATAGCGATTGTTCTATTAAGCATGGTCCTTGTGGTTAGTGACAGATTCGTTGAAACACACACACACCCAGCAGTATCGTCTCTCTCAACCACCACGCTTCATGAACATTATAAACAGGTAAAGAAAAAAAGTTCATCATGTATGGCGTTAGGCCCTTCGTCAAAATTTCAAACATAGTTTCAAACAGGGGGCGTTAGCCCGAGTCCTAGGACACCTCGTACACGTTTCTAGCGTTATTCGTCCGTGAGATATCAGCAAAAATCACAAAAAACACGTGTTTACCCCAAAATCGAGTTTCCAATTTTTTTTAATATAACGAGTGGTCCATAGCAAAGAGGACGTCACCCCGAGTCCTTGGACCCGTCGTACACGCCTCTAGCATGATTGGTTCGCGAGATATTAAAAGCGGATGACCTATTAGTTTTGGTCTTTTATTTAAATAACGAGCCTATAGGAAAGTAGGGGGCATCACTACGAGTGCCAGGACACCTTCTATGTTCAAATCCGACCATTGGTTAGCAAGATATCAGGTTCGGGGCAAATACGAGGAGGGTTCAAGGAGTTAGTAGACAGAAACCGTATTACCACACTACTGTCAGGTTTTTATCCTAGAGACTTGAAATTTATTTTGGGGATAGAGGGAGTAGGGACCTTTCATTTATGGCAAACAAACGTTTTTATAAACTTCCTAGTTTCCAAAATATAGGAATTTCAAAATTACACTTTTTTCAAAAAATGTCAAAAAATAAAAAAGTTGTATTACAAAAATTAAGGACATAATGACTGTTCGTTTGAGCCATGGCGCAACGTTCTATCATGTTTGGCTTTCAAACTATCGCCTATTTTCGAAAACGAAAAATTTCAATTTTTTTTTTGAAAAATATAATACATGGTCCATAGGAAAGAGGACGTCAGCTCGAGTACAATGACACCTTATTTGTCAACATCCGACCATGCGTTCAAGAGATATTAATTATTTTAACATGTACAGTCGGGTACAAATAAAATGGGTGAAGCAGAACCCCTACTACCCCCCCTACTAGTTTATTAAATGGAATTCGTTTTCTGGGAATATCTCAAAAACTGTTGTCTTTAGGGCTTTAAAATGTGGTTAAGGGCCCCCGAGTTCCGTTTCTCACATTGAGTGGCTGAAGTTGAGCTTTGTCTCTCCCTACTACGCCTATTTCAGCATGAACTTTAAGGGGGGAGGGCCCCCTTTTATGAGAGGTACGGAGAAGAGTTACATCAATGATTGGTGTCGTGCCTCTGATGGATATCTGTACCAAATTTAACATTGATCTACCCAGCCATTCTCGAGTTATAAGGGAACAAAATTGTCTGTCCACAGTCAGACAGACAGACAAAAAAGTTATTTTCGCGCGCATCCGTCATAAAACAGTCTGAAACGCATTAATATCGCAAATTTCCGTATACATTCAGAAAGAACAGACAAACTTTCATTTTTATATACAGGGTCTTTCATCAAGAATGAACGCAGCGGAACAAGTGGCATATCGTTAAAACCCTCCAGGTTGGTGGTTCCCATGAACTCAGCGAGGGAACTCACCACTATCGCCTTTTCAGGCAGGTGTCCTAGAACTGGGAACACTTGGTCGGATTGCATACAACTGGGGAGGTGTTATCAGCACTTCGCCCAGGCGGCCTCACCTGCAAAGCGAACAGGGGCCTCATGAGGGATGGGAAGGGAAGGGAAGGAGGCGGCCGTGGCCCTACAGTAGGTACTGTACCCGTTAAAATCAAGGAGCTGCTCGCTGGTCATCCAAAGCGAAGCTGGATTTTTGTAAAGTGAACGCCCCGGCTTAAGATCATATCACAGTCCCGCCAGTGAGCTCTCAAAGATTATAGACAGCAAGCTCGAAACATGTTATGGGTATAACAAACTAGCTTTTATACATCAGTGAGCAAACTTACCTGCTTTTCTCGGGGCTTTGTCGAAAGGAAAAAGACATCCTATCTATTTTAGGCTGTTCCATAACATGTCTCATTTATAGAGTAATAAAGGAACATCGAACAAACGCGTAGAAAAATATAAATTTATTAATAGAACTATATAACAATTCAAAATCTACTTAACACCCTAAATTTAAATATGCATTTACGCCACTGACATTCAAATAAAAACTCCCTACATTTATACATGCGTAAACGGTTGAAATTTAAAGACGCTCTGCCGTCTGCAAGTGTTAAAAATAAATCTCTACATTTTATACTGCTGCTCCTTTGAAGCGGGCATTCCTGTTAAATAATTGGCTTATTTCAGTCGCATGTCCGAGAACAACAGTACTCGTTATGTCATAGCCTTCTTGTCTGTCCTCCACACCACAGGTGCGAGAATTTCATTCATTTGTTTCTCGACCCTACCAGGAACCGGATCTGCTCATTCTCAGCTGTTGTGGTCGACACCAGATTCACAATGCTTGCAAATGAACACGCAAACGCAGTTCTCGCGTTTTATAGAATATAACTTTACAAAAACTGTCACATCTCAGCTAATTCTAGTTGAAACTCATTCATACTTGAAATAATCTTTCTTACAATTGCGATCGTTGTTCATGACCAACGATGCTAGCATACACACTGTATTAACAATAAAAATCAAACACTCATTTGAAAAACATTCACTCCTTCTAGCTATAACCTAAGTTAAAAACATTTAAAAATTATTATTATTAGCAAAACTAAAAACCCTTAACATTAACAAAATGAATTATTTATACACTATACTATATATAAGTGTCTACCGCTTCTAAGACTTACTCATGAGTGATACGACCGCGTTAGTTTAGTTATCAACGCTCCTTTCTCATACTATTAATGTACTATAGCCTTCTAATTACACAATGCTTGACCACTTTCTTGTCATATCGAGTTGAGAGACATTATCGGTATCTCAATGACCGATCATTCAAGATGAGTTCATTGTTGTTACAACTCCAGTTTAATAAAGTTAATAATAATTTAGAGAACAGGGACATTATATCTTTTCCTAATGAAGTTCCGCCAATGAACGACATTCGTGTCGCAGATCTGATCAAATGAGAAGTCTTCACTGACTTTCTTCGAAACAACAATGCTACTTTTATACAATTCTCAGTATTTCATGACAATAAATACGGTAATCCCCTTCGTATTACAAACAACTATTTATGGCAAAAACCTCCATAACTCTCCTATAAAACTCACATGTCATTAACACCCTTGTTCTCCACAATGGTTCCACTGTACTGGTATAGCTCTCTCCTAACTTAGATCTTATTGTTGTTACAACAATACAACATATCAATGAACAGCGATATCTGTTCTGCAATTACATTGATCGTCTTCAAACGATGGTATTAATAGATCTTTCCTGGTTTACTAAACAAAATTACTCAGACATAAAACACCATGTCTCCAAATATTTAATAAAAATAAACATGATTCCTCTTACTGGTAACTTCTAAACAGTGCACGGTTGTAATACTACGTTGACACATAACGTAGTGTTATACGTGTGCCTTGATAACATCTCGTGATATATTATCGCTCAATAAGGATCGATCACAACCGGAAAAAGTTTTTACTAAACTTTCGTAAGATCGAATAAATTATCTTTCAAAATATATGTCCAAATCAATTATATTTATGAAGAGCAGTCTTCCTTCCAATTCAAAATAAGCTTGTCATTAACCGAATGTATCTTCATTCTACACAAAGAATGTTCATAACTGTACACTTTTATGTCGTATTCATAACGAATGTAGCTTCCTAGATCGTCGTATTATCTAATAATAGGTGTTATTTCACATTATAACACTCGTAGATTTCTTCTCCTAATTATATATTTCTTCGTACAGAAAGAACACCCAAGTTCATTTTAAACAAAATGAATTTAATGAATGTCCTAGACTAAAAGTCTGAAGTCTTGAATAAACATCGAAATCGTTGAATAATGACTTCTTTAAAGATTTTCCCAATGGAAAATAAATTTCTCAAACAGTTGACTTCAGATCAGAAACAGGATCATAAAATCATCGGCTTTAACTCGAATCCGAGTATAAATCTTCTTCCTTCAGTCCAGTTTGTGGATGTGTTTACGGTGACTAAAGAGTCCAATCCTGGCATGGAACAAGCGACCACACAAGTCACATAGTATTGCTGGAGGAGGACGTGGTTGGGCTGCTCGAAGTTTCCTAGCTTGACGCTTGGCCTCTTCATGTATGCGTCGATCCCTTTCAAACGTCTTTACAGTATCCGAGATGGTACGGCGCCAAGTTGAGCGGTCTTCAGCCAGCATGTCCCAGGTTTGTGAATCAAGACCTGTCAATTTCAGGGTCTGCTTAAATTGGTCCTTGTAGCGCCTCTTAGGACCACCATGAGGTCTGGTGCCATAGCATAACTCACCATATAGCATTTGACGAGGTAATCTCACATCATCCATCCGATGGACATGACCAATCCACATAAATTGGTGACCTATTATGGATGATTCTATGCTGTTGATTTGAGCCTTTTCCAGAACAGCAATATTGGTAATGCGGTCTTCCCATTTAATCCTCAGGATTGATCGAAGTTTTTGTAGGTGGAAACGCTCAAGCTTCCTAAGATCACGTCGATAAAGGGTCCACGTTTCACAGCCATACAACAATGTAGAAATGACTACTGCTTTGTACACCATAAGCTTTGTATTCTTGGACAGATCTTTATTCAAGAAGACCCGGTGCGCTAATCGTCCATATGCTGCATGAGCTGCGCCAATTCTCTTATCCACATCCTGCTCACAGGTACAGCTCACAGAAATGGTACTGCCCAGGTACGAGAAGTGGTCAACCTGTTCTAATGGCAAATTTGAGATGGAGATATTGAACTGAGGAAGAGGTGTGCCTGGTGAAGGTTGTGCCAAAACTTTAGTCTTATTGACATTTATGGTAAGACCAAAGCGATCACATGCACTTTTGTAACAGTTAACTGACTCTTGCAGCTCTTCAGGTGTGAGAGTTGGTGACGCAGCATCATCTGCATACAACATGTTAGTAACCTTAGTAAACTGAGTTTTCCTCAAGGAGCGGAAACGAGTTAGGTTGAAAAGCCCTCCATCAAAACGATACTTGACCCCCACACCTGGGATGTTTGTGGGTGAATCATAAAGCATTGCAGCCAAGTACAGCGCAAAAAGCGTTGGAGCCAGTACACATCCTTGTTTCAGTCCATGGGAAATGGGAAATTCATCGGACATCTTATTCTGATGGCAAACCTGACCTGTCATGCCATCATGGAGAGCCTTGATTAGATCTACAAAACGCTGAGGGCAACCAAACCGCTTCAGCACTGCCCACATGGCTGGTCTTGGAACCGAATCAAATGCCTTTTCCAAGTCATAAAAGACTAAGAAGAGTGGATTCTGTTGTTCTCTACATTTTTCTTGTAGCTGTCTCACACAGGAAATCAAGTCAATTGTGCTTCTGGAAGTTCTAAATCCGCATTGTGACTCTGGGAGGATCCTCTCAGAGATAACCTTGAGGCGATTAAGTAGAATTCTTGCAAGAATCTTCCCCAAAATTGATAGCAGTGATATACCACGGTAGTTGCCACAAACACTGCGATCACCCTTTTTAAATATAGTGACGATAGTGGCATTCTTTAGGTCTCCAGGTACCTTTCTTGATTCCCATATTCTGAGGATAAGGATGAAAATTCTTGTTTTGAGGGAATGACCTCCGGCTTGAATTAGTTCCAGAGGGATGTTATCTGGGCCAGGTGCTTTTCTGGGTTTCAATTGGGTGAGAGCTGCACTGAATTCATGATAAGTAGGAGGTACTGCCAACCACAGTTGTTCAGGTTGTTGCGGCACATCACAGAGGAAGTCTTCAGCAGCTTCTGATGGACGATTTAGGAGATTGGAGAAGTGCTCCTTCCAGCGTTCTAAGATTTCTTGACTATCAGTAAAGGTAGTAGAATTATCAGCGCTTTTCAGTGTACCTGATGTTGAGCGAGATGGTCCATATATTTCCTTGAGTACGGCATAGAAGTTCCTCAAGTCTCGAGCATCCGATAGTCTCTGCAGTTCCTGAGCCTTCTGTTGCCACCAAGTATTTTTAATCTGCCTTATCTGCGTCTGGCATTTACCCTTGAGTTCCAGTAGTTTATCTCTCTTTGTGTTGGAAGTTGGGTCTTGAAGATGGGCAAGATAGGCATTCCTTTTGGCATTGATGAGAGACAGAATTTCCTCATTGTTGTCATCAAACCAGTCTTGTCCTTTCCGCACTATAAAACCAATGGTTTCCTCAGCTGACTGTGTGATAATCTTCTGTATTGTGGCCCATTCTTGCTGAATATCATTTGTTACTGGGTTTTCTGATAACTGGGTGACGATCCTGTTTCCAAAATGTTTGTAAATGGATTCATCCTGAAGTTTGAATGTATTAAACTTCTTTCTTGGCAAATTTTTTATGTTCCAAGGTGGTTTAGGTCTGATGGATATCCTGAGCTTACATATAAGAAGTTTATGATCTGTCCAACAATCGTCTATATTCCTTGCTGTTCTGGTAATAAGTGTGTCCTTCTTATCATATTGCCGGGTAATGATATAATCAAGAATGTGCCAATGTTTGGAACGAGGATGCATCCACGTGGTTTTGAAGTGGTCAGGTAGCCGGAACTGCGTGTTGGTAATGAAAAGTTCGTGTTCTGCACAAAGACCAAGAAGCAACAGTCCATTGGGATTACATTTTCCAAGTCCCTGTTTACCCATCACATTATTCCATAGCCTGTGATCTTTCCCAACTCTGGCATTGAAGTCACCGAGGAGCAAGAGTTTATCTGCAGATGGTACCTTGGAGGTGATTTCACTTAGCTGATTATAGAACTGAGCCTTTACTTCATCATCAGAATCTAAGGTAGGAGCATAGGCAGAGATGAGTGTCATAAAGGAACCTCCTGAGAGTGGTATGCGGATAGTCATGAGCCTTTCGCTGATTGCAATGGGCGTAAGTTGGTGATAATTTACCAGTTTGGTCTTCACAGCGAAGCCCACACCATGAATACGACATTCACCCTCCTCCTTTCCTTTCCAGAAGATGGTATATCCTGTTCCAGATTCAGTAATCTTGCCTTCAGAAGACAGCCTAGTTTCACTGAGAGCAGCAATGTCAACGTTGAGTCTTGATAACTCATGGGTTACGAGAGCTGACCTTCTCTCAGGTCTAATGTTATTGTCCAAATCAAGCAAGGTTCTGATGTTCCACGATCCAATGATCAATTTGTGATTCTTTACTGTTTTTGAGTTTCGACCGCATGAGGGGTGACCTGCTAAGTGCGGTTGCCCAGCCGGACCAAGATTGTGACTTCCGATGTTTAGCCCACCTTTTCTAGGGCCTTCCCCATGTGGGGTGGGCAGCGGTGATCCTAAATAGGCCTGCCCAAACACAGATGCAGGACCGAATTCCTGAGTAGTCACAGAGTTTCCGGAAGACGACCATCACACATCTGCTGCCAACGTGCAGGTCCGAACTAGGGGCTTCCAGTTACACCCATAACCTGCCCCCACCGTCCATATCCCATCGCCGTTGGACTTTGAAAAGTGTCGTTCGGAAGAAGTTCCACTGGCGTGAATTTGTTTAGGGTGGATCTCAGCTTGCCAGGACGAGACCCGCACACTATGATCTCTGAGCCTTATCCTGCGGCTCACAAAGAATGAGACATGCAGGACCGAACACAGAGACTGCACCGAACTGCCGCATACTCAAGTACTACTGAGGTGCGCCTTTACAGCCAGTCCGTTTGGCGTGGCCTCTTCCGCCTCTATCATAAAATATGTAACAAGTATAGATGATAACTGACCTTCATCTTGTACAGACTCGAAGAATATAATTTACTAAACATCAAAGTGAAAACACAAAAACAAATATGGAGAATTGTTGTTTCCAATTGCCATTAAGCACACTCAAACAAAATAATAATGGAAAACATATCTACCTTGGTCTTGTAAAAAATTGAAGTTCATTGTCGGGTATCAGAAAGTACCCAACTGGATCTTCTTCCAGGCATGATTTGTTGAAATCGAATCCAATCTCCTCCATCGGATACGAGTTGCTTCCTCGAGAATGGAAAGGATTCCTTCTCGGCATATTCGTCACCTCCTGGTGTCGAACCTCGTTCCTCGGACTTGAATTCCATCTCGAACAATCATCGGGCTGATATCTTCTGTCCTCCGGTGATGCTTCATCAATCGCCGACATCTCTTGATGTTCCTCCATAATCATTGAGCGATATATTCTGGATAGCATCACCGTTACAAAATAAATTCGTAAGTTGAATGTTGATTCACTATCGTAGATGGTAAAGTTCATTTGGTTGGTCAATGAAAGATTATATCTGCTCATAGTCGAGAATGAATGTACATGGAAATACATTAAATGTACTGGATGGAAGTGTACATAATGCATCATGTTGTCTCGGCATTCTATTTATCTAGATGTTATAGATCTTCTCATTGTTTCGTAACGTTGTTCCATTGTTGCTATCACTACTCTGTCATGATATATCCCACACGCGTAATAGTTTAATACATCATCACACACATACTTAAAAAGTCATAAACCAATTCCACTTCATAATTGTATGTAGCTATCATAATGTTCATACACAATAAAGTCACAATGTTCATACAATATCACTGTACTTACTTCGTGCTGCAACGTGGACTTACTTGGGTTGAAGTCGCACTGCACTAATATGATATTCACCGCTCGGAGTTGAGTAACTTTGTCTGACAACACAAAGTCTCAAATATCTCGTAAAATACTCGATGGATTTTAATGAATCTTCTTGTGGTGAAGCTTTATCACTGGATAAGTAAACTGAAAACTCATATATCTCGACAAAGTCGAACACTTGTCCGCTATTAAGCAAAATATTCGCCGCTGAACTTCACCTGGTTTGCTGCGGGGCTCTTGAAAATATTGGCCGGTAACACCGCTGCCTATTGTGTCACGTAGAACCTCACACTGTATCATGTCTACGGGAATTAATTACCTCCGGACGATACGTTTTGTCACTATGAAGTCAGTCGAGAGAATAACGGTATTGCCTGTCGTTTCTCCTTCATCTGGTCTGAAGTTCGCGCCATTGTTAATCCCGCGCAGTTAGTGGCGCGCACTTGTAATAATCGTTATAACAGTGAAATTCTCCATTTAACGTCATTCAAAGTAGTAGTAATATCTTCTTTTAATTTTCTTCATGTTTTGAATGGAGTAAAATTGTTACATAGGGCTTAAATGGCATAGTTAAATCACATTAACTAGTTAAAAATCCATGTCTGTTTCCGTAAACCCTGCTGAAAGCATATATCCAATGATATATTTTATAACAATTAACTGGTAATATTTCGCACAATTTCCTTGTTGCTATGCACTTTCCAATTATCTAGAACATTCTGGGCGTCTCTGATCACGTGATGGGTTTCTCCCATAGCTTGCGTTCGCTAACAAAACTCGCCTTGAGCCGACTTCCAATATTTATATTCCAATGTTAATTTTTATCATTGGCTCGGAAAATAACATCATTTTCATCATAAATCATCCAAATTTCGTGCGCATTCTCCTCTCAGCTAAGGTTAAAAACAGTTCCAAAATTGTTTTAATCACCTTAGTTTATGACCTTAGATATGTCACTGAGCTTAAATTTTGGATGCTAATTATCTTACTTTTCTGAGATATTTCCTCAATTTTCTTGCATTGTACTTTCCAAGTATAACATTGTTTTCTTCGCCGAATAGTTCGTAACAATTGTTTCCAAAGGCGTTCTCTATGCGTTAGGGGACGAAAAAGACTGGGCTAAATTTTGGGTATATCTTCCTAGCTACATTAGCTTTGATAGGTCTCCGTAATAAAACTAAATCTCCAATTACCAGTGGCGTGCTGAATCGTTTCCCTTCGACTCTTTTCCATCGCTTTTCTGCTGCCTTCTGAAGTTTCTCTTTAGCTCTATCTATCCTAGCTTGTCTTCCAATAGCAGGATCTCTAGAAATGAAGTTGAACACGTTATCCCACGGTCTTTCTGGATTCTGCTCCAAGTGTAACACTAACGGTATCTCCGCTGTGCTCTCTTGCACTGTTGAGTTTAAGCAGTCCTCTATCATAGGCACATACTTAACCCAACTAGGATGATCGTCTGGGCAGTAAATTCTACAGAATTTACTAAATTCTGCCATATATGTCTCGCTAGAATTCGACTCGGGATATCTCACACTTGAGAATAGGTGTTGAATTCCTAACCTTTCCATGTCATCTTCAAATTCAGCTGAGGTAAACTGAGTACCATGCTCAGACAATAGATACTCTGGTTTCCCCGCTTTAGGAAACACAGCATTCTCCAACCTGCTGACAACGTTCCTTGTGTTCGCTTTCTGCATGGGGTTCAAAGTTACAAATTTAGTGAATACATCCACTGTCACTAATAAGAACTGATTACCCTGATATCCCTTTGGGCAAGGGCCAAAGATGTCCACAGCCATCAGCTCCCTTGGTTTAGAAGGTAGAATAGCTCTGGGTCTTCCCTTCAATAATTCAGATGCGAATTTCCCTCGCTGGCATCGATCACATGTTCTTATTATACTCGCTATAGATGATCTCATGTTGGTCCAGAAAAACGTCTCTTTGAGAACATTGAGAGTCTTATCTAAACCTCCATGTCCAATAGAATGATGCGCTAGCCACACTCATTTTGACACAAAATTAGGGGGCACCGCAATGCGAATTTTCGTGTGCTCGGGGTCTGCGTATTTGCATACCAGATCTCCGCTAAACAAATAGTGATGTGAGCGTCTCTGAGTACTTGCATACTCCTCATCTGCAACATCCATATTCCCCTTCAAAAATCTATACATCTTTCGTAAGTGCGCATGTGTCTTCTGCAAAGCTCCAATTCGCTCCAATCTCCTTACTGTATCAAGATCTTCTTGTTCTAGCTGTACATGATTGATCTGAACATTTCTGACGGGGTTTCTAGATAAGGCATCTGCCAACAGATTATCTTTACCTGATTGGTGGACTATGGTCGCATTGAATTGCTGCGTGAATAGGGCCCATCTCGTCAGCCTATCACTCAACAAGTCTGTCTGCAGCATGAATTGCAATGCTTCCATGATTGTAAGGCCGTTACAAAAGCTAACGCCTCTAATTCCGTTGTGAAGTAATCTTCTTCATGCCTTTTCAATTTCCTTCCTGTGAATGCAATATAGTGCTTATTTCCCTCTTCGTCTTTCTGGTATAAGATGGCACTTATGCCTACACGTAAAGCATCAGACTCAATGAAAAATGTGCCGTCGAAATCTGGGTATTCTAGTTTTACGTTGTTTTCAACATCTCCTTTGCCTTCTCGAATGCGGCTTCGGTTACGTCTGTCCATTTCCATAGATTGTTCTTCTTCAACAAATGGTAGAGAGGAGCCATAATTTATGAGTATTTAGGGCAGTGACTACTTATGAATTGGCACGGACCCACGAACTCACGAACTTGTCGGACCTTAGTAGGCTTTGGAAATCTCATAATTGCCTCTACTTTTTCTAAGTTCGGGTGGTAACTGTGCTGGTCTATAGTATGTCCTAAGAAATGAAATTTCTCCTGTAAGAAGTGGCATTTGTCAAAATTTATCTTAATATTTGCCTCTCTTAAGTTCACAAACAACTTGCGTAAGTGTACCGGATGTTCTTGTACATTCTTGGAAGAGATAATCAAGTCATCAATGTAACAGAGCACGTTCTCTTTAACCTCCTCTGTAAGCTTGCTATCGATGGCTCGGATTAGGGCTAGTCCACTATTTATGAGACCGAAGGGCACCGGCTCGAATACCCAGCTGGACTGGTCAAATAAGAACCCTGTATACTGCTTACTTTCCTCCTCAAGCTCAATCTGATAGAACAACGCGGTAAGTTCAAGGACAGAAAAACAAGCCTTTCCCTTGAACTTCCTAAGTAAATCACGTATCTTCGGTGGTCGGTCTGTTTCAGGCAAAATTAATAAGTTAATTTTCCGTGCATCTAAGCATAGACGTCGCTGACCATTATTCTTTTTCACCACCGTGATCGAGTTGAGGTAAGATGACGGCTGTTTCCTGATAATTCCATCGGCTTCCATCTTCTTGATAATCCCTCGTACTTCCTCATAGTACTTCTCTGGAATGGAATAAATCCTCTTCTGATATGGGGTATCATCGGTTAATCGGATCCTGTACTTATAATCCTTAATTAACCCGGGCTTATCGTCGAAAATATCTTAAATTCCATGATTAACCCTTCAAATTGATCTTTAATTTGTTTAAATCCTTCTGCTTTACAAATCCATGATCCCCGATTATTCTCAGCTTCCTAAATAATATTATGGATGATGTCTTCCCGAAGATCCATATCTGGATAGCTATCAAAATCCTTCTCTTTTAACTCTTCTGTGTTAATAGAGACCCTCGCTAAATTTAATGATGCGGTTTTTCATGTCTATGACTGCTCCGACTTAAGTAATGAAATCTATACCAAGCACGACGTCAAAATTTATCTTGCTTACTACAATGAAGATATGTTCATAAGTGCGTCCATTAATCTCGAAATTTAAGAGCACCTGGACTTTACATTTTACTGACTTGTCTTGGAATATACCACGCACTTTTACTGATGATGCGGGTAAAACAGTCATTCTGTCACCTTTTAACAGTCTCTGGTAACTTTCCTCTGACAGTATGGATATAACTGCACCAGTATCCATAAGAGACTTATACATTTGTCCATTGACATTTATACTTATGATAGGCAGTTCACATGGCCTCTCTTCTTTAATTACTTCCTTTTCAAACAGTAGACCTTCATCTGTCACTTCACATATCTCGTTAATAGTAAACTGGTTTAGTGGTCTAGCATTTTCTAAAACTCCTACTTCTGTTTTAAAATCGATTTTTTTTGTCCCTGAGTGTTATTTCCCTGCTGACTTGTACCTGGCTGGGGTTCAACACTTGGATTTTTCTCCCTTCCTTTTCCGTTCTGTTCATCCTGTCTTAAAGTCTTTAAGTATTTTTCCCTTCTCTGTGTCTTTCATCATACTGTTTCTTTGTGAACGAATTCTCTCTATAGTTTCTATTTCTGTTATAACCCTGGTTATACCTTTTATTTCGGTTATAACTGTTGTTGTTGTTATTGTTATTATAACGGTAGTTATAATTATTATGGTAATAACCGTTCCTACGTGTATTGTCGTTGTTTCTCCCCTGTTGCTGTTGGCAGGGTCTTCCTCCTCGGAATCTACGGTATCTTGGTTCGGGTCTCCTGTCTCGGAAATAATTGTTTCTTTCCGGATTTATGCTATTCTTATCTCTCTCTTTGGGACTCTCTGTCTGTTGTGTATGGTTGATGTAGATGGTGTTTATGTCCCGTTGGTCTTGTCTGCTCTTTCTGGACATTACAGTGGGCATCGGTCTGGTATAATCTAGCTTGCGCAGAAGCTCGTCCAAGCTAGCCGAATCTTTTATTTGAGACGAGATAATCAGTCTCCTGACCTCAACTGGAAGCTGTCTCGAAATAGCTTCGATCAGTTCTCCCGTTGATAATGGGGGCTGAAGGAACCTAAGTTGGGCCAATTGCCTCGTGAAGAAGTCTGCATAGCGCTTTGGGAAAGAACTCGAGTTCTTTCTCGAGTATACTATTTTGTGCCTCGATAGACCAAAATCTCTTAATTAAGGCCTCTGCAAATTCCTCGAAGTCCACGAACGTGTACCTGAATGCGCAGAACCACTCTAAGGGGGCTAGAGCTAGATAGCGTTCTACGATTTTCATCTCCCTATCTCTCGGAACCTGAGCTTCGACAAAGTAATCTCTCAGATTTCGAATACACTCAATAGGGGTGAATCCGTCCTGGTTGTTAAACTGACGAGATTTATCTTCAAAGTTACGCATAACTGTGATGTTCCTAGGCTGAGTATTGTCGCTAGTGGATTATATCTGTCTGTCAATAAAGAATACATACATACTGTTGATCCTAGGATCCCTCGTATCTCTTTCAGACTCTAGTATTCTGAACTCGGGCCTCCCTATAGATTGAAGTACCCTGGCTTCTGATCTGACATCTCTCTCTTCGTGTTCTACACTATCTCTTCTATTACGGCTTTCCCATTCACCTTCGTCCTCTTTCTCTTTTTCTTCTAGGTCATTAATGATATCTTTCAACTGCTTTCTCACTTCTTTCTTGAGATCTTCTCTGTATGTTTCCAAAACAGTAGTATCTCCTAAATTTATGCTTTGGAGTTTCCTAGTGATGTATTCCTCCAGTTCAGTACACATTCCCTCCTGAATTTTATTAATGTTATTCACATCAGTGACTATCTTGCTAATCTGATCGTTTAAAGCCTTACTTTCCTGCGATAATTGATCTTTATTGTCGACCTGTGTCTGCTGGAGCTGATCCAAACATTTATTTAAATCAGTACGTACGCTCGTTACCTCTTTGCTTAATTCTAGCTGAGTACTAGCAAATTTATTTTCAATATTATCTTGAATTTCTTTGATATGCTCCTTACTAGATTTATTCCACTCTTCCTTCCATACTACGACATGAGCTTTTAACATTTCGCTTATATCGAGTTCAATGTCATCCTTAAGAATCTTATTATGGGCTATTACTTGGGACAGCAAAGAATCTACATTTACTTTCAGATCACCTAAGTGTGACTGAACTGCATCTATATTTTCCTTACATTGCGTTTTAGACACTTCTAGTTCTTTCCTAATGTCATTTTGGAAAACTATATTACTGGACTCAATATGGTTTAATTTAGATTGTATACCGTTAACATTAGTATTCACCTTATCTACGTCAATAAACACATTATTTACCTCTGCCTGTATTCTGTTAACATCTGTTTGTACAACACTGACCTCGGATTGAACACTGTTAACATCCGTTTGAATATTGCCAACCCTTTCCTGAACAGTATCTTCTTTTGTTTGAACAGATTCTACATTATCCTGAACTGTATCAACTTTAGTTTTAACGTGGTTTACATCGCCCTGAACAGTATCAACTTTAGTTTGAACAGCACTTACATCACCCTGTACAGTGTCAACTTTAGTCTGGATCTCCTTGGAACTATCCTGCAAACGCGACATAGTATCTTTATTTTCAGAGGCACTAGTCTGCAATCCTTCCAGGGATGATTGTACACCCTGTATTTCCTCTTTGACACTACCCTTTACACTCTCAGTAACACGACCTGTTATACTCTCAACAGTATTTTCTACTACCTTTACAACAACTCTATCAATATCTTCATTCCTATCTTTCTTGACCTGCTCCAGGTCCTGCTTTGTTTACTGAAATTTGTGATTTATAGCCTGAAAATTCACCTTTAAATTTTCAGTCCCCTCCTGTTTCAAGTTATCCTGCAAATTACCTTGGACAGTTTTAAGTTGCTCCGTCAGATTCTCTTTCATGCTAGTTTGCAAGTTTTCCTGCAAATTACCCTGTACAGTTTTCAGTTGCTCTGTCAAAGTAGCCTTCAAATTTTCCTGCAAATTCTTTTGCAAACTCTGCTGCATTCCATTCAACATCCTCTGCACTTCCTCTTTACCCATCGTTGCCATTGCAAAGATTCAAATATAAATCGCTAACGGGATACATCAATACAAAGCGTGACAACAACATTTGGAACAACAATTTCTACCATGTAATTGGGTGTTCTTAATGTCTATCTAAAGTCTTAAGATTAACATAATAAATACACTCTTACATTAATAAACTTATCGTTTCGTTCCACCTGATCGTGTCCTAAATTATCTATACTACCATACTACATTTAAATTTACAAACGTTAAAAAGTTAACTTTACACTGAACATGGCTATCAAAGTCCATGAGCCGGTCTGAAATGAAATGAATTCAGATCGTAGGTCATTTTTGTGACAGTTGGTCTGTCACAATACTTCTACTACCCCATAATTGCGTCAATTGCCAAAGTCCGGGCCATGGAAATCAGTGTAATCTCTGAGAAGATTGGTAATCTCTGAGAAGATTGAAGATGTGTGATCTCCTTGGTTTTGTTAGTGAACGGACATATAGAGACTCAAGTGTGATATCTTTCATTTTACTAGTGTTTGACTACTTAAGTTCCTTGTTTTTAATTCTGTAATATAACAATTGGATGGTGACGCCATTAAGACTTGAGATAGACTGGATTACGCTAGCACATGATAATGAACTCCCCGTCTCACTTTTAATGTCAATAAATAGGCTATACATTATTCAACCGAGGTGACGGATTTTCCTTTAATATCAAAATAGGAAAGATATTATTTTATTTTCATTATTCAGTTTCCAATAATTTTCTTGTCACCGTCCTCCTCTCTAGGGGTATTGTCTTAAGTGTGACCACGTGTATTTTGGTGATATATATGTATTTTTCCCCTTTTCCTTAAATATAGGATATTTTGTCTGCATTATCTATCCTTGTATAGTAATGGATTTTAAAACCACCCTCTTCGCCCAGGGCCACTTCTACTCTAGATTTTAAACCACCCTCTTCGTCTAGGGTCCACTTCCACTCTCGGAGCAAGTTCTCCGTTATCCCTGTCTACCTCCTTTTCTTTCTGATTTTCATTATTCGGGGGCGGATAAGGAAAGTGGGGTTACAATTTTCATAAAATTCTAACCCATTTATACCTATCTCAGGTTTTCTACAAGATTAGATCTGTATTCGAGTGCAATATTTGTAAAAACATCTTAAAACCACCTAAGTTATCGCACTCCATAATCACCTCAATAGAGCTGGCTCCAGTTCCCTTTTCAAAAGATCTACAAATAGCTCTCGAGAACCTCGGGATCGCCACATAGTAGGGCCGTGAATTCTTGCCTACGAATGGTTCATCGCATGCTCTTCCACAAGCATTTCGACGCCTAGACGTTGGGCAGCCAAAACTTCTACTGTACCCGCAAAAATCAAGGAGGTGCTCGCTGGTCATCCAAAGTGAAGCTTAATTTTTGAAAAGTGAACGTCCCGGCTTAAGATCATGTCACAGTCCCGCCCGTGAGTTCTCCAAGATTATACACAGCAAGCTTGAAGCATGTTATGGATATAACAAACTAGCTTTTATACGTAAGTGTGCAAACTTACCTGCTTTTCTCGGGGCTTTGTCGAAGGGAAAAAGACATCCTATCTATTTTAGTCTGTTCCATAGCCTGTCTCATTTATAGAGTAATAAAGGAACATCGAACAAACGCGTAGAAAAATATATATTTATTAATAGAACTATATAACAATTCAAAATCTACATAACACCCTAAATTTAAATATGCATTTACGCCACTGACATTCAAATAAAAACTCCTACACTTATACATGCGTAAACGGTTGAAATTTAAAGACGCTCTGCCGACTTCAAGTGTTAAAAATAAATCTCTACATTTTATACTGCTGCTCCTTTGAAGCGAGCATTCCGTTTAAATAATTGACATATTTCAGTCGCGTGTCCGTGAACAACTGGACTGGTTATGCCACAGCCTTCTTGTCTGTCTTCCACACCACACGTGCGAGAATTTCATTGATTTGTTTCTCGACCCTGCCAGAAACGGGATCTGCTCGTTTCTCAGCTGTTGTGGTCGACACTAGACTCACAATGCTTGCAAATGAACACACAAACGCAGTTCTCGCATTTTATAAAATATAGCTTTACAAAAAGTGTCATATCTCAGCTAATTCTAGTTGAAACTCATTCATACTTGAAATAATCATTCTTACAATTGCGATCGTTGTTCATGACCAACGATGCTAGCGTACACACTGTATTAACAATAAAAATTGAACACTCATTTGAAAAACATTCACTCCTTCTAGCTATAACCTAAGTTAAAAACATTTAAAAATTATTATTATTAGCAAAATTAAAAACCCTTAACATTAACAAAATGAAATATTTATACACTATACTATATACAAGTGTCTAGCGCTTCTAATACTTATTCTTGAGCGATACGACTGCGTTAGTTTCGTTATCAACGCTCCTTTCTCATAGTATTAATTTACTATAGCCTTTTATTTACACAATGCTTGACCACTTTCTTGTCATATCAAGTTAAAAGACATTATCGGTATATCAATGACCGATCATTCATGATGAGTTCATTGTTGTTACAACTCCAGTTTAATAAAGTTAATAATAATTTAGAGAACAGGGACATTATATCTTTTCCTAATGAAGTTCCGCCAATAAACGACATTCGTGTCGCAGATCTGATCACATGAGAAGTCTTCACTGACTTTCTTCAAAATACAACAATGCTACTTTTAATACAATCCTCAGTACTTCATGACAATAAATACGGTAATCCCCTTCGTATTACAAACAACTATTTATGGCAAAAACCTCCATAACTCTCCTATAAAATCACATGACATTTACACACTTGTTCTCCACAATGGTTCCACTGTACTGGTATAGCTCTCTCCTAACTTGGATCTTATTGTTGTCACTATAATACAACATATCAATGAACAGCGATATCTGTTCTACAATTACATTGATCGTCTTCAAACGCTGGTATTAATAGATCTTTCCTGGTTCACTAAACAAAATTACTCAGACATAAAACACCATGTCTCCAAAAATTTTATAAAAATAAACATGGTTCCTCTTACTGGTAACTTCTAAACAGTGCACGGTTGTAATACTACGTTGACACATAACGTAGTGTTATACGTGTGCCTTGATAACATCTCGTGTTATCTTATCGCTCAATAAGGATCGATCACAACCGGAAAAATCTTTAACTAAACTTTCCCAAGATCGAATAAATTATCTTTCAAAAGATATGTTTCAAGTCAATTATATTTATGAAGAGCAAAGTCTTCCTTCCAATTCAAAATAAGTTTGTCATTAACTGAATATATCTTCATTCTACACAAAGAATGTTCATAACTGTACAATTTCACGTCGTATTCATAATGAATGTAGCTTTCTAGATCGTCGTATTGTCCCCGATAATCCGGATAGTAGGCTGTCAGAAATCCGCCCCCTCAATCGGATTGCCAATAATCGATTGCAGCGGCACAGCTACCTCAATGAAAATGGCACTGACAGATACTACCGAGATTAGAGCACAGTAGTTAACATGAAATTATTGTGGAACACACCAAAATATACGGGGGTTCATACTTACCTTTTACTTACCTATTCAATTTAATCTCGGGTCTGGGTTTTCAACTGGATCACTTAATAGTATGCCCTCGCAATAACCTCCACCACGATATTTAAAATGAACCAAGTCGGAGACCAGAAAATTTAAACTGCGCAATAATTTATTTCACATAAAGAAAAAAAATATATTAACAAAATTTAACAACAAAATAGTTATGGCTGTCTGAAGCCATTGTCAATGCAACCATGTCCTCCTGTAGGACTGTAGACTTCACATACAAAAATTCAGCTTTCTCTAGCTCAAAAGAACGTAATAATAACAACAATGCACATTGGAATGGATAAGGGAGCTGGGACGAGACATATAGCATTTGTTTCCTTGTTCATGAACTTCATAATTTAGTTCATTGACACACATTTATTAATAACCGCAAGGCCGCTAAGTAGTTGACCTTGACCTCCACCATTCAGTTATCTGGCCACCTGCAATACACCCTAAGCAGTGTTGCATGCATGCTTCGTCAAATGGACGCAGCTGCCTAACCAGTGTCACCATATGCTGGCCAACGCAGAGACTAGCTCTCATTCAAAACAATTTAAATGCTCACATCTCCACTCAAATATGATCACGCAAAATTTATACAAGTTCCGTTCACATTGCAATGGATTACTCTGTTAATCTCAAATATTATTTAAATGTTTATTCCAATTATCGAACTAGCGTTGTTTAAATGTTAATAGCAAAACGCATAATGTTATATCAAAGTGTTCAATAATTATTTATAACATTTAGATTGTTCATAACTTAGTCAAACGACAATTGAAAAATTTTTACACGCCTCTATTAATCCCGTTTGTTTCAAATTATTATTATAGATATTTACATAGTTATTTACATTATTTATATTTTATTTATATTTGAAATACATTAACCACACGTTTATCCGGTTGATATTTTCTTAAATCGTGGTAATATAATCGACCGATGAAGGTTACTTATATTTAAATTTTAGATTCAGGTTTAATAAGATTTAATAATTATTATTTGTGACGGTAACCTCCATTCAAAATCTATAATTCAATCAATTTATCACTCTTGTTAATTTTAACAGTAACTTCACATGAATAATTTTCAATGGACCTGAACAATACAACTCAGCGGAAACATACCTCGCACAAACGCACAAAATTGGCCCTTAATTCATCATATATCTCATTATATATGGCATCAAAATCTTCCACAATACACACAAAAAACCTCCACTTATAAATTCATCATCATCATCAATATTATTGTGGGAACCTCCTTCACTTATTAAAGGGCATTATTCATCAGCGACTTTTACACGTCCACTGAACTAACGATTATACATCCATAGTTCCTCTTTAAAAATTCTTATATTCATCAATTGTATCGAAAACTGTTATTATATTTAACCTTCGTGGGTTTCATTCATGAAGCGATATGAAGTAAAAACTTGCCAGTCACAAATAAATTTAATAGCAAATACGATTAGACACGCCTCCCTGGTCTATTAAAATAAATTAATCTCATCATAATTATCGCAGTATAAAATACTATATTCAAGCAAAATTCATTTAACTGCAGAAATAGTCGAATAGAATGCAAATAGACTAGAAAATGCAAACATTATTGTTTCAATCTAGAATTGAGAAAATCTCCTATCAAATGTTCATTACTATAGTGTACTGAATAAATCGTATTCAAAGTTCATATTTCATAGAATTGTCTATAATGCAATGGTATTTCAGAATTGACTAAAAATGTCTGTGTTTCAATCATGTTCATAAAAACGACTAGTATTTCCAAGATAGTCGATAAAGTAGTAGATTTTAACGCTCTAAAATCTTTTAATCATTCTTCTTTCTTGAGGATGACAGAAAATTGGTCAAAGTAATTTACTGGAAAGAATTACTTTAATAAAACGACACGCTGTCTGAATTCAAACTTGCCATAGAAAATCGTTAACTTTACAGTCAAATCGTGACTACAAGAAAAATTCTAATTCTCGAAAGAATATTTAACTTTAGTATAAACTGATCCAAAATGTTTAAATATGCAAATGACATAATAATGTCTCAATAAATCGAAGAAAATGGCATAAAGCTGCAAAGTGTACAGAGTACAGAAACATCTAGCAAAAGAATATGGGGCAGTCAAATATATTACAGAAAATATGGGAAAGATAGTTGCTCAGATCTCACTAAAATGGCTCAAATAAATCAAGAAACGTTCACGGCTACCTTATATGTTGGATTGAAGTTCTAGAAGAAAATTTCACAGAAGACTGCTGCTGGTTCCATTTCACCACAGGATAGATGTGCACCGACCTCGAACCTGGAACCTGCGCCCTCGGAGAATAGAACAGCTTCCTCCTCCGGAAATCGCACTGCTCCGTGTAGACGATAGACATCCTTCTGGCAAAACTCTTCTTTGTGTGCTGGGAAAAACCCTTGCCACTCTTGAAAGTTCTCTGAAGTTCTTGTAGAAATCAGCCATGAAGTTCATTGCAAATATTTCCGCAGAAATGTTCATAATTGTGGAGTATGAATTTATTTCCACTGCCATTTGATGTAAATCAGCGATGGATTACGATGCATGAGTGTAGCTGAATGTTCACTACATGCTCGTCTTTGTAGAATGACGATTATCGAAGCTCCATGTTGCTACTTCACACTACTGATGTATGTCCCAATTGCATTAAAGTTTTAGTCTTCCATCTCCACTTCCATTATAATGTTAGTCGAAAGTACTGCCAGATTGTATAGTTCCATTGTAGAATGTAGCGTTGTATCACCAAATGTAATCTTCAGTATCACGGTTGCAATACACGTGTCTGCCGTAGCGTAGAATGTGGTAGTAAAAGTGCTTCTCAGGATTCGAGAAAAACACTTTTCTCTGCAGTCTTTAAATGCGAATATCTTCTGAAGTATTATAATGAAAATGTTCAACTTTCGCACACGCCTCAATCTTGTAATGCACTATTGAATAAGTATAAATGCAGTAGCTAATTCTTGATAGATAAACTTGTAGAATCGTTTATGTGTGCGCTCCAACTTCGCCTAGTTTTAGTAACAGTAAAATTGCACTGCTGGATACCCAATACTGTTCGATGCGGTGGGCTCTGCCACGCTTGCTTATGACGATATGCTTGTTCTATCAGAACACGAAGTCAGACTATGAAGTCAGAATAAAACCACGAAGTGAGAAGCTCCTCTCTGCTGTGCAAGGCCTTTTATCAACTTTGAAGGGGCGTATCCATCCCTACTATAGCTTCTTCTTCCATCATTACTCGAAGTTCCAACTTTGGCTATTCTTGACGGATTTTCAGATTTCAAAAACATATAATTAATTTCTTCAAAATTCCAAATCAATGCCATAACTGAAAATAGTTTTCCACAATTCTGCATGCCAAAAGTTATTAAATATGGTAGTTTCAGTAATCTCCGTCTCCCTTCAAGCTATCATTCATTGGTTCGAGCCTCTCCTCCAATAGCGTAACTTCTTCCTCAGCACGTTTACTTGCTTCCCTGCGACTGCGTCGTAAATCTAAGATCCTTCTCGAACAAAATCGTGACGTCAGCAAGAATCTAAGCTCAGCCAGCCTACTTGCTCGAGCGTTGCGTCATCCACGCCTACGTCATGAATATACACGTCACAACTATGACGGCCATAACTTAATTCACATATGCCAATACAGCCACCGTGGTCTCAGTATAATTCAATTTACGGGGGCATTCTCCCTTCACCACGTTTTAAAAACAGTTGCAAATTGTTTTTAAACTCTGTTACAAATATCTGAATTCCCTTGAACACGAAATTGAATTATTATTGGCTTACTCTTGGATAATATTTCTTCAAGTTTCCAGCATTGAACTTGCCATATACGACATCATTCTCATCATCATAGAGTTCATAACAGTTGTTTCCATAAGCATTCGTAATTCTGAACGAACCCATAAATACTATTCCTAACTTGGGATAGATTTTCTTACTCACGTCAGCTTTGACAGGTCTGCGTAGTAATACCAGATTTCCAATTTCTAAGGGAGTACCAAAACGTTTTCCAGCTTCTCTTTTCAGTCGTTTTTGTGCTGCTCTCTGGAGTTGTTCTTTCGCTCTGTCCACTCTCTGCTGCCTTCCTAGGTCGGGATCTCTAGGAACGTGGTTGAAAAGATTGTCCCACGGCCTTTCTGGGTTTCTTCCTAGATGAAGTCTCATTGGCACCTCTCCTGTGCTCTCCTGCACTGTAGAATTTAGACACTCCTCAATAAGGGGTACAAATCTCACCCAACTAGTATGATCATTCGGACAGAAAATTCGACAAAAATTTCGAAAATTCAGCCATGTATCTTTCTGAAGAATTCGATTCCGGATAGCGCACGCTTGAAAATATGTGCTTAATACCAAGCCTTTCCATATCTGCAGCAAATTCTAAGGATGTAAACTGAGCTCCATGATCCGATAGTAGATACTCTGGTTTACCAGCTTTTGGAAATACAGCATGTTCCAGTCTGCTTACAACGTTCCTCGTGTTAGCTTTTTGCATGGGACTCATTGTTACAAATTTCGAGAAGACATCCACGGTAACCAACAGGTACTGATTACCCTGGTATCCCTTCGGACAGGGGCCAAATATGTCCGTCGCCATGAGTTCATTCGGTTTAGAGGGAATCATAGCCTTAGGTTTTCCTTTTAATAGAGCGGAAGCATACTTTGCTCTTTGACATTTATCACATGAACGAATGACATTAGCAATGCTGGAACGCATGTTAGTCCAATTAAACCTCTCTTTAAGAGTATCAAGAGTTTTATCCAGACCGGCATGTCCAGTTGCGTGATGAGCTACCCACACTAAATTGACTACAAGTTTAGGTGGCACGACTATTCGGAGCTTCGTATGCGCAGAGTCAGCATACTTACATACGACGTCTCCACTCAAGGCAAAGTGTCGTGAATCTCTCTGTGTAGCTGCATAGTCTACATCAGTATTGTCCATGTAACCCTTAAGGAACCTGTACATTTTCCTGATTGGAGAGTGTCTCTTCTGTGACACACCGATTCGGGTTAACCTCCTAACGGTCTCTTGATCTTGCTGCTCCAATTGTACATGGTGTATCTGCACATTTTTGATAGGGTTACGTGATAAAGCATCAGCCAGTAAGTTGTCTTTCCCAGGCTGATGGACAATAGTGGCGTTAAACTGTTGGGTGAACAAAGCCCAACGTGTCAATCTATCACTAGACATGTCAGTTTGCAGCATAAACTGAAGTGCTTTGTGATCTGTAATAATGATAACCTTGTGTCCCAGCAGCATTTTCTTCCACGCTTGCAAAGCTGTTACAAAAGCTAACGCTTCTAGTTCTTTCGTAATGTAGTTTTCCTCGTGTTTCTTTAATTTCCGACTAGTGAACGCAATGTAGTGCTTGTTGCCTGCCTCTTCTTTTTGGTATAAGACTGCACTAATGCCTATTCTTGATGCATCAGACTCAATATAGAACACCTTCTCAAAGTCTGGGTACTCCAGTTTAACGTTGTTTCTGAGCATCTCCTTTGCTTTCTCAAAAGCCTCGTCTGCTGCGGTACTCCATTTCCATCTATTATTCTTCTTGAGTAAGTCATACAGAGGAGCCATAATTTCAGAGTATCTCGGACAGTGGCTGCTGATGAATTGGCATGCGCCTACAAATTCTCTGACTTGTTTCACCTTAGTTGGCTTTGGGAACCTTGTGATCGCATCTACTTTCTGCATGTTCGGATGATATCCATCCTTATCAATAGTATGCCCCAAGTAGTTGATCTCCTTCTTCATGAATTGACATTTTCCAAAATTGACCTTAATATTGGCCTTCCTTAAATTTTCAAACAATTTTCTCAAATGCACTAAATGTTCTGCGGCGTTGGGTGAAGATACAATTAAATCGTCAATGTAGCAGATTACATTTTCCTTTACTTCGTCAGTGAGCTTGCTATCAAGTGCTCGAATAAGTGCTGGTCCACTGTTGACCATTCCAAAAGGCATTCTCTGGAAGACCCATGACGTCTGGTCAAATAAGAATCCAGTGTACTGCATACTTTCTTCTTCCAGTTGAACTTGGTAAAACGAAGATGTCATGTCAAGAACACTGAAACATGCTCTCCCTTTGAACTTTCTAAGCAGATCTCTAATCTTAGGTGGTCGGTCATTTTCTGGAAGAATCTTTAAGTTGATGGTCCGAGCATCGAGACAGAGACGTATCTGACCATTACTTTTCTTGACTACAGTGATGGGGTTTATGTAAGACGACGCCTGTTTTTTTATAATCCCGTCTACCTCCATTTTTCTGATCAACCCTCGTACTTCTTGGTAGTATTTCTCAGGTATGGGGTATATTTTCTTTTGGTAAGGGGTTTCATCGGTCAGCCTTATCTTATACTTATAGTCTTTAATCAATCCAGGCTTTTCATCAAATATATCTTGGAATTCCTTTATCAAATCCTCAAATTCCCCCTGAATTTCTTCAAATCCTTCAGTTTTTCTACTGGGTATTTCTGTTAGATTCTCCACTTCATTGATAATGGTATTTAAAGTCTCTTCCCTAAGGTCTATCTCCAGACTGTTTTTCACGTCCTGTTCTTCGATCTCTTCTGTGATCATGTACCCATCATTAAAACTAATAATCCTATTCTTCATATCAATAATGGCTCCAACTTTCGATATAAAATCGATTCCTAGCACAATGTCGAAATGGATCTTGTTCACCACAATAAAGATCTGTTCATAATTCCTTCCATTAATTTCAAAGTTCAACAACACTTGGATCTTGCATTTCACTGCCTTGTCTTGGAAAATTCCTCTCACTTTGACGGTAGAAGCAGGTAAAACTGTCATGTTTTCTCCCTTTAATAGACTTTGATAGCATTCATCAGAAATGATAGAAATAATCGCGCCGGTATCCATAAGAGCTTTGTACTGTTGGCCATCTATCAGTACAGAAATAATAGGTAAGGCACATGGTCTTTCCTCTTTGACGATTCCTCTCTCTTCTAATAAATCCTCATCAGTTACTTCGTAAATTTCATTGATAGTAATTATGTGTGGTGCGGCAATGTATTCATTGTTTCTCACTTTCGTTGAGAAATCGGCGTTTTTTTTCGGTGTTACCATTTTCAAAGTAGAAGGACCAGGATCGATCACTAAATCCTGTCTTTTCTTCTGGTTTTCAGCGTCCTTCTCTCGTAATTCCTTCAAATACTGCTGACTTTCTTTCTCTCTCTCTTGATACTTGTCCGGTGTCATAACCTGAGCTTGAGAATTTTGATTCCGATTCTGGTACTGGTTATTTCTGTTGTAGTTCCTATTGTACCCATTGTTATTATAATATCTACCTCTTCCGTTATTATAGTTCCCTCTATTGTTATTCCAGCCTCGTCTTTGCTGATATGGACGGTAACCTTGTGATCTGTTGTTGCGAAAATGATTGTTCCTGTGAGGACCTACATTTTCAGTTTTCTCTTCAGCAGGCGTATCAGTTTGCTGAACTTGATCCATGTTGACTGTATTAATGTCTTTGAATTCGTGCCTCTGACCTTTTTGAACCAAATTTGGCACCGGACTCGTGTAATCAAGCCTTCTCAATAGTTCGTCCATACTGGTCAAATCCCTTATATTTGACGATATAATAAGTCTTCTTACCTCAACAGGTAGCATACGTGAAATGGCATCTATTAACTGCTCTGTAGACAATGGGGGTTGTAAAAATCATAAGCGCGATAACTGGCTCGTGAAGAAATCAGCGTACCGTGTTGGAAGAGTACCCGAATACTTCCTCGAGTATACCTCAGCTCTTAATGAATTTTGTGCTTCTATTGACCAGAATCGTTTTATCAGTGCCTCTGCAAATTCATCGAAATTACTAAAAGTGTACCGAAATGCTCTGAACCACTCAAGAGGTCCTCCAGCTAGAAATCTTTCTACATTCTCATTTCTCTTTCTCTAGGAATATGGGCTTCAATAAAATAGTCTTTCAGGTTTCTGATATACTCTATCGGTGTTAGACTATCTGTATTACTAAATTTCTGAGGCTTGTCCTCAAAGTTTCGGATGACTGTCACATTTCTTGGATATGAATCCATGTAATTCTTCCCACTATCACGATATTTCCATTCAGGTTCAATATTCCTATCCTCTTCTTCTTCCCGGAATCTGAATATACGTTCCTCAGGACTAATATCTCTCTCTTCAGTAGCGAGGTTACATCTTCTCACGTAATTCCTATTATCTTCAAAAGTCAACCCTTCTGGATCCTTATCTGTGATTTCCGTGATGACTTTCCTAATCAACTCTTCTTTATACGTTTCCAACATGCTAGCTTCTCCTAGGTTTAAATTCTGAAGTTTGCTCGTAGTTTCATTGACATCAGAGACAACCTTATGAATTTGTTCCTCTAACGCGGTTTTTAATGCTTGCACGTCCTGGCTTATTTGAGTTCTATCCTCTACCTGCTTTTCGGATAGCGAATCCATCCTTATACTCAAATCCTTTCTAATTTGAACTACCTCGTTATTTATATCTACTTGTGTACTGGCTAGTTTTCGTTCAATTCGCTCCTGAATCTGATTGACATGTTCCCCACTTGACTTGTTCCATTCAACTTTCTAAACCGTTACATTTGCAGTTAACATTTCAGCAATATCTACTTCAATGTCTTCCTTAAGTAAACGATTATGATCTAAGACTTGGGTCCTCATGAACTCTACATCATGTTTTAATCCAGCTAGTGAAGCTGTTGTCCTAACAGACTCGTCAACCAATCTAGTTGTTAAAGCACTAATGTTACGAGTACAAAGCGTTTTTGAAGTTTCAATTTCTTCTCTAACCTTATTAACATCAGTTTGAACTTTGGCAATGTCTACAACAACTGTATTAACTTCTATTTGCACCTTATTGATATCGCTTTGCATATCATTAACATCAGACTGAATATTATTTATGTCTACTTGAACGTTTGACACATCGGTTCGAACATTTCTAATCTCTCTTTGAACTTCTTCTACCTTGTCTTGTACAGTAGCAACATCATTCCTAACAACGATTACTTCTGCTCTAGCACATGAAATATCACCCCGGACATTAGCAACATCAAGATTTAACAAAGTAAGGTCTTTCTGGACTGAATCAACTTTTCCCTGTACATTGGAAACATCAATTTTTACATCTGAAACATCTTTATGGACATTGGATAAATCTACTTTAACATCTGAGACATCCTTGTGAATGTCAGTCACGGCATTCTGGACCTCCTGTGTACTGGTCTGTAAACCCGACATGTTATTTTCCAAATTTGCAGAACTGGTCTGGAGATCCTTCAAATTCTCCTTCATCATCTCCTGCATTCGACTAGCATTCCTAGCTTCCATCTCCCTCACACTTTCATTCATGCTAGCTTTCAAACTGTTGGACATCTCCTCCAACATCTTTCTCATACTCTCATCTGCCATCTCAATAATATTTCAATAATAGACTGCGTTAGGGACATACATCAAATAGAGCAAGATAACAACATCTGAGCAACGCCTTTCACCATATATAAAGTTTGAGCAATTTTCTGTCTTAAATCTAACTTATAATTAGCTTATCACTAACTTCATAAACACCCTATGTTGAAATAAACTCAAGCACAAGTTCAAATTTCTTTGGTTCATTTTAAATATCCTAACATAAATAATTTACATTTACAATCCAAATAGTTTAATTTTATCTTTAATATGACTAAACATGTCATAAGCCGGTCAAATAAAATAAGACTCCAGATCATAGGCGATTTTCTAAGTTTCCAGCCTATTTAACCTCTCTCAGGTTGTATAAGATCTGATCTTTTCTGAGTGTAATTTTCCTAATACAACACAACATTTAATCCCTATATAATCACACTCTCAAATTCTACAATTGGCCAAGACATCTAACTAAGAATCAACCTCTTTATTTGAGTCTTCACAATCCCATTGACATCAATAACTTGGTAATCCAATGTTATTCGAGCCCCACACGTTGATTGCGCCAATCCTACTGTCCCCGATAATCCGGATAGTAGGCTGTCAGAAATCCGCCCCCTCAATCGGATTGCCAATAATCGATTGCAGCGGCACAGCTACCTCAATGAAAATGGCACTGACAGATACTACCGAGATTAGAGCACAGTAGTTAACATGAAATTATTGTGGAACACACCAAAATATACGGGGGTTCATACTTACCTTTTACTTACCTATTCAATTTAATCTCGGGTCTGGGTTTTCAACTGGATCACTTAATAGTATGCCCTCACAATAACCTCCACCACGATATTTAAAATGAACCAAGTCGGAGACCAGAAAATTTAAACTGCACAATAATTTATTTCACATAAAGAAAAAAAATATTTTAACAAAATTTAACAACAAAATAGTTATGGCTGTCTGAAGCCATTGTCAATGCAACCATGTCCTCCTGTAGGACTGTAGACTTCACATACAAAAATTCAGCTTTCTCTAGCTCAAAAGAACGTAATAATAACAACAATGCACATTGGAATGGATAAGGGAGCTGGGACGAGACATATAGCATTTGTTTCCTTGTTCATGAACTTCATAATTTAGTTCATTGACACACATTTATTAATAACCGCAAGGCCGCTAAGTAGTTGACCTTGACCTCCACCATTCAGTTATCTGGCCACCTGCAATACACCCTAAGCAGTGTTGCATGCTTGCTTCGTCAAATGGACGCAGCTGCCTAACCAGTGTCACCATATGCTGGCCAACGCAGAGTCTAGCTCTCATTCAAAACAATTTAAATGCTCACATCTCCACTCAAATATTATCACGCAAAATTTATACAAGTTCCGTTCACATTGCAATGGATTACTCTGATAATCTCAAATATTATTTAAATGTTTATTCCTATTATCGAACTAGCGTTGTTTAAATGTTATTGGCAAAACGCATAATGTTATATCAAAGTGTTCAATAATTATTTATAACATTTAGATTGTTCATAACTTAGTCAAACGACAATTGAAAAATTTTTACACGCCTCTATTAATCCCGTTTGTTTCAAATTATTATTATAGATATTTACATAGTTATTTACATTATTTATATTTTATTTATATTTGAAATACATTAACCACACGTTTATCCGGATGATATTTTCTTAAATCGTGGTAATATAATCGACCGATGAAGGTTACTTATATTTAAATTTTAGATTCAGGTTTAATAAGATTTAATAATTATTATTTGTGACGGTAACCTCCATTCAAAATCTATAATTCAATAAATTTATCACTCTTGTTAATTTTAACAGTAACTTCACATGAATAATTTTCAATGGACCTGAACAATACAACTCAGCGGAAACATACCTCGCACAAACGCACAAAATTGGCCCATAATTCATCATATATCTCATTATATATGGCCTCAAAATCTTCCACAATACACACAAAAAACCTCCACTTATAAATGCATCATCATCATCATCATCAATATTATTGTGGGAACCTCCTTCACTTATTAAAGGGCATTATTCATCAGCGACTTTTACACGTCCACTGAACTAACGATTATACATCCATAGTTCCTCTTTAAAAATTCTTATATTCATCAATTGTATCGAAAACTGTTATTATATTTAACCTTCGTGGGTTTCATTCATGAAGCGATATGAAGTAAAAACTTGCCAGTCACAAATAAATTTAATAGCAAATACGTTTAGACACGCCTCCCTGGTCTATCAAAATGAATTAATCTCATCATAATTATCGCAGTATAAAAATACTATATTCAAGCAAAATTCATTTAACTGCAGAAATAGTCGAATAGAATGCAAATAGACTAGAAAATGCAAACATTATTGTTTCAATCTAGAATTGAGAAAATCTCCTATCAAATGTTCATTACTATAGTGTACTGAATAAATCGTATTCAAAGTTCATATTTCATAAAATTGTCTATAATGCAATGGTATTTCAGAATTGACTAAAAATGTCTGTGTTTCAATCATGTTCATAAAAACGACTAGTATTTCCAAGATCGTCGATAAAGTAGTAGATTTTAACGCTCTAAAATCTTTTAATCATTCTTCTTTCTTGAGGATGACAGAAAATTGGTCAAAGTAATTTACTGGAAAGAATTACTTTAATAAAACGACAAGCTGTCTGAATTCGAACTTGCCATAGAAAATCGTTAACTTTACAGTCAAATCGTGACTACAAGAAAAATTCAAATTCTCGAAAGAATATTTAACTTCAGTATAAACTGATCCAAAATGTTTAAATATGCAAATGACATAATAATGTCTCAATAAATCGAAGAAAATGGCATAAAGCTGCAAAGTGTACAGAGTACAGAAACATCTAGCAAAAGAATATGGGGCAATCAAATATATGACAGAAAATATGGGAAAGATAGTTGCTCAGATCTCACTAAAATGGCTCAAATAAATCAAGAAACGTTCACGGCTACCTTATCTGTTGGATTGAAGTTCTAGAAGAAAATTTCACAGAAGACTGCTGCTGGTTCCATTTCACCACAGGATAGATGTGCACCGACCTCGAACCTGGAACCTGCGCCCTCGGAGAATAGAACAGCTTCCTCCTCCGGAAATCGCACTGCTCCGTGTAGACGATAGACATCCTTCTGGCAAAACTCTTCTTTGTGTGCTGGGAAAAACCCTTGCCACTCTTGAAAGTTCCCTGAAGTTCTTGTAGAAATCAGCCATGAAGTTCATTGCAAACATTTCCGCAGAAATGTTCATAATTGTGGAGTATGAATTTATTTCCACTGCCATTTGATGTAAATCAGCGATGGATTACGATGCATGAGTGTAGCTGAATGTTCACTACTTGCTCGTCTTTGTAGAATGACGATTATCGAAGCTCCATGTTGCTACTTCACACTACTGATGTATGTCCCAATTGCATTAAAGTTTTAGTCTTCCATCTCCACTTCCATTATAATGTTAGTCGAAAGTACTGCCAGATTGTATAGTTCCATTGTAGAATGTAGCGTTGTATCACCAAATGTAATCTTCAGTATCACGGTTGCAATACACGTGTCTGCCGTAGCGTAGAATGTGGTAGTAAAAGTGCTTCTCAGGATTCGAGAAAAACACTTTTCTCTGCAGTCTTTAAATGCGAATATCTTCTGAAGTATTATAATGAAAATGTTCAACTTTCGCACACGCCTCAATCTTGTAATGCACTATTGAATAAGTATAAATGCAGTAGCTAATTCTTGATAGATAAACTTGTAGAATCGTTTATGTGTGCGCTCCAACTTCGCCTAGTTTTAGTAACAGTAAAATTGCACTGCTGGATACCCAATACTGTTCGATGCGGTGGGCTCTGCCACGCTTGCTTATGACGATATGCTTGTTCTATCAGAACACGAAGTCAGACTATGAAGTCAGAATAAAACCACGAAGTGAGAAGCTCCTCTCTGCTGTGCAAGGCCTTTTATCAACTTTGAAGGGGCGTATCCATCCCTACTATAGCTTCTTCTTCCATCATTACTCGAAGTTCCAACTTTGGCTATTCTTGACGGATTTTCAGATTTCAAAAACATATAATTAATTTCTTCAAAATTCCAAATCAATGCCATAACTGAAAATAGTTTTCCACAATTCTGCATGCCAAAAGTTATTAAATATGGTAGTTTCAGTAATCTCCGTCTCCCTTCAAGCTATCATTCATTGGTTCGGGCCTCTCCTCCAATAGCGTAACTTCTTCCTCAGCACGTTTACTTGCTTCCCTGCGACTGCGTCGTAAATCTAAGATCCTTCTCGAACAAAATCGTGACGTCAGCAAGTGTCTAAGCTCAGCCAGCCTACTTGCTCGAGCGTTGCGTCATCCACGCCTACGTCATGAATATACACGTCACAACTATGACGGCCATAACTTTATTCACATATGCCAATACAGCCACCGTGGTCTCAGTATAATTCAATTTACGGGGCAGTATTATCTAATAATAGGTGATATTTCACATTATACCACTCGTAGATTTCTTCTCCTAATTATATATTTCTTCGTACAGAAAGAACACCCAAGTTCATTTTAAACAAAACGAATTTAATGAATGTCCTAGACTAAGAGTCTGAAGTCTTGAATAAACATCGAAATCGTTGAATAATGACTTCCTTGAAGATTTTCCCAATGGAAAATAAATTTCTCAAACATTTGACTTCAGTTCAGAAACAGAATCATAAAATATGTAACAAGTATAGATGATAACTGACCTTCATCTTGTACAGACTCGAAGAATAAAATTAACTAAACATCGAAGTGAAAATACAAAAACAAATATGGGGAATTGTTGTTTACAAATGCCATTAAACACACTCAAACAAATTAATAATGGAAAACATATCTTCCTTGGTCTTGTAGAAAATTGAAGTTCATTGTCGGGTATCAGAAAATACCCAACTGGATCGTCTTCCAGGCATGATTGGTTGAAATCAAACCCAATCCCCTCCATCGGATACGAGTTGCTTCCTCGAGAATGGAAAGAATTCCTTCTCCTCATATTCGTCTCCTCCTGGTGTCGAATCTCGTTCCTCGGACTTGAATTCCATCTCGAACAATCGTCGGGCTGATATCTTCTGTCCTCCGGTGACGCTTCTTCATTCGCCGACATCTCTTGAAGTTCCTCCATCATCATTGAGCAATATATTCTGGATAGCATCATCGTTACAAAATAAATTCGTAAGTTGAATGTCGATTCACTATCGTAGATGGTAATGTTCATTTGGTTGGTCAATGAAAGATTATATCTGCTCATAATCGAGAATGAATGTACATGGAAATACATTAAATGTACTGGATGGAAGTGTACATAATGCATCGTGTTGTCTCGGCATTCTATTTATCTAGATGTTATAGATCTTCTCATTGTTTCTTAACGCTGTTCCATTGTTGCTATCACAACTCTGTCATGATATATCCCATACGCGCAGTAGTTTAATACATCATCACACACATACTTAAAAAGTCATAAACCAATTCCACTTCATAATTGTCTGTGGCCACCATAATGTTCATACACAATATAGTCACAATGTTCATACAATATCACTGTACTTACTTCGTGCTGCACTGTGGACTTACTTGGGTTGAAGTCGCACTGCACTAAAATGATATTCAGCGTTCGGAATTGAGTAACTTTTTCTGACAACACAAAGTCTCAAATATCTCTTAATATACTCGATGGATTTCAATGAATCTTCTTGTGGTGAAGCCTTATCACTGGATAAGATAACTGAAAACACTTATATCTCGACAAAGTCGAACACTTGTCCTCTATTAAGCAAAATATCCGCCGCTCAACTTCACCTAGTTTGCTGCGGGGCTCTTGAATATATTGGCCGGTAACACCACTGCCTATTGTGTCACGTAGGACCTCACACTGTATCACGTTTACGGGAATGAATTACCTCCGGACTATACGTCTTGTCACTATGAAGTCAGTCGAGAAAAGAACGCTCTTGGCTGTCGTTTCTCCTTCAACTCGTCTGAAGTTCGCGCCATTGTTAATCCCCCGCAGTTAGTGGCGCGCACTTGTAATAATCCTTATTACAGTGAAATTCTCCATTTAACGTCATTCAAAGTAGTAGTAATATCTTCTTTTAATTTTCTTCATGTTTTCAATGGAGTAAAATTGATACATAGGGCTTAAATGGGATAGTTAATCACATTAACTAGGTAAAAATCCATGTCTGCTTCCATAAACCCTGCTGATAGCATATATCCAATGATATATTTTATAACAATTAACTGGTAATATTTCGCACAATTTCCTTGTTGCCATGCACTTTCCAATGATCTAGAATATTCTGGGCGTCTCTGATCACGTGATGGGTTTCTCCCATAGCTCGCGTTCGCTAACAAAACTCGCCTTGAGCCAACTTCCAAGATTTATATTCCAATGTTAAATTTTATCATTGGCTCGGATAATAACATCATTTTCATCATAAATCATCCAAATTTCGGGCGCAGTATCATCCTGGCATTTACCCAAAGACGAAGTGGGAATCCACGGAAAACCACTTCAAGGATGGCTGAGGTAGGAATCGAACCCCCGCTATTCATTTGGACCACCCGAGGCTGAGTAGACCCCGTTCCAGTCCTCATACCACTTTTCAAATTTCGTGGCAGAGCCGGGAATCGAACCCAGGACCTCCGGGGTGGCAGCTAACCATGCTGACCGCTACGCTACGGAGGCGACTACATTTCGATTAGTAGTGGGTAGAATGCTTGGCCGCCTCCCCTCCCCTCCACATTCCCCCATCCAACTCAATTTAACCTGCAGCACACGCACTTGCCACGTGAGTCTCAGAAAGGCAACACCTCAGCAAAAGGCGGTCTGTGTCATTGCGTTCACCTGGACCAAGTCTGTGGTCACAATGCAATGTGAGTTCCATAGGAGATACATCCAACGGTGGTTCCGCCAGTTCCAGGAAACTGGATGTGTGTGTAAAGGAAAAATCCCTGGTCGACCGCGAACTGCAGCTTCAGAAGCGAATGTGAGGAGAATCCAAGAGGTGATTGCGCGGAGCCTGTTGAAATCCATATCTCAAGGTACCCGTGAGCTACAGGTTAGCAATACCACTATGCTGGAAAGACGCCAACGCACGAATCCGTACAGACTGCAGCTGGTGCAGGCACTGCGACATGCTGACAAGGGAAAATGGGTGGAAATCTGTCCTACGATGCTGGACATGGAAAATGATGTGGAGGACTCATTTTCGCGCCTAACTTTTGGTGACGAAGCACCCTTCCGTATCAATGACTCTGTCAGTCGTCACAATGTTCGGATTTGGGAAACCGAACACTCACATGCTACTGTACAATAGAGCACGAACGAGATTCTCCGAAGGTAAATGTTTTCTGTGCGTTGAGGAATGTCAGTGTTTATGGCCCTTTCTACTTAAGAGACTAACACTGTCACAGGACCATCTTGAAAGGTAACGAATCTGGCTCTCCCCTTTGCTGAAAACACACTCACGTGACTCCATTTTCCAACAAGATGGAGCGCCACCACATTGGAGCTTACCAGTGTGAGCATTTTTGAATGAAACAGTGCCTCAACGGTGGATTGGTCGACACACTGCTCCGGATCGTGCTCGATTCGCATGGCCTCCCAGATCCCCAGACCTCATTCCTAGTGACTTATTTCTGTGGGGATACGTCAAGGACAATGTCTATGTTCCACCACAACCCACTTCACTTGATGACCTTCAAGAGCGGAAAACACGTGTGATCAACTCAGTGGATCGTGATGTGCTGCAACGCGTTTGGGAGGAATTATCCCATCGCCTTGATGTGGTCCGTGCTGCTGGTGGTGGCCATATTGAACACTTGTAGGACTAAACTTAAACATCAGTCGTATACATGTGTCTTGGTTGTAATCTTGTAGTACTCACTGTTCGGAAAATACAGCTTGCTTAAATCGGTTCATTCACTATGAAAGACCCTGTATATAGGGATTATACTGTAGCAGTGACTAGTGCTCACGCCGGCCATGCCGTGCCATGTCGTGACGTGCACTTCAAGCTTCCTCGTTAAAATGGCGACTCATTGTTTGTTGGCTGGACATATTTCAGTAGCTTAAAATTATTTTATGGAATGTACTGAACGAAATAATATAACTTTAGTATGAAATAGTTTATAATAAAGGCATAACACACTGATGAAATCGTTCATTCCAAGATATTATATGCTAGGCAGTTATACTAAGGCTATTGATACCATTCATTTAGCGTCCGGTGTAGCCAAGGGGTTAGAGTTCCAGACACTTATCCGTAGGACTGTGGTTCAACGTATAATACACCATGGCTTCGGTGGCGTAGTCGGTAGCATGCTGAACTGCTATGCCCAAGATTGCGGGTTCAAACCCGGCCGAAGTCGTCGGATTTTTAAGAGCGTTAGGATCCTACAGTAAGCTTTCCTTCGGAGGGGAAGTAAAGCCGGCTGGCCCATGTCATAGAATTATGGCATGTAAAAGAACCTACCGCTACAATTTGTAGGTTATATTTCGCTTGAAAGGCTCTATCAAGTTCCGACGTTCGCCACTAGGTGTCAGTGATATATGGTAGCCAAAGTTGCAACTACTTGATAGTTGTAGCTCACCACTTGGGTGTCCGCATAGAAGCAGCTACTAACTCGGGCAAGCCGAACATGTCCTTGGACACTCCCGGCACTATAAGCCATACGCTAAATAAATAAATAAATAAATAAATAAATAAATACATAAATAAATAAATACATAAATAAATAAATACATAAATAACATCACGTTGTATTTCAACAAGCTACTACAACCAACATTCAACACTCCTTGATAAGGACAATGAGTTATAACTAAACCCATGCATTTAGGAGAAAGTAGGCTATATTTCCTATACTGAACATCTTTGTGTAGCTTATTTTTCTTAAATTATATATATGACTTTTCGTAAAATTAACTCATGTGACTCGTTACAGAAATATGTCATCTCGCGGGAGGAGTCGTAATATCAACACCGATACAAATAATAATAATATTAATAATATCGTATGGCCTCGGGTGCCGGGTGAAAGATTTGTTATTTGACACCCAGAGGATAGCTTGCATGTCGAATTTCGTTGTTCTTTGACTATGAAAGTCAAGGAGTTTAGATGTTAGATATCTAAGCTCCTTGAACACTATAGCGCTTTCTAGTAGAGAAATGAGGAACTTTGTGTTGGCGGAAACTCCCAAGATTAATTTTGCCATTATGAACTAGGCCTACTGAATTCAAATTAGATCTTTGACATGCCAACATCGTATGACATGCTTATCGTATTTTTGCCGCCTTTCAAAAATCACTTACCACGGTCAGGAGTGAACCTGCAATCTTGGCGTTAGGAGACCGACACGATATCCACTCAACCACCGATACTGAAAGGTATATTGTATTCTTGCTCGTAATTTTCATTGTAATGGTGGTGGTGAAGATTTTTTGGCGTGGAACACCAAGGTCATCTATCTCAATTTTCTAAGGCAGGTATTTGAAATTATATGGATTATACGAGTTTATTTCTAAAAAGGAACATATTTTTCTGTGTACTATTGAACCCTTCTCTCAGTAAGTTGATAAACTCGTACACAATTCCTTGGTGTTGTCTTCATGTGTTGCCATCGTGTAAATTTGGACACATATTTTCCAGTGCTGGTAGTGTGTTGATAGGAGTTATCTTGAGTAGATGAATGCTTTGATTTAAGACACACCCAACTACACGGGGCTGATGACCAAGATATCATAAGCCCCTGAAATGAACTAACAACATCGATTTAAGACAGGACGTGCACTTGTACCATAGTAAGACAATTTTGCTTTCTTTAAATATTATTTTGATTGTTATTGACTGAAATGATTACAACGTTTGGATATTGAATTTTGAGTCTGAAATTGTTCTATAATATTAATCAGTAGTCACATAATGGGCGTTTAGGAAAACCTATTTAGAACATCACATGGAAGTTCCTTGTAATGGGTGGGAGAATGTTTAAATGGAAAACACCAGTAAATTATATGAAAATAGGCTCTTTAGTTCTTCACGGAACTACTTGTTTGATTTTTATTTAGCACAGGAGGACAAATCATGTAGTATCACTAAATCACCTATTAGAATACTCGAGAAACAGGTGAATTTGAATGCTACAATTAGTCAAACTTCGAACGGTTCCTTGTGATTTGCCATTTCAAGCAGGGTTGGTCAAGAACACGAAATTTTACATTTTACTCCGGAGCAGGAGTTAAATTAAATTCAGCCAGCCAACTCAATACTATTCCGGCTTCGAATTAAACCTGAAATGAAACATATAATTTAACTCCGACAAGGAATTAAATTGGGAATGAAATATTGAATTATATTCCTCTCAGAATAAATCTCGGAATGAAATTCAATTCAATTCCGCTGGGAGTAAAATTATATACATTGCATTTTATTCCTCTTGGAATGAAATGTTGAATGAAACACTCGATATTGTTCCGAAGGGAATAAAATTAAATTAAAAAAAAATAATTCTCCTCGGAATTTAAGTCTGGAGGAAACATTGAATTCCACTCCGGTGGGAATGAAATTAAATCCATACGCTTTAATTCTATTCCTCTCAGAATTACATTGTGAATAACACATTTAATTATATTCCAAATGGAATTAAATTAAATGCATGGAATTTAATTCTATTCCGCTCGAAATGAAACTCTGAACAAAATATTTCGGTCTATTCCGGCCGGAGTGAAATGTAATCCATACAATTCAATTCTATTCTTCTCGGACCGAAACTACGGACGAACATTTAGTTTTATTCTAGCCGGAGTAAAATTAAATCCATGGAATATAATTCAAACGAACATTCAATTGAATTCCGGCCGGAGTGAAATTACATCCATAAATTTAATTCAATTCCGGCCGGAGTGAAATTAAACTCATACAATTAAATTCTATTCCGTCCGGAGTGAAATTAATTCTCACAATTTAATTCTGTTCCTGATGGAATGAAACTGTAAACGAACATTTAATTCAATTCTGGCCGGAGTGAAATTAAATTCATACAATTTAATTCTATTCCGGCCGGAGTGAAATTAAATCCATGCATTTAAATTCGGTCGCCTACGTTGCGTAATGGTCAGCGTGATTAGCTGCCACCCCGGAAGTCCTGGGTTCGATTTCCGGCTCTGCCACGAGATTTGAAAAGTGGTATGAGGACTGGGACGGGGTCTACTGAGCCTCGGGTGGTCCAAATGAGTAGAAGGTGTTCGATTCCCACCTCAACCATCCTCGAAGTGGTTTTCCGTGGTTTCCCACTTCGTCTTACCTACCATAAGACCACGGCCGACTCCTTCCCTCTTCCTTGCCTATCCCTCCCAATCTTCCCCTCCCTTCCCATCCCTCATGAGGCCCCTGTTCGCTTTGCAGGTGAGGCCGCCTGGGTGAGGTGCTGATCCCACCACCCCAGTTGTATCCCTCGATGTGATGTTCCAAGCTCCGGGACACTGCCCGTAGAGGCGATAATGGTGTGCTCCCTCGCTGAGTCCGTGGAAAAAATCATCCTGGAGGGTAAGATGGACTAAAAATAATAAATTCCAAAGAATATTTAATTCTATTCCGGTCGGAGTGAAATTAAATCCATGCAATATAATTCTATTCTTGGCCGAATGAAACTATGAATGAACATTTAGTTTTACTCCGGCCGGAGTGAAATTAAATTCATATACTTTCATTCCAACGAGCATTTCATTCTATTCCGACGTGAATAAAATAAATTCATAGAATTTAATGTTATGTAAATATGAAGTGAAATTTAATCCATAGAATTACGCTTTATTCCTTGCGGAATGGCACTCTGAATGAAGAGTTTGTCTTATTCAATCCAATGAATGATAATGATCGTATGTCCTTCTGAGAGGCCGAGTGCAGGTCTTTCTTTCTAGTTGACGCCCGTGGGTGACTTGCGCGCCGTAATGAGGATGAAGTGATGAAGAAGATGTTACATACACCCAGTCTCCCAGCAATGGGTATTAATCCCAGAAGAATAAAATCCTCCACAGCCCAGCCGGGAATCGAACCCGGGACTCGTCAGGCCAAAGCCTAACGTGCTAACCATTTAGCCAAGGAGCCATGCCCTCTAGTGAAATTTTGGGATATAATGTTAATAACTGAGGCATTTTTGGCCTATTTTCATATATGAAATAATAGGCTTATGACATCACCTTTTGTCCGTGTGTTTGTGTGCGTATGTTTGGGTGTGTCCCAAAAAACATCTCAACGGCTGGAGCGGTTCCAATGAAACTCAGAAAGGTCATAGTACTATGTTGGCCGACACCGACCGTGCCCTCAATTTTTATTGTGTCTTACCAATCCAACATGGTGGCTGTGCGAAATATTTCACCGGCATTCTTTATCTCCGAAACTATTACTGATATCACCCTGAAATTTAGTATGGTGATGAAGGGCACTACTAGAAGTTCATGTATGAGACTTTCAGAAACATGTTATCTACAAAACGAACATGGCGGCCAAGCGAAATTGAAACTTTTAAATAGACTTTTCTCGCGTTTGACCATCCGAACGGAATGAAACTTAGTACAAAAAATGTTCATACATATTATGATGCACTGGCATCTAATTTAGTTCCATTGTTTACATGACCTCAAGATGGCGGTTGTGGGAATTATTTCACCGGTATTCTATATCTCCGATACTATTACTGATATAACCCTGAAATGTTGTCGTTGAAAAAGGGCACTACTAAAAGTTCATGTATTTAATTTTCTAAAACCTGTAATGTACAAAATGAACATGGCGGTCAAGCGAAATTGATATATTTTAATTCACTTTCTCGCGATTTAACCATCTTAGTGCAGTGAAATATGGTACAGTAAATGCTAATGCACATTGTAATGCACTGGCATCTAAGTTAGTTCAATTTTTACATAACCTCAGGATGGCGGCTGTGCGAAATTTTAAAATTAAGTTTTAATTTCTTGCGTATTAATCATGCGATCAAAGTGAACTTTTGAATATTACACCTACGCAATAATGGTCATCTAATAGTAGATAACTCTATGGCCTACATATACCGGATGAGTCTCTCTCTCTCTTAGTCGTTTACCCTCCAGGTAGGTGGAACCCACGGACTCAGCGAGGGAACTCACCACTACCGCCTCTACGGGAAGTGTCCTAGAGCTGGGAACATCAAATTGGAGTGGATACAACTGGTGAGGTGTGAATGGCACCTCGTCCAGGCGGCCTCACCTGCAAAGCGAACAGGGGCTTCATGAGGGAAGGTAATGGATGGCCAGGATGGATAGGCAAGGAAGAGAGAAGGAGGCGGCCGTGGCCTTGAAGGAGGTACTGCCCCCGTAAATTGAATTATACTGAGACCACGGTGGCTGTATTGGCATATGTGAATAAATTTATGGCCGTCATAGTTGTGACGTGTATATTCATGACGTAGGCGTGGATGACGCAACGCTCGAGCAAGTAGGCTGGCTGAGCTTAGATTCTTGCTGACGTCACGTTTTTGTTCGAGAAGGATCTTAGATTTACGACGCAGTCACAGGGAAGCAAGTAAACGTGCTGAGGAAGAAGTTACGCTATTGGAGGAGAGGCTCGAACCTATGAATGATAGCTTGAAGGGAGACGGAGATTACTGAAACTACCATATTTAATAACTTTTGGCATGCAGAATTGTGGAAAACTATTTTCAGTCATGGCATTGATTTGGAATTTTGAAGAAATTAATTATATGTTTTTGAAATCTGAAAATCCGTCAAGAATAGCCAAAGTTGGAACTTCGAGTAATGATGGAAGAAGAAGCTATGGTAGGGATGGATACGCCCCTTCAAAGTTGATAAAAGGCCTTGCACAGCAGAGAGGAGCTTCTCACTTCGTGGTTTTATTCTGACTTGATAGTCTGACTTCGTGTTCTGATAGAACAAGCATATCGTCATAAGCAAGCGTGGCAGAGCCAACCGCATCGAACAGTATTGGGTATCCAGCAGTGCAATTTTACTGTTACTAAAACTAGGCGAAGTTGGAGCGCACACATAAACGATTCTACAAGTTTATCTATCAAGAATTAGCTACTGCATTTATACTAATTCAATAGTGCATTACAATATTGAGGCGTGTGCGAAAGTTGAACATTTTCATTATAATACTTCAGAAGATATTCGCATTTAAAGACTGCAGAGAAAAGTGTTTTTCTCGAATCCTGAGAAGCATTTTTACTACCACATTCTACGCTACGGCAGACACGTGTATTGCAACCGTGATACTGAAGATTACATTTGGTGATACAACGCTACATTCTACAATGGAACTATACAATCTGGCAGTACTTTCGACTAACATTATAATGGAAGTAGAGATGGAGGACTATAGTACATTATGCAACGAGCCTATAATGGCTATAATTAAGACACGAGTATTTTTTATAAAACGAGCGTATGCGAGTTTTATAATTTCCATACGAGTGTCTTAATTACCATTATAGGCGAGTTGCATACGACTGTTTATTTTCGACGATAATTATAACTTTATTATATGTTTTAACATAAATATTCATAAATATCTGTTGAGAGTCAGCTACTGGAATTTTGTGATCGCAGAGCGAGCGTTGGGTGTTATAGCTTCGTCTTTCAAGAGCTTTGAACGGCCGACGCATGCACTCTGCCATATGCAGCCATATGTTTACATCAGCCGTCCCTCAGTAATATTGTCACCGCAGTCATTTGAAGACAATGCGCTGTGTAGAAATTAGTGTTAGTGATTTTAAGGTACTGTGCTATTTCTTGTCTCATATTCGCCAGTTTATTTACGCGAACTTATGGACGGTGGGTATTCCATGTCGGTAATTTATTATAGTTCGATGTTGTGTTTATGTCCGACATGTTGGATTTTGAGCGCATGCGCGAAATTATCGTTACCTAATTGGTCAATGAACGAGCTCTGATTGGCTGGAGAAACTGTATCGTAATGAAAAACGGTGTTATAATGACCATCATTATGATACAGTTTTCAAACACATAATAGTGAGGGTCGAACATAAAAACTTTAATGCAATTGGGACATACATCAGTAGTGTGAAGTAGCAACATGGAGCTTCGATAATCGTCATTCTACAAAGACGAGCATGTAGTGAACATTCAGCTACACTCATGCATCGTAATCCATCGCTGAATTACATCAAATGGCAGTGGAAATAAATTCATACTCCACAATTATGAACATTTGTGCGGAAATATTTGCAATGAACTTCATGGCTGATTTCTACAAGAACTTCAGAGAACTTTCAAGAGTGGCAAGGGTTTTTCCCAGCACACTGATAAGAGTTTTGCCAGAAGGATGTCTATCGTCTACACGGAGCAGTGCGATTTCCGGAGGAGGAAGCTGTTCTATTCTCCGAGGGCGCAGGTTCCAGGTTCGAGGTCGGTGCACATCTATCCTGTGGTGAAATGGAACCAGCAGCAGTCTTCTGTGAATTTTTCTTCTAGAACTTCAATCCAACAGATAAGGTTGCCGTGAAAGTTTCTTGATTTATTTGAGCCTTTTTAGTGAGATCTGAGCAACTATCTTTCCCATATTTTCTGCCATATATTTGATTGCCCCATATTCTTTTGCTAGATGTTTCTTTACTCTGTACACTTTGCAGCTTTATGCCATTTTCTTCGATTTATTGAGACATTATTATGTCATTTGCATATTTAAACATTTTGGATCAGTTTATATTGAAATTAAATATTCTTTCGAGAATTTGAATTTTTCTTGTAGTCACGATTTGACTGTAAAGTTAACGATTTTCTATGGCAAGTTTGAATTCAGACAGCGCGTCGTTTTATTAAAGTAATTCTTTCCAATAAATTACTTTGACCAATTTTCTGTCATCCTCAAGAAAGAAGAATGATTAAAAGATTTTAGAGCGTTAAAATCTTCTACTTTATCAACGATCTTGGAAATACTAGTCGTTTTTATGAACATGATTGAAACACAGACATTTTTAGTCAATTCTGAAATACCATTGCATTATAGACAATTTTATGAAATATGAACTTTGAATACGATTTATTCAGTACACTATAGTAATGAACATTTGATAGGAGATTTTCTCAATTCTAGATTGAAACAATAATGTTTGCATATTCTAGACTTTTTGCATTCTATTCGACTATTTCTGCAGTTAAATGAATTTTGCTTGAATATAGTATTTTTATACTGCGATAATTATGATGAGATTAATTCATTTTGATAGACCAGGGAGGCGTGTCTAATCGTATTTGCTATTAAATTTATTTGTGACTGGCAAGTTTTTACTTCATATCGCTTCATGAATGAAACCCACGAAGGTTAAATATAATAACAGTTTTCGATACAATTGATGAATATAAGAATTTTTAAAGAGGAACTATGGATGTATAATCGTTAGTTCAGTGGACATGTAAAAGTCGCTTTAATAAGTGAAGGAGGTTCCCACAGTAATATTGATGATGATGATGAATTTATAAGTGGAGGTTTTTTGTGTGTATTGTGGAATATTTTGATGCCATATATAATGAGATATATGAAGAATTATGGGCCAATTTTGTGCGTTTGTGCGAGGTATGTTTCCGCTGAATTGTATTGTTCAGGTCCATTGAAAATTATTCATGTGAAGTTACTGTTAAAATTAACAAGAGTGATAAATTGATTGAATTATAGATTTTGAATGGAGGTTACCGTCACAAATAATAATTATTAAATCTTATTAAACCTGAATCTAAAATTTAAATATAAGTAACCTTCATCGGTCGATTATATTACCACGATTTAAGAAAATATCAACCGGATAAACGTGTGGTTAATGTATTTCAAATATAAATAAAATATAAATAATGTAAATAACTATGTAAATATCTATAATAATAATTTGAAACAAACGGGATTAATAGAGGCGTGTAAAAATTTTTCAATTGTCGTTTGACTAAGTTATGAACAATCTAAATGTTATAAATAATTATTGAACACTATGATATAACATTATGCGTTTTGCTATTAACATTTAAACAACGCTAGTTCGATAATTGGAATAAACATTTAAATAAGATTTGAGATTAACAGAGTAATCCATTGCAATGTGAACGGAACTTGTATAAATTTTGCGTGATAATATTCGAGTTGAGATGTGAGCATTTAAATTGTTTTGAATGAGAGCTAGACTCTGCGTTGACCAGCATATGGTGACACTGGTTAGGCAGCTGCGTCCATTTGACGAAGCAAGCATGCAACACTGCTTAGGGTGTATTGCAGGTGGCCAGATAACTGAATGGTGGAGGTCAAGGTCAACTACTTAGCGGCCTTGCGGTTATTAATAAATGTGTGTCAATGAACTAAATTATGAAGTTCATGAACAAGGAAACAAATGCTATATGTCTCGTCCCAGCTCCCTTATCCATTCCAATGTGCATTGTTGTTATTATTACGTTCTTTTGAGCTAGAGAAAGCTGAATTTTTGTATGTGAAGTCTACAGTCCTACAGGAGGACATGGTTGCATTGACAATGGCTTAAGACAGCCATAACTATTTTGTTGTTAAATTTTGTTAAAATATTTTTTTTTTCTTTATGTGAAATAAATTATTGTGCAGTTTAAATTTTCTGGTCTCCGACTTGGTTCATTTTAAATATCGTGGTGGAGGTTATTGTGAGGGCATACTATTAAGTGATCCAGTTGAAAACCCAGACCCGAGATTAAATTGAATAGGTAAGTAAAATGTAAGTATGAACCCCCGTATATTTTGGTGTGTTCCACAATAATTTCATGTTAACTACTGTGCTCTAATCTCGGTAGTATCTGTCAGTGCCATTTTCATTGATGTAGCTGTGCCGGTGCAATCGATTATTGGCAATCCGATTGAGGGGGCGGATTTCTGACAGCCTACTATCCGGATTATCGGGGACAGTACCATCCCGGCATTTGCCCGAAGACGAAGTGGGAAACCACGGAAAACCACTTCGAGGATGGCTGAGGTGGGAATCGAACCCCCTCTACTCATTTGGAACACCCGAGGCTGAGTAGACCCCGTTCCAGTCCTCATACCACTTTCAAAATTTCGTGGCAGAGCCGGGAATCGAACCCAGGACCTCCGGGGCGGCAGCTAACCATGCTGACCGTTACGCTAAGGAGGCGACACGGATGAGACTTCCGCCCCTTAATTTTTAGTTTTCGGCCACTCTTCCAACGTCTGATGCTAGCATGGTCGACAGTTCCCCGTCCATAGCCAAGCCACAATGACTCTAAACGACTTTACAAGATTTATGACGACATGGAAGCAAGCCCTTTACAAAATCATGTGTGCGACAAGTAATTATTCAATGCATCAAACTGTCATACGGGCATGTACAAAGAACATGCCGATTATACGGTTTCAGTTGGATACGAGATAAACGCTCGGCACGGTGGCTTACTGATAAAAAACGTGAATGAACCTTCGAAGCGGAAAGCAGTATCACATCTCATAAGCTTTCAGGCAACGTAAAGGTACTAGTAGCCGTGGAGCAATGGCCTAAGTGTGTAGAAGGTAGTTGTCCTGTTTAAGGGAGGTGGGTTCGAATCCTACCATCGCTAAATATCTTTATGTTCATTTTATGCGTAGGGGATCAAATACAAGATGATGATGATGATGATGATAAATGTTCTTATAGGGTTCCTAACATCTAGTTTATCGGCCCCTATTGGTTTGGGTGTTCATGAAAATGAAAATGAACCTATAATTAAATCTAACTACAAACTTACAACTAAAATTAATACTGACTTAAATTTGCCGATTATACGATTTCAGTTGGATATGAAATAAACGCTGGGTAGAGTAGCATACTGATAAAGAACGTGAATGAATCTTCGAAGCGGAAAGCAGTAGGCTATCACAAAGTACATGCCGATTATACGGTTTCAGTTGGATACGAAATTTAAGCTGGGTACGGTGGCATACTGATAAAAAAAAACGTGAATGAACCATCGAAGCGGAAAGCAGTATCATATCTCATATGCGTTCAGGCAAGCTGAAGGGACGGGTTGTCGTGGAGCCATGGTCTAAGTGCGTAGAAGGTAGCGGGCATGTTTTGAGAGGTGGGTTGGATCCCACCACCGCTAAATAATTTTATGCACATCTTAAGCTCTGGGGATCAAATACAAGATGACGATGGTGATAATTGTTGTTTTAAGGGGCCTAACATTTAGGTTATTTGCCCCTAATGGTTTAGGTGTTCATGAAAAATGAAGATGAACCTTTAATTAAATCTAACTACGAACGTACACAATTAGAAAAGAAAAAGCAAACAAAAGAAGAGTAAGGGAAATAAAAGAAAGGGGGAAGAAATGCCCTCAAACCTCGAAGAATGAGGATTCAGGTATTTTGAAAGAAGGAGAGCCATGAATGACAGAGAGGAAAGGGAAAGAGGAGAGTGCCCGCCCCAAAAGCAATGGAAAAAGGTGAAAAACCAGACCCAGCTCAGGAATCGCTTGGGATCGATACGTCTCGAACTCACCAGCTGTGATCCCTTGAGGGTGTATCATTATCCAAGGTGCACAAGAACTGGTGGGGATACACATACCCTGTCTCCTTGAGAGCCTTGAGCTGAAGGCAGGAGGTACCTGAAAGAAAACAAGAGATCTGATCCCTCGATGAGTAAGGAATCAGGAAAGATGAGAGAATAGCCAATTAAGGTCGAAAAGCAGAGACTCCCTAGGCCTCGGATACCCTAATACCGTTGGGGTCGTAAGAGAACAAGAGTTGACCAAGAGAGGTCGACAGGAAAGAAGGCGGAGAGGAGCCCGGCACAAGCAAGTCGAAGCAATGCCGGACACAGCTGGAGTTCCGTGGTCACTAACCCACATGCCACCAGATGTGAACCCCTAGGGGATCAAATACAAGAACATGGCGATGAAATAACCAGCGCTTCTAGGCTGCACACTGTGCCAAGCAAGTACACATTGGATCCTAAATAAACACCGCATGATACTAGTCAAATGTGGCACGAATACCCTTGTATATGATTCCCAAAGCTTAAAATGTGCATAAAAATATTTAGTGGTGGTGGGATTTGAACCCAGCTCCCAAAATCAAGACGAATATCTTCTACGAACTTAGACCATTGCTCCACGGCTGCTAGACTTCCGACTTGCCTGAAAGTGTACCAGATGTGATACTGCTTTCCGCTTCGAAGGTTCATTCACGTTTTCTTTTTATCAGTGAGCCACCGTACCCAGCGTTGATTTCGTATCCAACTGAAACCATATAATTGGCATGTTCTTTGTACATGCCCGTATGACAGTTTGATGCATTGAATAATTACTTGTCGCAAACATGTTTTTGTAAAGGTCAAAAATCTTGTAATGTTGGGTCATTGTGGCTTGGCTATGGACGTGGAATTGTCGACAACTGTCAGGCGTTGGAAGTGCGGTCGAAAACTAAAAAATAAGGGGCAGAAGACTCACCCGGTATAAAAGTCCTACATGGCGACCATCCGAAATATTTAGAGGGTTCTCAATAATTATTAATCTATGACAGCAATCATACTGAAACTGTGTATTGTAACCTTTATGCATTGGTCATAGCATAAATTTTACATATATTTCAACATAAATGTTCACGTTATATCTGAAGAAGGAAGGCACAGTTTCATAGACTAGGGAGCTCAACAAGGGGGAAGCCCGTACGTGACTTATAGAGACTTTCACTGAGCCACAGACAATAGCGCAAGGACTCAAGCTACAACGTCTGGTGACCAGATGTGAGAAGACAAGAGAAATCGGTCCACTCAACCCAGAGGGAATGAAGCCACGGATTCAACGACAATCTATGAGATAAACTCCGCATACTTGAGAAGAATGAGAGAATCAATTAAGATACGAGATCGTGAGACACACCATTATAAATAGGACGATCTCAATCTCTCAGAAGTTATTTTGAAATTTTGGAAAAGTCATTGTGTGATTTAATTCGGCTGAAAAACTAGAATGAGGGGTGAGTTTCAAATAACCAATCAGAGATAGGGGCGGATAGACGCCACCAAAAGCCGCGAAAGTGAGGAACAAAGACGGTGATCATGGAGCTAGTTATCAGGTGACCCTACGATCAGATTTAAATTTCGAGAGCAGTTTTGAGACATTGAAAACAAGAGCATTCGAGTGATATTATGGAAATAAATTTTAAAAATGCCCCTCCCCTGTGAAATTCCTCGTTTACCATATAAATAGCAGGAGGATATTCAGTGAAATGAAATCAGTCGATCGCATCGCCTGAGTGGCGAGAGCCTTTGCCCGTTTGAGGCACAAATTACCGCAAAATTTATAAGTATTACAAGTGGACATTGCATCACCATGAGAGTGATTTATTCATGCCCGTGTGCGGCCAAGTAAGATAGCATTTTCTCGAGTTTTTAAGCAGTAACTTCGCACAAAAGCATCACAGCTATTCGCCAGTGTGAAGCTGAACCGTGCAATTACGCGAAGTGCGTGTACCGCTGATGTTAAAACGGGACCGAACGTGTGTGAGTTTTGGAGTCCGTAAATTAGGGATAGCCACCTGTGCTATTAGAGAATGTCAGTTACGCAGGAAGCTATACAGACTGTTGGCTGAAATAAGTAGGCTGATGCATAGCTTAGGGAATCAGGGTTGATCCGCTTAAACAAACCGTGCATTATAAAAGTAATATTCATAGTGGACCTTTTCTTTTGTGAAATTTAAACAGAGTGTAAAGTTGCCCTCCCACATCAAGATGGACCGCAAGAAGAAGCAAGTTGGACTTCCAAAACCAAGGGACACTATGGACGAGATGTCTAGATAAGTAAACAAAATGGGGCTTGCATGCATAATGTCTCCTATCACAGGAGTTGGATTTCTTTAAAATTATAAGCAATTATAATTATTATAGGTATTACCGGTACAGCAGGCAGGATTTTGTGCAGGTTTGTATATATTATAGTGATAGATTTTGTGTGTTTGTCAGATAGGATCACATGGTCATCAATTTGTGTTTTATTTTGGTGTGTGCTTCAGTAATGTTCCTTATGAATGCCAATAAAAGGGATTAATGGGAATAAGTGCGCAGGCACAACCCTTAAAGCAAAATGGTGAGATTTGGGGGGGAAACAACTCATGATAATGTAACAGACCAGTCTAACGCGGCTATTTTGTGCATGGGCTTTAGTGTAAGGGGCTGATGACCATCATCGAGGTAAGAGGTGATGCACGGTAATTAAGATGGAAGTCGAGTTTCAGGGATCAGGTAAGCTTGAGAGGTAATGCTTGGCCGGGTTGTATGTGTGCATAATTAAGGTGAGCGGAGGTGAAATTGCCCGCGCGATACGATAAAATGATATTAGTAAGTGATAATTGCATTCATGTCCTGGGGAAGCATAAAATGACTTCTTCACAGGAAGTGAGTATTTGTGTACAACTCGAAGCCTGAGGCAAGCTAGACTAGGGAGCAGGTATGCAGACCCTCCAAACGACTGCCAGTCTTATTGGGTAGTGAAGGTCAACGACCACCAGAACTGGGTTTGTTTTGGAAAACGGAATGACTGTTATATATCAGGTGCACCACATCTGCGTGGTGATGTTTTATTTTTAGATGTCGGGATGCTTCGACATATTCCCGGGATTTGTTCTTTTGCCGCTGTAGGAAGCGAGGTTGAGTAAAATGTTAATTTTCGTTATGTGCATTCATTGTAAATATAATTGAGTATTTTCGTCACGGGGCACAGGCCGCCGTTTGTGTTTATTTGATGATGATCCATGTTTGTTTTTCTAGCGTTTTATTTTGATTGTCATTTTTAGTTTGGCAGAGCTTGGGGCTCTGCTGATGAGTTATTTTTGTTTCTTGTAACTGTAAAGTAAATTGACGCACATTTATACCTGTAACTGGGAATAACCTATGCCTTCATGACCGGCCTCATGAGAGAATGGGAATGATTGTAAGAAAGGGCTTATCCACCCACCTGAAATTACCATAACCATATTAATGAGAGTGCGCTTGTTTACTAGAATGGCTGGACAGTTTTAGGCCATAATTTGCTTGAATTTTGAGTTTGATGCTTATTTGAACTTTTGGGCAGAAAGACTGCCAGTGATAATTTGATTATCTTGTATCAACCAGTGTTGTTGATTTATTTTGATCAGCTTATGAGCATATATTTTTGTGATTTTCCAGTTACTGTAAAGGGGATTGTTGTGTTGTTTGTTGAGAAGGGATTAAAAAGGGAGGTGTTGTTATTTGTGAATAAATTATTGTTGCATTTAAATATTCCTCTGGCATACTGATTTAATTTAAGCTTCCTGTAATCCTTCATGAAACCCCTAGGATGTATGCAAAGTTAGAGCCACATCGAACAGACCACTACCCGAGATAGAGTCTACATCCTAGAAGGCCCGGAAGGGTACAGTATGTTGATAGAGGCTATGAATATAAGTTTACCTATGTGGCTTTCAATAACCTGGTGACATTTGGTACACAAATTATTCCTATTAACAAATCCTGTCGGAGATATTGAATGCTGGTGTAATTATTCGCGCGGTCGTCATGTTGAATTGGTAAGACGTATCAAAATTTGTAAGGCACAGTCGTGGTTGGACGAGATAGTACTACGACCTCACCCAGTTTCATTATAATCGCTCTAGCCGTTTAGATTTTATGAAGACACACACACGTACACACGTGTACACATGGATACAAGGTGATCTCACAAGTCTATATTTCATATGATGAATGCAGGCTCAAAATAATTATCCGATGAAATAAAATTCAGAAAAATGTCTCAGGTATTAACATTATATCCTAGAATTAGATTGAAGTGAATGGCTACGTTGCTAGCGCGCTAGGCTTTGGCCCGACGTGTCCCGGGTTCGATTCCCGGCTGCGCCATCAATGATTTTATTACCCTGGGGTTTAATTCCCATGGTTTGGGGACTGGATGTATGTGACGTCTTCATCATCACTTCATCCTAATTACGACGCGCAGGTCACCCACGGGCGTCAGCTAGGAAGACCTGCACTCGGTCTCTCAGGAGGCCATACGATCATTATCATACATTGGATTGAATAAGACAAACTATTCATTGAGAGTGCCATTCCACGAGGAATAAAGCGTAATTCTATGGATTAAATTTAAATTCATATTTTCATATCATTAAATTCTATATATTTGTGCTAATCACGTCGGAATAGAATAAAATTCTCTTTGGAATGAAAGTGTATGAATTTAATTTCACTCCGGCCGGAATATAATTAAATGTTCGTTCACAGTTTCATTCCAACAGGAATATAATTAAATTGTAAGAATTTAATTTCAGTCCGACGGGAATAATTAAATTATATGGGTTTAATTTCACTCCGGCTGGAATAGAAATAAATGTTCATTCACAGATTCAATCCAACAGGAATATAATTAAATTGTGTGAATTTAGTTTCGTCGCCTCCGTAGCGTAGCAGTCAGCATGGTTAGCTGCCGCCCCGGACGTCCTGGGTTCGATTCCCGGCTCTGCCACTAAATTTGAAAAGTGGTACGAAGACTGGAACGGGGTCTACTCAGCCTCGGGTGGCCCAAATGAGTAGAGGGGGTTCGATTCCCCCTCAGCCATCCTCGAAGTGGTTTTCCATGGTTTCCCACTTCGTCTTCGGGCAAATGCCGGGATGGTACCTTCTTCAAGGCCACGACCGCCTCCTTCCCTCTTCCTTGCCTATCCATCCTCCCCTCATGAGGCCCCTGTTCGCTTTGCAGGTGAGGCCGCCTGGGCGAGGTGCCAATCCCACCTCACCAGTTGTATCCCTTCCGATTCGATGTTCCCAGCTCTAGGACACTGCCCGTAGAGGCGGTAGTGGTGAGTTCCCTCACTGAGTCCGTGGGTTCCACCAACCTGGAGGGTAAACGACTAAAAAAAAAAAAAAAAATTAATTCCACTCCGGACGGAATAGAATTAAATTTTATGAATTTGATTTCCCTCTGGCCAGAATGGAATTAAATTGTATGAATTTAATTTGACTCCGACCTCAAGATTTAATTTAGTTCTACATTTCATTTCACTCTGACTTGTAGATTTAATTGAGTTCCACATTTGATTTCACTCCGACCTCAGGATTTAATTTAATTCCACGTTTCATTTCACTCCGACCTAAAGATTTAATTTAGTTCCTCATTTCATTTCACTCCGACCACAAGATTTAATATCATTCTAAATTTAATTTCACTCCCAGTCGACGATTTTAATTTTATTCTGACCACACGATTAAATTCACTCCGACCTCAAGATTTAATTTCACTCCACATTTAATTTCACTCCGACCTTAAGATTTAATTTCATTCCACATTTAATTTCACTCCGAGTCGAAGATATAATTTAATTCCGACATCAAGATTTAATTTTATTCCACATTTAATTTCATTCCATCCTGAGGATTTAATTTCATTCCACATTTAATTTCCCTCAGAGTCTGAGATTTCATTTCATTCCGACACCAAGATTTAATTTTATTCCACACTGGATTCCATTCCGCCCTGAGGATTTACTTTCATTCCACATTTAATTTCATTACGACTCCAAGGTTCAATTTTACTCCTCATTTAGCTTCATTCCGACCTGAAGATTTAGTCTCATTCCACATTTAATTCCACTTCGACCCCAAAATTTAATTTCATTCCTTAAATTTCAATCAACCTGCGAATATAATTCAATTCCACATTTAATTTCACTCCGACACCAAGATTTAATTTTATTCCGCATTTAATTCAATTCCAACCTCTTGGTTGAATTTCGATCCACATTTAATTTCATTCCATGTTCAACATTTAATTTCATTCCGAGTTCAAGAATTATTTTCATTCCTGATTTAATTCACTTAAAGTTTCACTCTATGCATTTCATTCTTTTTAAAATTATGAATGGAGTTTTATTATTCAAATTTCACTCCTCATATTTTATTCCTTAATTTCACTCTCAATTTAATTTCACTCCGAGTTTCACGAAAAAGTTCAATTTTCGTAATTTGTCTTTTTCGTAGTCAGTTTACTCTCCAGGTAGGCTTTTCCCACGGACTCAGCGAGGGATCTCACCTTTACCGCCTCTACGGGCAGTGTCCTGAAGCTAGATATCGATTCGGGGGATACACCTGGGGAGGCGGGATTAGCGCCTCGCCCAGGTGGCCTCGCCTGCAAAGCGAAAAGGGGGCCTCATGAGGTATGGGACGGGATGGGAAGAATGGGAGGGATAGACAAGGAAGAGGGAAGGAGGCGGCCGTGGCCTGCGGTAGGTAATGTACCGTTATTTTATGGCCCACATGTTACAATATTTACGAACATCGAACTGTAGCTAGATATCAGTGAGCCGACAGGCGATCGCTATCTCTCCGCACAGCTGTGTATTTGAGAGAGGCTTAGCTGATCCCCCAAGACAGCCACCGAACGCGCACGAAGGGTAGCAAGTCTTGGAACTCTGTGACATGCACCGATTAAGACGTCATGCTAATCGAACCATGCACCTGAGATATTGATATATTGATTAATTGGAATTAAGAGCTGTTTACGCAGTGTTTTGCATATCGGAAGTCACATTATAATGGCAGGAAGCTAATGCATGTATATATTTGTTGAGATCAAGACTATTTATGAAATGAAATGACTTACCAAATGGGATTCGCAGTGACTGTCGATTGTTTGCGGATGATTGTGTAATATATCGAAAGATACATGACTCACAAGACAATGCAGTGCTTCAAGAGGACCTGAACCTGGTCTATAAGTGGGCGATTGGAAATAAAATGAAAATAAACACAAGAAAATGTAGTCTCTTAAAAATAGGGAAAGTGCGAAGGCAGGATTTTCAATATAACATTGGCTCGGAAATACTTGTAGAAAAAGATTCTTGCAAATATTTGGGCGTTCACGTAAGGAATGATATGAAATGGAGTAGTCATGTAGGATGTGTAGTTTCAAAAGCTTACAAATCCCTGCACTTTGTAATGAGGGTATTAAAAGGAAGTAGTACCTCTGCTAAAGAATTAGACTATTTGTCACTTGTAAGACCTATTCTGGAATATGCCTCGGCGGTTTGGGATCCATATCAAGTAGGGCTCATCAATGAGTTGGAAATGGTACAAAGAAAGGCCGCTAGATTTGTGCTCAGTGACTTTAATCCCAGGAGCAGTGTGAGCCGTATGTAAAATAAACTTGGGTGGGAATCACTGGAGGCTAGGAGGAGGAAATCTAGACTCTGCGCTATGTACAACACGTATACAAATCAACCAGCATGGGGTGAGCTTAGCAAACGATTGGGAAAGCCCACTTACATGGGTAGGAGCGATCATCCTTTCAAAGTTAAGGGCCGACCACAGCGAACAAATTATGGTAAATATTCTTTTGTAAACCGTGCCATTGATAACTGGAATTCTCTACCTGCCGCAGTCTTAGAGCCTTTTCCCAAACATATAGGTGTGTTTAAGAAAAGACCGACTATTTGTGTAAATACTCCAGTTTAATTGTTGTATAATTGTTATTGAATTGTTATGTATAATTATTTATTTGTTATGTATATCCAATTTGCCACCGGGGGACACACCCCCCATTGCAAATAAATGAATGAATGAATGAATGAAATGCATATATCACCACCACGTGCAATTATAATCGAATTGTGACGCACGAGGATGGGGGTGATGAAGCTTACCTGTAACATGCTCGAGCGACAACAGAGAGATATCTTATTGTGAACCCGGTCGGGGACTTTAACCTCGGAAGTGCCCCGTGAAATGTAAAACGTGTGCCGGCGGAAATCAATTTCTATATTCAAGTCTTGTGGACTAGAACATTCCGCATTCAAGTAAAATACAGCGATCATGGCGAGATGGTACTTGAACATTTTAGTTCATCTCATATTACAATTACGAGTGGACTTATAACTTATACAGCTTCATGCAACGCGGAGTGATATTTTCAACGAACAGCACATGCTTTCAATACGCCATTACGGGCTAGCATTTATGATATTTTATGCAAGGAATTACAGCTGTGATTTTCTTTACGAACACAGGCTGTTATAAAAGTACATTTTCAATTTATAAACTGTTCTCTTTCTGTACGTCATATCATTACCTGAGACGTCAGGGGGAATTATTAAGATGAAAAACGAGTCAGTAGTCATGTCTGGCTAAAGGTTGACTTGAACACAACGTGCAAAGCACCAGCAGGAATTCATAGTGCGTAACTGCTTTTCACCATGTACTTTGAAAATGCATTTAATGCTATTCAGAAATTTTCGAGCATGAATCGAAGAAATAACGTAACTATAGTGAAGATGGATTTAATCCACGGTTACTTGAGAATGCCTACGTGCTATAATAAACTGATAGACTTCATCCGGAAGAATCGTGTTCATCAACTCGGGTGTGGAAGACATTTGCGCTGTGATGGCGTGAGACAGTGCTGAGCCAGGAGCGATTTGGACGAGGGAGGTTCCATTGTTCGAGCCCTGGGATCTTGGAAGGAGCATACCGTGCCCTGGTATAGTTTGGAGATGGTTACCTGGGCATGTATATCCTTTCATATGTCACTCCGGGAGTCATCGCAGGTAGAGGAACATAATTTTATTAATTAGTAGCCTAGTCGGCTGTTTTAAAGTAGCCATAATTGCCATACTTTTCTAGTTGCTTAGCATGGTTGAACATAGGTCTAGGTTCGATGCCTCTGTAGAGACTGATCCCATGCTCAACCGGAGTTTGGTTCACATAACGAACGCATCCATTTTGTAGTAAAATTTGATGATTCATTTTAGTATTTTTGAAATTAAATTAAAATGTTATGCATATTTTCATTGTCAAGAAGACAAATCGTTAGCAGGAAGAACTTCGCATTTTCAAGAAGAATTTATTAACATGTGTTTATTGCAGATAGTCTTAGTAAATTGATAGAAAGTTGGAGAGTCGTCTAAACACTCAGTTTTAGATCCACGTTGATGTTAAAAGATTTATTGATGAAGAATACAAATATATTGATTCACATATATCACTTTGATATATTTTGCAATTGAAGTTCAGCTTTTGTGGGAGGCATTGATCTTTCTTAATATTTTCTGAGAATACACTTTTCTCTTAAGGACGAGATGTATTGACAATGTTTCCTAATTGGTCAACAGTTGTTTAACCCTCAATGTTAGCTGGATCCACGGTGTAGGGGCATGGTTTAATACTTTTGAGTTCATTTGGGTGAGGGGGAGTCTCAATTTTGGTTTGAACAAATTCCATTTCTCTTTGAAGTCACGTGTTTTACGTGAAATAAGAATTGATGCTGAATAATGATATAATTAATCACTATCATTGATATAGTTTGGAGACATGAAAGCAATCCTGATGAACATTCAGCATATTGAACGCAATTCCCAGGAAGGACTTATTGAAAGTCTATAAATATATTTATTAACTCATGATGTAACGAAAAATTGTAAGGCAAAGCTTTTAGACTTTCAAGTAAAGTGCAACAGTATTAACTATTTTGGTCAGCACGATTACAGGTGCGATAATACAACGATACATGAAAGATTTAGTGATCACCAATTAAGGGTGTACTTATATCTTATGCATATCAGTGGATACTGCTAATTATTGTTGTTGCTAGATGATATAATGCTTTTTAAAGCTTTCTTGTGTGTTGAATTGAGCCAGTGAGTGCCAATTATTGAGGATTTTAGCGAAATCTTATCAAAAGGGTTTATTGAATTTAATCCATGTGTGGATTTAAAGTGAATGTCTATGATGACATTATCAGCTGTTGAAACGTATCGGGATAAGTCTACGTGATAAAAAAATGTTATACAGAGCACATAATTGAAATAGTTGAATGGATAGCTAGTTAATTCATCCTAATGGAAGTTTATTAGCGATGCCAGCAGAATTCGTAAATCATTATTATTATTTATTACGCACTGGATTTCGACAACGAATTCTACTTAGCTTCAGTGCTCGATAGAATTAACCTGGAAATAAATATAATGAATCAATGAATTCAATGAATGGATTTTAAGCAAATGTTGATGTTGCAAGCAACTAAGTGAACGTGATACACACTTAAGGGTGTTATGTAGATTATGTAAAATATGTAAATACTCTATAAATTATTAATAATCGATAACCTCTATTGATAAATATAACTGTGATGATTATGATAAATACAACTTTGAAGATTATGATAATTAAGGAGATGATCCAATTTCTCCATTTTTAGGAATCATGCCAGATGTAAATTATTGGTGCTATTGATGTTTGTGACAAGTTTTTATAACACTACATGTTCATTTGAACCACGTGGTTACTTGATGTTTAATTCCCCAATTTTGAGGGGTAGGTCAGTTCTTTTCGTTGATGACATTGCTACTTTTTGTCATGTCATGTCTCCATATTCAATAAATTTTCTTTTCTTGCTTTTAACTCTTATTGCGTGAAGCTTTATAGAGGTGATGGAAGGTCACGTTAAGAAAGCCATCGCTGGGTCTTCCTGGAGTATCCCACACTCCTGAGGTATTCCATTTGATGAAATCTCGTGTTCTCGGAGCTACTTTTGTTATTTTGGCCATGGTCTTTCATAATGCCACCTTGTTAGGAAAACTTGTGCCCTATTATCTCTTCTGCTTGTTGGTAGGATCTGGGGGCTCTTATAGCCGGGGATTTTCAGGTTCTACGATCCAGCTGTCATCGTGGGTTTCAACAGGTATTGGTAGGTAATAAGGGTACAGTACCATCCCGGCATTTGCCCCAAGACGATGTGGTAAACCACGGAAAATCACTTGTAGGATGGTTGAGGTGGGAATCGAACGCCCTCTACTCATTTGGACCACCCGATGCTGAGTAGACCCCGTTCCTGTCCTCATTCCACTTTTCAAATTTCGTGGCAGAGCCGGAAATTGAACCTTGGAACTCCGGGGGAGGAGGCGGGGGGCAGCTAAGCACCCTACCCTGACCGCTACACCACGGAGGTGACCTAAGAAGTTAAATATCAGATATAATTTAATTCCGAATATCCTTCCTTTTAATTCACGAAATGGTTTCGTTTACACATTTCGCTCCTTTCATTTCAATACTTGCATTTCATTCCTCATATTCTATTCCTAATTTAATTCCTCTTCGAATTTCATTCACTAAACCATTTTTTCTTTAATACAGTTCTGCGAATCGCGTTTATAACATACTTTTATTTTAATTCCTCTTCACATATAATTTCATTCCATATTTTTGTGTGTTTCTTCTCCTTCTTCTTCTTCTTTATCGTTTACCCTCTAGGGTTGGATTTTCCCACGGACTAAGCGAGGGATTCCACCTCTACTGCCACTGAGGGCACTGTCCTGGAGCTTGTAACTCTGAGTCGTGGATACAACTGGGGATTGTGACTAGCACGTCGCCACAAGGAAGGGAGAAGGAGGCAGTCGTGGCCTTGCGTTAGGTACTGAACCCGAATTTGAATTATTTCTGGTAAAAATGATGATATTTTCCAAGCCCATGTTAAAATTTAACATTGGAAAATTGTCGCTGGATTGGTGACAGAAACCGGTTTAGTTGGAGAGTCTCAGCCGAGTCGAAGCCTAGTCACGTGATTTGTGATGCTAAACGACGCTCAGCCAAGGTAGTACGCGCCTGGTAACAGCAAGTTTGCCGCGAAATTGGAGCATCATATTGTTATAAATTATGCTATTGGATATGGGAATCTAGCCAATGAGAAGAGGTCTAATGGAAAGAGGGATTGTCAAAGCCTCATTAATCTAATTAGATTATTACATTTAGGCCCTATGAAAGGCTTTTTATTATTTGTAAAACTGCACAAAATTATAAGAAGAAGATATAAGTACTTTGAACGTGGAACATCAGAGTATTTTCTTAATACCTATTATGAACTTCAAGAGTCAACAGCAAGGTAGAACGACCAGATGTTATTTCAGTAGTTAGAGTATTTGACAACATTTGGGCAACTATTTCTCCATGTTTTATGATATATTTCTCCATCGACATGTAATAACTTTTATGCTTCGATAATATGTTAGATGATTGTCATTCTTCATCTGAACATAAAATTCAACTCTTCAGTTTCTGCATTACCATGATTAAAGCAATGGAATTTTATTTTTCTACATTTAAGATTTTTCTTAAATAGTATTCGACGTTTTCGATGTTATTAAATTGAATTTCAGACAATTTGCGTCTTGGATGTCTATTTTAAATTCATTTGGTTAAATGAATTGGGCATCATATTGTAAGAAGGTATTTTAGTAGGGGAAGAAAACTACGTGTAATATACTGTCAAATATCATAAATGCTATTCGATTAACATTGCGACGATCTGGCAAGTAATATTCGTCAGGATTATCTACGAATGTATGTATACAACGATATTCTTGAATGGAACTATATTCATGATTTGACAAACTATTTTATTTGATAGAAAGCATTGATCTTTCTTTAATGAAACTTTTATTGAGACATATCACCATGGAAGATAATTTTAATTCGACAGTAGGGATTTTAGGGACATCCTAATCCAGTCGTAATTGATATCTATTGAACACTTAAATAACATTGTTGTTATTATACATAATTTGCAATTTTACGTAATATTGTTAGCGTAATCTTGCAACAGTGTAATTCGAAGAGAAATCAGTATGATAAGACGTATTATTGTATTCTTATTACATATTAGTAAAAAATTGTTAAAGACAGAGTAACTATACTGGGTAAACATTCGTTACGTCTTCCAATATAAACTTCAATGGTCGTTATAGGTAATGAAAGTTATGAAATAACAACAGATATTTTGTGGTAACAATGTAAGCGGTTGTATAGACAACAGATAAGTGAATGTAACACTGAAATAATGCAAGTACTACGTGAAAGTTGATAGGAACAATGGTCAAAAATTTATAGGAATTTGTTTATAGGTATACGAGGAATGTTAATGCCGTATACGAGGTTGTATAGAAGTATAGAAGTCTGCGATGATATATATTTGATAAAATACGAGGGTGTTTCCGTATTGAGAAGTTTATGCATTATAATACTCTTGTATGGACGTTTTAAGCATTGCTGCTTTGAAGTTGAGTTAATGATAACTTAGAAGTACAAGTATGGCAACGAGATTCAAGGTTAGACAGTTAGGGTGTTGGCGGAAACGTATTTGGGAACTGAAATTAACCTTTGACTACTAATTATTATTAACATCTTATTAAACCTGATTTGAGTAATAATCATATGCACTTTTCTTAACTGATCGGTCATTTTAGCCTGATATAAGCAATTTTAAACTTAAACAAGACTTGATGGCATAGATATTTTAAATAAAGTCAGTTTTCATATTAATATTGTTGAATATTAATTATAGTGAGTTAAGAAATGGTTATAAACAATTAAACTTGAATATTGTATATAAATATTTAATAATAATTTAATGATGTTGGTGATTATATTTTAAGATAATAATATAATATTTTACGCCTGCTGTAATATGTGTAGATCGTTTGAGAACGTGTGATCCGTTATGAGTGGGATGAGTTTTTTGTAGTAGAATGAGAGTGTGTGGAACTACGTCAGAAGTGAACGACGTAAGTATATTTAATGACATTTGAGAGGTTCGAAACCATTTTTCTATGTTGCCTAAGTAAACAAAAGTTTGGTACTTTTCAGTCGGTCAACACGAATGTACCCAAAAAGAGCTGGGTTATGTCCTAATCCTGAAATAAATTACATGAGATTAATAAATACACTAGGATGACCAGTTTCGATATAAAAATTTATAGTAGAGAAAAGATAATTCCAAGCAATACAACTCCTTATATGTCTTTCTTTAATAATTAGTTACCAAAAAATTCAAGTAATGACATTATGGTTTGGTCTTTTTGCAAAATGTAAAATGTAAAATCTAAAAACTTAAATCTAAAATCTAAAAGAAAAGAAAAATAAAAGATCCTACATCCATTAATTTAAATCCTAAATCAGGTTTTTACATTTATAAATTCAACAAATCTTGGGTTCATAAATCTATATGACACTTCATGTGTCCAAATCCAATTAATGGTTTATAGAATCTCAGGTCTATAACTTTACCATTTTGGATATTTTGGGTAAATTCATAGGTCATGGTAAAAGGTTATCATGTCGAGTCCTTCAACACATCACACGTCCAAATCCAATGATTAGTTTATATAATCTCAGCTCGATGACCTGGCTGTTTTGGACAATTTGGATAAATGAGTAGGTCATGGAAAAGAGAACATCACCCCAAGACCTACAACACCTCATATATACAAATCCAATTACTGGTTTATAAAATCTCAGGTCAATGACCTTGCCATTTTGGGTATTTTGGATAAATTCATTGGCCATGGAAAAAGGGTTGACCACCCTGAGTTATATAAGACCTGAGGTGACCCTCTTCAATTATTATTTTTATAAAATCTCAGGTCAATGCCCTTGTCATTTTGGGTCGTTTGGGTAAATTCATTGGTCATGGGAAAGGGTTGACTATCCTAAGTCCTATGACACCTCACATGTCAATATCCAATTATTGGTTTATAAAATCTCAGGTCAATGACCTTGCCATTTTGTGTCTTTTGGGTGAATTTATTGGTCATTGGAAAGGAAGCTTGATCTCAAATAATTTGAGACCTCACATGTTCAAATCCAATCATGAGTTCAGGAAATATTAACAAAAGTGTAGTTAGGCCCTTTTAACAAAAAATGAAAAATAAAAAATAAATGGTAATAAAAATTATATAATAAAACGAGTACATTAAATGTTAAATAAAATTAAAAAAGTCAAAACATCAAAATTTTCAAAATGTGTTGTTAGGCCCTTTTTCGAAACGTAGAAAATAAATAATAAATTCAAAAAGGGCGTGTCACCCCGAGTCCTACAACACATCACACATCTAAATCCAACCATGGGTTCTGGAAATATTAACAAAAGTGTAGTTAGGCCCTTTCGACGAAAATTAAAAATAAAAATAAATGGTAAATAAAAAATTATATAAATATTACATTTAATATTAAATAAAATTAAAAAAAGTCAATAAATCAAAATTTTCAAAAATGTGTAGTAAGGCCCTTTGTCAAAATTTGAAAAATAAATAATAAATTCAAAAGAGAGGTGTCACCTGAGTTCTATGACAACTCGTGTGTCCAAATCCATGTATTGGTTAGCAAAATATTAAAATAGTCAATGGCCTATTAGTTCTCAGCCTTTTTATTAAATTATGGGGGCTATACAAAAAAAAGGGGGGAGGCAACACTCAGAGTCCTAGAACACCTTGTATGTTCAAATCCAATAATTGGTTATCAAGATATTAAAAAGCTGACCTATTAGGTTAGGGTTCTTTGGTTAAATTATTTAAAAAATAACTCATCCATAAATAATCATTTAAAATGTACATCCCCTTACAAAAGCCACAAGTGCGCATGCGTACTAAACAAAACAAAAAAATGATTCATAATAGTGTACTATCGTATTCATGCGATGCATGTTGAGCAAAGTTTAATTCATATTAGTCATACATAGTTATACTTGTCATACATGGAAAAAGAAGTTTACAAAAAAAATACTATTTCACCCCCGAAGGGGGTAGTTTTAATTTTTGGGGTAAAAATACGTTCTCCATAGGAAAGGGGGTGCCCGCCCGAGTAATTTGACACCTTGTACAAGTCTCTAGCCTTATTGGTTCAAAGGATATTGCCATCTTGGTATTCCAGTGGGGGAGCGGCGAGCGGGGGTGCTAGAACCGCCACAAATACACTACTCATGTGAAAAGGTTTTAGGCAAGAGAGAGAGGGGAAGGGAGGAATGGGTTACTTCTGAGACATGGGAAACCATGAACAGCAGGAAGGAATGTAAGAAAAGACATAACAATGCAAGAACACAAGAAGAGAAAGTACAAGCTTGAACAGATTTCAACCAGCTTAACAGAATAGTGAAGAGGAGTTTTCGACGTGATAAAAGAGTATTTATCAATAATTTCGCAACACAAGCAGAGATGGCAGCGCAAAACAACGATAGTAGGACCCTATATCACATAACCAAAAGATTAACAGGAAAGTTCTCTAGTTTTGATAATCCTGTGAAAGCCAAAGATGGGAGATTACTGTCTACACAAAGGGAACAACTAGAAAGATGGAGAGAACATTTTCTGGAGATCTTGAATCGGGGAATAAGCGAGGAAAGAGAGACAGTGGACATGATAGAAGAAGAGCATGAAGATAGGGCTATAAGTACAGAGCCACCATCAGGATCAGAGATACAAAAGGCTATCAAACAACTAAAGAACAGTAAGGCGGCAGGTATGGACAACATTCCATCGGAAGCCTTGGAAGTATATACGGTCACTACAGTTGAGTTCTGCTCCCATTTTTTTAAAAGATCTGGGAAGAAGAGAAGATTCCTACAGACTGGAAGAATGGACTGTTGACCAAGCTTTCGAAGAAAGGAGATTTATTGGAATGTGACAACTGGAGAGGGATTACTCTCCTTTCAATCCCAAGTAAGGTACTCTCGCGAATAATTCTATAAAGGATAAAATAGAGAGTTAATTTAAGGCTGAGGAAAGTACAAGCAGGATTTAGAGAAGGCTTTTCTTGTACAGACCAGATCAATACACTGCGCATAATTGTAGAACAATCAACGGTACTGCAATCGTCACTGTACCTACAATTCGTTGATTTTGAAAAAAGTGTTTGATTGTATATAATGAGAGAGAAGATTTGGTAAGCCATGAAAGAGTTTGGGATTCCTAAGAAAATTATAAAGGTTACTCAAGAAATGTATGAGAATTACACTTGTCAAGTTTTACATCAAGGGATGTTTTCGGAGGCCATTCCAGTAAATACAGGAGTTAAACAAGGATGTTCGCTGTCTCCAATACTGTTTCTCATGGTGTTGGATCGTATCATGATGAAAGCAATGAATCACCGAAGAGGTATCCAGTTGGGACTAACAGACAGTTTGGAGGATCTGGATTTCGCTGACGACCTGTGCTTGCTAGCCAGCAGTTACAGAGATATGGAAGCTAAGCTGAATGAATTAAGAACTGAAGCATCTGAGGTGGGATTGAAGATCAATGGAAGGAAAGCCAAGGAGACGCGCCATAATAACCGAAATAAGGCACCATTATTTCTAGGAAATCAAGAGATCGATCAAGTCAAACAGTTTTGCTACCTGAGAAATATGGTCACCACTGAGGGAGGTACTATGGAGGATATTGGAAATAGAATAAATAAGGCTGAAGGAGCATTCGCAATGTTGAGACCAATTTGGAAAGCAAGGGAACGAAACACCTATACCAAACTTCGCATCTTCAATTCAAACGTCAAGTCAATATTGCTCTATGGGTGTGAAACTTGGAAGACCAACAAACAACTGAATAACATACTCCAAATATTTGTGAATAGATGCTTGAGGAATATCCTGAGGATATGGTGGCCACAAGTTATCTCCAATGAAGAGCTATGGAGATTCGTCGTAGGAAATGAAATTGGATTGGGCATACATTACGACGAGATGGAGACAACATAGCAAGCCAAGCCCTGGAATGGAATCCACAAGTTAGTAGGCGAAGGGGCAGACCAAGGAACACCTGGAGGATGAGTGTAATAACAGAAGGAATGGAGAAAGGAGGGAAGACCTGGAACGAGATTAGGAGGATGGCGCAGAACAGAGTCCGATGGCGGAAATTCATCGATGTCCTATGCTCGACTTGGGAGACAAGGAATAAGTCAAGTCAAGTCACTACACCACGGAGACGACTTTTTGTGTGTTTAACCGATCTAATTTCACTCCCTTTAAATTTAGTTTCGTTCTCTTTACAATCCCTGATTTCAAGACATGCCAAATAATGGGATGGCACAGTTGCATAGGCCTCGGTCATTTACTTCACAATGCTATTCTCAATGTATTAGAAGTACATGTTATACTGCTGATACCGTAATAACAATGCCAAACGGGCTTCGTACACGGGGTCATAGATAACACACGAGAACTTAACATTATTTCCAGCACCCACTTTCTGTGTTAGGAAGTGCTCATCTCAAGTATTAGAAGCCATTTTGTAGTGTAGCTTAGCAATCTGCCATAGAATGCTTTTGTACAAAGAGCACGTAATTAAGTGGCATATAATCCATGTAATATTTCTTTCAGGTAAAAGATTTGTACTCCCCACCTAATAAAATTGGGAACCATAATGTTGACCGACTGAAACGCATTCTATGATAGATCTCACAGCAGTCCATAATGAGCACTTTGTTGCTTTCAAGAATCACAGCCATACTGCCCCATTCACATCCAACCTTGGTTTGTCTCATTAGTGCTCTCTAAGTGTAACAATACTTCCTTGTTCTTAAGATCCATCAGAGTTTGAGGTCGAGTGTTGAACACAAGGTGGTGTCTCATTACTTGACTCTGTTCCACACTAATTATAGCGGGTGAGATTCTCAGAAGATTCCTGAGAAAATAGGTCACCTCTGTTTAATATGTAATGCCCCAAGGCTAGTGCCCACGCACTGGGCCCACAACAGGACAATCGAAATGGGATTGTGGCAGGCGGAGCTCCAAGAGGCTCTGGAACTGGGATATAACTAGGCTTGCCATATTTTTGGTGAGTGAAACCGGGACACATTAATATGGGATGACCTTAGCGAGGGGTCTGGGGGGTATGGAATACCCCCCAGTAGAGCTGGGGGTCCGGGGGTCCTCCCCCGGGCAATTTTTAAAAATTAGAAGGAAAATGGTGAGTTTTGAGCCTTATTTCAAGCCTCGCAAGTGACGGAAGCTGGGAATCTGGCACCCTAAATTGTTTGTTCTACACACCCTTTAAAAATGAAAAAGGAATTTTTGCTACATAAAAATATAATTTTTCCCCCTTTTTAATGATAATTTTTTTCTGGTCTACCATCTAGAAAGAAGTGTTAATAAAATACAATTTAAAATACTTCATAAAGTTGTTTGATTGAACAATTATTATATTTTGCAAAACTACAACTTTTTGTCTAACTACAAAAAACAATCTTACCAAAAAACTCTTTTTGTCAAACTAAAAGAAATATTAAAATAAGAGTTAACAATGTTAATAATTGCTTTCAAACCACTCATATTTTTTACTTGTTTGCTCACAGATTACACTACCCTCGCAACGCGCTGAATTAGCAGTTTGGGCTATTGTTTTGTGTCATTCGTTTGAATACTTCTGACCTCTTTGACGCTGTGGGCGGTAGTCAACGATGTTGATTGTAACCTTTTCATAAAAGATTCTTAAGCACATAAATTCATTACTTTTTACATCTTACTGCCGTTTTCCGGGACATTGATAAAACCGGGCGGGACACCGGGACAAGAGCAAAATACCGGGACTGTCCCGGTGAAACCGGGACGTCTGGCAAGCCTAGATATAACAATAGAAGATGTCGGTACGCCAATTGTAACTTATAACGAAGAAGTACATTTATAGTCTAAATATAAGGGATTTCTAACTAACGAACTGAACTCTAAAACAACACATGTTAGTTACAAGAGGTTTCCTGATAACTATCAAAGCTTCATAAAATGTTATTTAAACTAAATATTGTAGGCGCTCACGAAATGAGCATTCTAAAATAAGATGCGTCATGCGAAATAGTAGCTAAGGGTTATGGGCTGATGACTTGTGCTGTTTAAAAATGCAATGGAGTCCAGTAAATAATCCAGTTCAAAGTGAAAATTGGCAACTAGTCTGAAGAACATTCTTTGATTGTTTAGTATTTTAAAGGATTTTAACTTTGTGCACTTTGGAATGTTGGTATACAATTACCATACGCTTTAGACAGTCAGTTTTTATTTTAGTTGTGTTATGTAAGCACCGAATTTATACCGGGCGAGTTAGCCGAGGTCGTTACGGCGTGGCTGCAGGCAGTCGCTCACATCCGGGAGGCGAGGAGGTTCGAATCCCCACGCTGGCAACCTTGAAGATGGTCTTCTGTGGTTTCCCATTTTCCTTCCAGGCAAATGCCGGGGTTGGTCCCTAACTATAGGCCACGGCCGCTATCTTCCAATTCCTCGTCCTTACATTCACACTTTCCTCCCCAGACAACACTCCACACTTGACGGTACTTGTAGCTCACCCCATGGGTGTCCGCATAGAAGCAGTTACATACACTGGCGAGCCGAATATATCCTTGGACTCTCCCGGCACTAAAAAGCCATACGCTAAAAAATAAAAATAAATAAAATATAAAAAAACTAATTTATAAGCTAGGGAAATAATCATGCAACTTACACTATTGGACACGGAAATTGCTTCACTCACTTTCCGTTCTTTAAACTTTATTAAACCACCACAGGCTGATAGTAAACATGAGTACTGAATAGTCTTTCATGCACAGAGGGTGCGTTGTTAAGCATTCAATGTGAGATTGCGCCCCCTCTCACGGGTATACAGAAAGCGATGCGTGAGACAGCCCATCATACTGTTGACGGGTATAACGTATGAGGCACATTCAACCATTCCTCCGGCAATTGTACACGTAGATTTCCAATGTTTGGGCAGGTGGTTGGTGGTGGTGCAAACATCGCCCCATCATATCAAAATAATAGCGTGTTGAATAGGCGACAGATCGAGATATCTGGAAGACCAAGGAATAGTGTCCACATCTTGAAGCGCCTGTTGGGTGAAATGAGCATTATCTAGCTGCATGATAGCTTTTGTGATGCAGTGCAAAATGACAAATAATGGGCCCTCAGAACCTGGTTGACATTCCAAGGTGTTGTCCCCGAGCCTTCAAAAACCACAAGATGGGATCGGGAGCCATAACTGAAGGCATCTCATACCATAACACTTGGTGTCCTGGACGCATAACTTGCATTGCCCTCTGTGGTGCCAAACCCGGATGCGTCCATCATCTTCATTAAGATTGAAGAGACATTCATCGGACCACACAATGCATCGTCATTCCTCTGTTCAGTGCTAACGCTCCTGGCACCATTGACGGCGTGCCGCACGATACTGAGGGGTCAAAGGCGAAATGCAGAGTGGATGCCCTGCCAGTATGCTAGTTTCATTCCGACAATGACGAATGTGTCTTGTTGAGACCAGCAAATACTGTATAGTGTAAACAGATTGCAGAGTGCCACGTGCTGCTAATGCGCGTCGGATAATATGACGACCTTCTTTATCTGTAATGCGTCTGGTCGGACCAGTACCTACTGCACGCGATGTTCGACCTGAACGTATCCACTCCTGTAGGCCACACATTTTGTCACAGTGGTGGCTGCACGTGTGCAGTTCGACCAAACGACCCCGTTTAAATGGGTCTGGGTACTGATATTCTTCACTAGTAAGATGCCATTGTTCTGTCTTTTACCACGCAGAAGTCTGACTTTCAGCCTGTACTAAAGGGCAGTATGGCTCTTTACAGCACTAGGTAATAGCCACTATATCACATGTTGCAATGAGTATTTTGCCATGCCATTTGAATCATTTACAGTGTGCCATTGGTACAGTGTGTGGTTTGGACTACATTGAACATTGATGGGTGTAGCAAGTTCCGTGTCCAACGGTGTATAATTCTCACTTCTCAATGATACAGGGTCCCTTTTATCGGTCTAGCAACATAGCAGCGCACCGGCAAAATGCATGCGTAGCCGGGTGGCATCGCTGCGCTATGTTGCTAGACCGATAAGAAAGGCCCTGTGTTTTCACGTAGACACCCCTGTGCACAACAAATTATAACAGATTATTTCCGAGATGTATGGAAAAATGTTTACTCAGTTTAATAATCAAACGTGTGCTTTTCGGCAAATTACAACTTTTTGTCAACTTTTAATGTGCATAATTTTTTTTAGATCATTTTAAACCATTTTAGAATATAAATTATAATTTCATGAACTTCTGAGGTCTACGTAGGCTAATTATTCACGTACCATCCAGTTACCAGTCCACGTTCAAAGTCACTGAGCTCTGCTGATCGACTTTATTTCCATTGCAACAAAGGATCTCCCTGAAACTTCTCTATCGCCCCGTGAGGTCTTCGTTATTATACCTCCGTACATAAGTTCACAACTGCAAAGGATGTCAGTTTACCAATGCTCTCGCTTTCTGTGCTAACGGTTGTGGGATCTAGCCCTGGTTCTATCAGAGGTGATTTTTTTAGCGTATGGCTTTTAGTGCCGGGAGTGTCCGAGGACATGTTCGGCTCGCCAGTTTTGTAGCTGCTTCGAGACGGACACCCAATGGGTGAGCCACAAGTACCGTTGGGTGGGAAAGTTGGAATGTAAGGACAAGGAGTTGGAAGGTAGCGGCTGTGGCCTATAGTTAGGGACCAACCCCGGCATTTGCCTGGAAGGAAGATGGGAAACCACAGAAGACCATCTTCAAGGTTGCCGGCGGGGGGATTCGAACCTCCTCGCCTCCCAGATGTGAGCGACTGCCAGCAATCATGCCGTAACGACTACGGCTAACTCACCCGGTTCAGAGGTGCGTAAATGCGGGCAACTCGAATTACTTGATCTACTGACACGTTATGACAACTCGTCGTCTCTAAAACGTTAGTAGTTATAAGAGATGTTAACCCTATACTACTAGTACTACTACATGGGTCTACTACTAATAATAATAATAGATGCTACAGTAATGAAATGAAATGTGTAATGAAATATGAAATGTCTTCATGTTGGGATTGCGAAATAACTGTTCACAGATAAGATTATACTGTACATTCCACAGCATCATAAACTGCTTTATTAGTAGTGAAATGCTTGAAATGTTTGACAGATTTAAGTAAACGTGGCTAATGCCCACGATGTCCCAAGTCTCTCAAAGGAATTAACAACAAACAACATATTAAGGTAATCGGGCCATGGACTTGATGTCTGCACCATTCCTGATACGGGTTCAAAACGGGGCTAGTGAGGGTTGTAAGGTTGGAATTAGTGGCTCTATGTAAACAAACATCGTTGTATCAGTTCCATGCACAATGTATTAGAACAGGGCCATCCACACAGCGCTCCGACCGCGCTCTAAGCCAGTGCTCCGAGCGCTTTGGTGGAAGGTAGTTTCGGTAGTGGTGGGAGGAGCTTGGCTGGCTGAGCACGTGGTCTGCCCGCCACGCAAAAGTGAGCAGCCGATCCATCAGTCGCTAGTCTAGTTCAATGGGCTTTGTTGACAGCGTGTAAGTTAATCAGTTTCGCAGTGGCCATGACTGAATATCATACAAGAAAAAGATGGACTGATGAAGCAGCAGCCTTTCAAGAAGAATGGGAAATCCCATTTTACTGTACAGCTTATAAAGGAGCAAAAGTCACTCAAGGCCTGTACCATCTGTTCATATTGGTAAATTGTTTTTGATATTCCTCTCTAATATGTTCACAATTCAGTTTTGAATAAATCACAATATTCTTTACTTAACACTTGCGTTCGTTTCCTGCACATTCCATACATCGGAGTACCATTCGATTTGTATATGCGCTATATTTTTATGGCAAAACAGCTCTATCAATATTATGTCAACAATCCCACAAAAGCCGTCAGCAGCACGACTGTACGTACGTATCTAGTCAGCGCAGTCCGAACATCGTCCGTCTGTCTCAGGTATCCTCGCTGCCACAGTGTTTTGGTGGTAGGGGAAGGAGCGCTAGTCTGACTGCCCAGTGCTCTCCGAGCGCAACGACTGGATGGCCCTGTATTAGAATGACAGTGGCTCAACTCTGTTTCTGAACATCAGGCCGAGTCGTTGTCCAGCGAAAAACAAACAAAATCAGGACTTTCCTTGCTATTAATCTAAATGAAGAGCGCTCTCCGTATGACGAATCATGGTTTAACTCAATTTTAGCCTACTTTCGAATTTTGTAGAAAAAAAAGTAGACTTATGAGATCTACATGGGTCAAATGTCCGTGTCTGTCTGTGTGTATGTATGTATGTATGTATGTATGTATGTATGTATGTACAGTATGTGTATGTCTGTCCCCCTTACCAATTCATACTCTATAAAACCGAATTGAACCAACTTTGGTACAGAAGTAGCATTAGCAAAGGACGTCTTAGTGTTATGTTTATATCGCCGCCATATTAAATAAAACAAAATTTCGGCCACCCAAATGTTCAAATATAAAATCAAATTATGGCTAAACTAATCACCGGATCTCTACCAAAGTTTTGAAAAACATACCTTCATGCGAGGAGAGTCTGGTGCACAAACTACAATGTCATAATAAAATTAATTTCAAGATGGAAGCCATGAGAATCATGCAAGCATTATAAACCACAACCTATGATTCAATAAACCAAATTTCGCAGTATTTGGCATTGAGATAGCTTTATATAAGGACCCTCTGTCACCAACGTTATGACTATATGACCGTGAATATTACGTACAGCCGCCATCTTGAAATTATAATGCATACAAATAAATAACTCTCAACACTTAAGAGCTACAATCACGAAAATTAGTGACAAGGTAGGGCCGTATATGTAGCCCTACATGGCCAAGGCAAAAGAACAGACTCTCCATACATTCAAGATGGTGGTTTCGCTAAATATTAGAACATTGAAATAGACAACTCAGAATGAAATAGAGTGATTAAGAAAAATTTGCCAAGAAGAGAATAACATAAATGTGCTTTCACTTGCGTTAGTGAAAAGATTATCACATTAAATATAGCGTACAGTGGCTATCTTGAAATTCAAAAATAAATCAATAACCAGAGGTATCCTAGAGCTATAATAATGACATTTAGTAATAAAATACAAAGCCTCCGTGGCTTAGGCGGCAGCACGCCGGCCTCTCACCGCTGGGTCCGTGGTTCAAATCCCGTCACTCCATGTGAGATCTGTGCTGGACAAAATGGAGGCAGACAGGTTTTTCTCCGGGTACTCCGGTTTTCCCTGTCAACATTTCATTCCAGCAACACTCTCCACTATCATTCCATTTCATCTGTCATTCATTCAATCATTGCCCCAGAGGAGTGCGTCAGGCCTCGGCAGCCGGCACAGTTCATATCCTCGCCGCTAGATGGGGGCTTCATTCATTCCATTCCTGACCCGGTCGGAGACTGGAAGCAGGCTGTGGATTTTAATTTCAGTAATAAAATAGGACCTTATACTGTAAGTCGCTTCGTATGCCCAAAGTAAAATAACAGTAACTCCATAGGTTCAAGACGGCGGCTAGGCGTGCTATTAAAGTATACAAATTAGTAGCACAGGATGTTATTGTACAATTAACGTGAAACTCGATAGACGAGGAATATTATACAGCATAAGAGGCGACAGTAGCGTTAGTGATACATTTATCACACTGAATATAGCTCGCAGTGGCCATCCTGAAATTTCATAATTTAAAAAATAAATAACTTTCTATGTTTTAGAACGACAATGACGAAAATCTGCGATAAGGTAGAAGCTTACATGGAGTATCGAATGCCTAAAGCAAATTAACAGCGACTCTTAATTTTCAAGATCGCGGCTGGGCATAACATTAAAACGTAATAGTGAATCATTCATAATGTAATTGCGCAATTAAAACAAAACTTAATAAGAATGAAGTAGGCCAACCGTAAATGGGACCTTGCTGAAATCTCTCTAGGCCTATATATAAAAATGAAAGTTTGTCTGTTTCTTCTGAATTTCTACGGAAATTTGCGTTATTAACGCGTTTCAGACTGTTTTATGACGGATGCGCGTGAACATATTTGTTGTCTGTCTGTCTGCCTGTCTGTTTGTGGACAACTTTGTGTCCTTATAACTCGAGAACGAGGGGTGGATCAACGTAAAATTTGGTACAGTTATCCATCAGAGGTACGACACAAATCATTGATGTAACACTTGTCCGTACCGCTCATAGAAGGGGGCCTATCCCCTTAAAGTACATGCTGAAATAGGCGTAGAAGAGTGGGAAAAAGCTCATTTTTAAAAAACCCTCAATGTGAGAAACAAAACTCGGGGGCCCTACCACATTTTAAGGCCCTAAAACCAATAGTTTTTGAGATATTCCCAGAAAACTAATTTCTGTTCATAAAATAATGAAAGAATGCAAGCCGGTAACAATGGCAACAGAATCTCACAGGTACATATATTTCTGTAAGACGCAATGCAATTCCAATTATTACAATACTGTGAAAGTTTGGTTGGTTGTTGGTTGGTTCCTTAGTTTAGGGGCTGCAACAACGCGGTCATGTAGCCCCGTGTAATTTGGGTGTGTGTTGAATCTGTGTGATAACCGATGTTAATTGTGATGGCTGTATTAGTGTGTGTTATCTGTTTTAATTCAAGTGAGCACTGCAGACAGTAATTTCAAGTAGTTCCTACTTTCGCTATCAAATGCTACCTTCCAAGACACCTAGCTTGCAGACATGGCTACCAGATGACATCGTCAGCACCTGGCGGCAAACGTTGGAACTAATAGAGCGTTATCAATTCTAACCTAAAAATTTTGGCTTCACTGTGAAAGTTTGCAAACTGCTATAAGGTTATCACGGAACCAAATTAAGCTGTAACATTCATCAATGCATTTAATGAGCTTAAGGGGGTCAAGGGGTACTCTAGAATGTTTTCACGCAATTTACACGTGCGGGTGTGGTACGGAAGGTCTATTAAATTCCTATCCCTATTGCGCCCGTTGACGCATGTTTGCATAGGTAATAAAGACCACGATCCATGCTGAAGAGTAACTGAACATACCCTGCAAGGGGCGGGAAGAATACGGAGCGATATCAATTATAATAATATTTTTATACATCTTAGACACTCCATAAATCATCAATGATTTTATGAACGTAATTCTGCATATTCAATGTACGGTCTACATCGCAGAAACGCAAAACCGTAAATTTGTGCGGCTAACTCATGTCCTGAGTGAACGCCATGCTTGGAGCGAGACAGTACCAATTTGTCGTATGTCAAGGCAAGATCGATGTGCGAGTGACGTACCAGTGTAGACACGATCCGTGTATCAAAACTAAGTGAAATGGAGAAATCCATTTGTATTAGGAGCATGGAGAGCCATCAGGGCGAAAAACACTAGCAACGTGATTGTGGACAATTATTTATATTTAAATAGTGTAATATTCTTGGACCACGAATTAACAAACAATGGAAGCGTGATGTGCAAGCCACAAGGCAGCATGATCACATGCAAAGTGCTTTATAAACTGTGGATCAGATAAAACTGTGTAATTCGAGAAGTATTTTTATGTTTTGCCGAAGGGCAGATATTTTTATTTATTTAATTAGTCTAAAGAATTTGTGCAAAGTTGCGAGTGAGTATTGCAGAAGCGATGATTAACGCCTGTGGCGGTGTAAACAATGGTCAATTTTATTTACCGACACTAGAATCAGTGAGTGAAATTTACTTTAAAATGTGTGATAATGCAACCAACGACAACATTATGGAACCAATTAACTATCTACTTATGGAATACAACCACGACCACGTGATGGAGTGGAATCACTAAACCATGCGTGGGGCATTAATAACGGAAAGTGACCGAAGCAATGATGATATGATCTGAGACCATTGAGGAGACCGCTAATAACACCTCATGGCGGGTCTCGAACCAGTGTCGCTGCAATCTGTACGTCAGATCATGTTTAAGTAGCTTCATGTATGAGTTGGAGCAGTGGATTAGTTTTAGAATGGTTTCATTTAAAGTGCACAACGCAGGTAGCTAACATAAGCTCACGTGTGGAAAGTTTCAGTTCCGTTATAAATTTCTAGACGCCGAGGAGGCAATCTTTTCAATGTCCATTTCGTATCATTTCAAAACAGTTATAATCAACTTTTATTTTGACAAGCACATGACAAAAGAAACTAGTTTCACCAGATGTTAAACCAAGGCCAAGGTTACATGTCTTCGAACCAGACAACCACACAGCACACTAAATATTAGGCAGTGCATTATTTAATCCAGAAGGCTGTGAACAGAGTTGGGCAAAATACTCCCAAAATGTATTTTCGATACAAAATACGAAATACTCACATAAATGTATTTTAGATACAAAATACAAAATACACTTATAAAATTCCTGAAAATACAAAATACAAAATAGTATTTTAAAATACAATTCAAAATACAAAATACTTTTAGTAAAATTTGCTTCTCTTCCATTCAAACTTTTCAAAATAACACTGTTATTATTATTATTATTATATATTATCATCAGTGATCTAGACGGGTGCGTGCATTAACGTGCAAGGCCAAAGGGTTCAAATCCCACCGTCAGCCTCCACGAAATGATACTTCCTGATAGGCCTTGGTCGCTTTCTTCCAACCCCTTGCCCTATTGTCATTTCGTTTCCCATCCAGCTCTGTGTTGAGGATGGCGTCAGGAGGGTCATCCAGCCGTGAAAACCACTGCCACAAAGAAATTCACCAGACTTTGTCCCCGAACCCACAAAATGGGAAATATTTACGGTATAGAAATTGTTATTATTATTATAGTATGACCTAAGCTAGCTCGTAGAGATCTTTTGAGCTGGTACCGTCATCCGACTTCATCGGGCATGAATCAAACTACCATTAATCGACCAGAGTGGTACAATACTATTTTGTATAAATTTGTGGCTTTTTTATATACGGTATTTTGATTAATTAAGATGCTTTGCGACATCCTGATCACGTAGCCCGTGTGCTTGGGTGTGTGTGTGTGTGTGGAATTTGTCTGATAACCTGTGTTACTGCAATGGCTATATTAGTGTGTGTATTTGTAATTCAGATGCCATCCCGGCATTCACCTGGAGTATTAGTGGGAAACCACGGAAAACCACTTACAGGATGGCTGAGATGGAATTCGAGCCCGACTCTTCTCAGTTTTGCCTCACGAGGCTGAGTTTATTCCGTTCCAGCCCCCAAACCAGAATTAATTTCCTTGCCAGAGTCGGGAATCGAACTCGGGCCTCTGTGGTGACAGCCAAGAGCGCTAGCCACTACGCAACAAGGCGGACTTATATATATTGTGCGTATGCGTACTGTTTACACTGGATGAAACTATTGAGAGAACGCTATCTTTCAAAGATTATCCAACAAAGACTGCTGACAACCGCAAGACGTGGAATGACATTTTGTGTAAGCTTTGTGGTTCCACTTAGGGTCCAACCCCAGTGCTCTCTGTTCTTCAATTGTTGACTTCGTATAATCTGTCACTGAATACTCTGCGCCAGTGTGGATAAAGAGTTAGTTGTTCTTGCGATATTGTGTTCATGTAGCCCCGTGTACTTGGGAGTGTGTGGAATTTGTCTGATGAATCGTGTTATTTTGATGGCTACATTAGTTTGTGTAGCCTATTTGTATTTCAGATGAGGATTGGGAAGGAGGCGGCCATGCCCTTAATTTAGGTTCCATCCCGGCATTTGCCCGAAATAGAAGTGGGAAACCACTTGCAGGATAATTGAGTTGCCCCAGACCAGAATTATATTTCTTGACAGATTCGGGAATCGAAACCGGATCTCAGGAGTGAAAGCCAAGAATACTAGCCACTGCGCCATGAGGTGGTTGGATAAATAGCTCTCATGTTAAGATAATAGATGTACAGCTTAATGACTAAGGCCCGGAAGATCATGCAAAATCATATTTTTGTATATTTATGCATATTTTGGCACAATGCATCATATTTTTCTCCTTTGCCTGTTTAAGTGCATATTGAGAATGGCATATATTCTAATTTCCTATTGTTTTGAAGCGCTGTTTGTTATACTTCATGTTCAGTCGTATATTTCTATTCGGACTCCAAGAGTTTCATGGTTGGTTAGTCAAACCTGAACATTTCCTTGTTAATGATAAAGTTGCTTTCATCTCCCTTAAATCACCCCGAGTATTTGTATCATCTGATAATTAGTAGTTTGCACTGCCTGTAAGGAAAACCCGGTTTCTCCGACAACTGAAATACCTTCGTTCCTTTCACTTTAATACCAGTTCACAATAGGGGTTCAGCTTATGAATGACCAGAAATTTCCAAAAATATTACCTGGACCTATTATCTCAAATTCCTTTTTCCAACCTTCAGTGAAATACCAAGCTGCTTACTGTCAACCACAGCTAGCAGAGAGTTATGACTCCAATAAAAGCTAACGTCCTTATTAAGTTAAAAGTTAAAAAAAGAAGAAAAAAACTACATTAATTCAGCCCTTGTAAGCAAGAAGAAATTTCAGGAGACTATCACAGGATAGTACTGAAATTATTTTAATACCTAGTATGTTTCAGTCCCTTTTGCAAGTTAATATAAATTATTAGCCTACTTTTCACATTTTGCAAAAATGAGGAAAAGTAGACTTATGAGATCGATCCGGGAAAATGTGTGTCTGTCTGACTGTCCTTCTGTCTGTCTGTCTGTATGGCTGTGTGTGTGTCCCCCCTATCAACTCCTAAATGGCTGCAGCAATCAAAACCAAATTTAGTATGAGTAAAGATGTTCACCGGAATATCTCACGTCCATATTTGAAAATGATATCAGTGCTACCAACTGCTGAAAAAACGCACTAGAAATTTGAGCTCCATGTTGGATATCTTGCAAGGTATGCATGGGAGCTATTCCAAAATTGGCACACATGTAGATAAGACTATTTCAGTTTAATTTCCAGGAGGCCAACCATGACAGTGTTGCCAAAATAATGTTAAGCCTTCTGATAGGTCCAATGTTTAAATGCATATAACTTCTACACTATCAATTGGATTTCAACCAAATTTTGTATGTAATATCTGTACATAAACAGATATAACTGAGCGTATTCTTAAGGCCACCAGGGCTGCCAACTGTTAATAATTGCTCTCTCTATTTTTTTCATCCAAATACCTATATATCAGAAAGTATGCAAGCCAACAGCTTTAAACTATGCACACGTATATTCTGACATTTTAGATTAATTTGGAGTAACTTATGTACGTCAGTTCTACCAACATGATTATAAACCTGCTGATAGTACCAATTTTTAAATACATGTAACTTCTATACTATCAGTTGGATTTCAACCAAATTTCGTATGTGCTATGTGTACCATAACAGATATTACTATAAGTATTGTTAAGAGCAATCAGGGCTGCCAACTGTTAATAAATGCTGTCTATATTTTTTTACCCTAATATCAATATATCAGAAAGTATGCAAGCCAACAGCTCTATACTTTGCACACGTATAGCACCTGACATTCCAGATTAATTTGGAGTAATTAATACAAGGCAGTGCTGCCAACATGATTCTATGCCTGCTGATATGTCCAATTTTAAAATACATGTAACTTCTATACTAATAAATATATTTCATCCAAAATTGGCACAACAAGATATAATATTTCAGATTATTTCTGACCAGCACACGCATGACATTGTTGGCAACATGCTTTAACGCGTGCTGATAGATCCAATGTCTAACTGCATGTAACGTCCATTGGACTTCAACCTAATTTTGTATTCTGTACCTTAAGAGATGGAACTAAGAATATATTCAGTCACCAGGGTTGCCAACTGTAGTGCTCTATTAAGCTACATTATACCAGGTATATTTTGAACTAATTAGATATTTCGATATTACCAACTTAATTTCGTCATTATTCTAGATAGTTTCATATTCTGTAGAATAATCATTGGCATGAAAAGTAGGCTGTATAGTTTTTCACGGAACTTCTTGTTTTTATTCTGCATTCACTATGTAAATATTGTAAAATTATTTTCATTTTTTAAATCAATGGCTATTAAAATTGTATACGAGTTATATTTAAAAATTAACATAATAAAATAATTATTGATGGTCAAACCTGCTTGAGGATCCATAAAATAATATTTCCTACTATTTAGAACGGTTTCTTAGTTGAGATATTAATTTAAAAAAGGAGTAGTTATATGTCCGCCTGTTCATATTTTATTTATAGCGCTGTCAGGCAAACAGTGAGTCATTTCATTTAGACTACTCTCTGAAATCCTAAAATGGTGATGTAAGAAATCAGCACCACGGGACACTACAGTCAATTGACTCCATATGTTTAATTTGAACATTCGGTTATAAATTCTCCTTTGTAAGTAATATCGTACCGGTATGCCACAAAGAATAAAAATAAAAATTAATGAATAAAGTTGGGTCATTTATAATTATTACCACCAACCAACAACGGTAGCTGGTGCCCAGTTATCTGTGGTCCCGGTGGACGTGGGTTCGAACCTCACCGCCGGCCGTCCGTGTAATAGTTTTCCGTGGTTTCCCATTTTCAACTGCAGACAAATGCTGCGACGGCACCTTCGAATGTGCCACGGCCGCTCCCTTCCAAGACCGTGCATAGTTTCATTCACCTTCATTCATATCATCTCTCATTAACTCCTCTCAAGAGGTTGGCGACAGGAAGGGCATCCGACTGTATAAACTATCAACCATAAGGACGCGAAAAAATATATTATCTCATTTCCGTCTCAGTTGAAACGGGAATAATACGCATTATAGTTATTATTGCCGTATTATTATGATCATCTTATCACTACCGAAAGCGGTAGCTACACTCGCTAACGCACAGCGCTAGGCAATGTGGCCATGCTCCATGCAGACTTGGTAGACGTGGGTTTGAACCCCACCGTCTGCCGTCCTTGAAATGGTGTACCGTGGTTTCCCCACTTTCAACTCTAGGCAAATGCTGGGACGGTGCCTTCTGACAGGCCACGGCCGCTTCCTTCCACATCCTTGCTCAGCTTCATTCATCTAGATCTCTCATTAACTCCTCTCATGTTGGTGTCAGGAAGGGCATCAGGTCGTAAAAACATCCCCCACATTGCGTTTCATCGCATCTCATCCCCGATCCAGTTAAATCACTAAAAGTAAGGGGTAGAGATATAGGTACATACATACATCATCATCGTCATTCATCCTTAACGTAGAGGACGTAGTGGAGCAGCGGTCAAGCTGTTGGCCTCTCACCACGGCGGATTGGGTTCAATGCATGTGAAATGCCATGTCCAGTGACTTGGACTCCACGTAAAAAGGAGGTCCCGTGGCTCATGATCTCGAGATTAACGGTCACTTAAAACTACTATCTTCCTTCTTCCTTCCATCTTTAACGTATGCAACTACTGTATTCAAGACAAATACAGAGATCCAAGTTTCATTTTCTGGCACTGACAGGGCATCTGCTCAATCCTTGACCATAATAAATACAGCCATGCATACTACTACAAAAACCACACAAACGCAGGTTATCAGGCATATTTAACACTCGCTCAAATACATCGGACTGATGATCAAGATTTACTAACAACAACCATCATATTTATTTTCGTCTGCCTCGTGGTGCAGTGGCTAGCAAACCTGCGAAGAGCGGAAGTGGTTTTCCTCTTTTACTTCAGTGAAATGCCGGGATGGTTCCTAACTGAAGGCCACGGCCGTCTCCTTCCCCAAATTTAATATAAACACTCTACGGTACTACTACGACATTGACCCACAATAACATGGTTATGAATTATGTATATACATACACGGGACTAAATGATCACGATGTACAAGCCCGTCAAATGAAAGAACAGCAACTTAATTCTCAATTCAAAGTTTTATACAACTGTTACACTAATCTTACGGGAGACAATTGCCACATTTTGTACAGCCCTTATGTGAGCACTTCCAGGAATTTTCAAACAATACTAGTTAACAGGTTCAGACAACCTCTTGCGTTTGGGAATTTCATACTACGTAGCTTGAGTTTACTGCTCGTGGAAAGGTTTCCAAGATAACCTCACTGATAACAGAACATCCGGGAGACATCCTTCGGAGATTTTGTTCTAAATGCATCCTAAATAAATAGCATTGCACATGGTCTTACTAGGGTGCTTTATTGCAGGCAGAGTTGTATTGATCTCAAACTTAATGTCTACCAATTGACTTAAATCATGAAAAGGGAAGATTATGGAAGATAAAACTGAAAATTACCTAATGCAGTGATTGTATTTTGATTGTATTTTATGTATTTTGAAAATACAAAATACTCATGAAAAGTATTTTCGATACAGATACTAAATACATGTTCAAAAATGTATTTTCGATACAAAATACAAGATACAAAAGTATCGAAAATACGTATTTTAAATACATGTATTTTCGATACTGCCCAACTCTGGCTGTGAAATACCTAGTGTTATATAATCAGAATGCAGAGTTCCGTTATTCACACATTTTGACAGATGAGCATCTGAAAACAAGTTTATTATATTACGAGAAGCCAGACAGGCAATGAAAGAAACAGTATTTTGTTAACCAGAGAACGTAGGTTCAACTTTATTCAGAGAAGAGGCAATTTAATAAATGCACAATCTCACACTTTAGTTCGTATCAGAATCCTTCATGCTAATTCAGAGCGTTTTTAGAATGTGTTTTCTATACACTTAATCTTTATGAACATTATTTGAAATGTGTATAATTCAGGGATCCACATTAATTGTAACTAACGTTATTATTGTATTATTGAAGTAAGTCGTAGAAGGTGGATTAATACTTCGACGTGTTATTGTGATTATCCCGGTGTTAGCGAGCTACTGCAGTCGTACCAAGCCGATTTGTCGTATGTCAAGGCAAGATCGATGTGCGAGTGACGCACCAGTGTGGACACGTTCCGCGTATCGAAACTAAGTGAAATGGAGAAATCCATTCGTCAATCCTTAGTTGATAATGATTATGATAATTGTTGTTTTAAGGGGCCTAACATCTAGGTTATCGGCCCCTGATGGTTCGGGTGATCGTAAAGATGAAAATGAAATGCAAACTTAAAACTAAAACTCACTACTAGCCTACATACTAGAAGAAGAAATGGAATATTAAAGGAGAACAGGGCAAATAAAGGACAGGAGGAAAAGAAATGCCCTCAACCCTCTAAGAATGCGGATTGAGGGACTTGGAAGGAAGGAGAGCCATCAAGAGCAGATAGGAAAGTGAAAGAGGAGAGGGTCCGTCCCACAGGTAAGGGACAAAGGGGGGAAACCGGACCCAGCTCAGGTATCCCTCGGGGTCGCCAACTCCCGAACTCACCAGCCGTGAGCCCCTGAGGGTGTAGCATTATCGAGGGTGCATCAAAACTGGTGGGGCTACATACACCCGGCTTCCTTGAGGGCCTTGAGCAGAAGGCAGGATATAACATGAAAAGAAAAAGAAGGCTGACCCCTCGCATAAGGAGGGAATCAGAAAAGATGAGACAAGTGCCAATTAAGGCGGGAAAGGAAGAGACTCCCTAGGCCTCGGATACCCTAATACCGTCGGGATCGGAAGAGAACAAGAGCTGACCAAGTGAGGTTGACAGGAAAGAAAACAGAGAGGAGCCCGACACAAGTAAGTGGAAGCAATGCCGGACTCAGCTGGGGCCCCGTGGTCGCCAACCCACGTCCCACTAGATGTGAGCCCCAGGGAGGAATCTATAGTTGAGAGAAAGACACAGCGTGTCTAATAATGAAAGTAATGGTGGAGACACAAGGTGTCTTATTATATTTGAAATATTCCTAAATGGAATGTGATGAAATTATTATGCATTAGTTGGATACACACGATACCTGATTACACAAAACGAAATTAAAAGGTCCATGAACTGAACAACTACACTGTGAGGAATAATTAATTGTGTAAAAACCTTATTAATCAAAGTCAGGATTTTGCAAAACTAAACAAATCTCTTAATTCCCCTGAGCCTAAATACAAATGAATAAATACTAAAAATAAAATATTTTCAGGACCAAATGTGCGACACTTAGTTATTGTTAACTTATCTTAGATACATTTTGTTACATTTTTACATGATTAGTCAACAACCAATTGATGATGTGACTACTGGAGCACACACATCAGATTGGCAGCAATATGAGTCGTTGTAATTGTTTAATTACCATCGCATTTGCAGCTTTCCTATTTTATCTAACTTTCCTTACACTTTGAAACTATGACCGTTTGTTACAAACAGTAACAAATCGGGTACGCAGGCAGTGCCGATTGCACAACCATAGGAGTGCTGAATTGTTGTATGCATTTGTGTTGTATTAGAATATTTTTTTTTATTCAACAACGTTGTGCACATAGTTTGATTTTTCTTTGTAATAAACACGTCTCGTTTATTAATTAATGATAGTTAGGACTATATAAACACGTAAATTTAAAGATAAATGTTGGAGATGGCACCATCATAGCATAGGACAAATTTCCCCTTTGCTATTAAATGTAAATATTCCTAGTATTTGTATACAAGTAACTGTCTTGCTTTGCAGTAATTTCTTTTGATGTTTGATCCTCTCGTAGTCGTTTTCGATGTAATTGCTTAGGGCTGATGTTACGAGCCATACTCTTAGCTTGTTGGTTCTCATTAAACAATTTTATTAGGACCATGAGAGTAACTTAGATTTTGGATAGGACTTTTTTATATATTTTCTTTCAGGGCAGAATAGTATCGGACTAGCCGTTTGCAACTCTCATGCTAGGCTAAGGATCTATTCTGAATAAAATTTATTCGTGATTTTAACATAAGACTGACCTCTCTTTTCTTGCTTAGTATTGTTATCGATGCATTCCTCTGATCTGGTTAAGAATCGAACCTCACCAATTCCCCATACACCCGAGTGCAGACTTTGTGCAACACCAGCCTATGAATGTGTGTTAACTTGTGTGTTAACTGGAAGAGGGTCTCGGAAGGGTCATTTGAAACCGGTGGCTCCCCGAAACCTTCGGCCAGCGGACGCATATAGTACGTTGGCGCCGAACGCGGTTGCATCGAATTTCGGGTTCGATCTCCATGATTCGTTTGTTTGTGAGGGTTATTTATTGTGTTCTGATAGCAAATCCAACAGATTAGTGACGAATTGAGATTTCGTACTAGTGTTTTGGAAGGCTACATGGCATTCTTATTTCAGAATTAAGACCATGAGGCTGTGTGTTTGAGTCTTCAGTCTTTTGACTGGTTTGATGCAGCTCTCCATGCCTCCCTGTCCTGAGCTAATCGTTTCATCTCTACATAGCTACCACACCCTACATCCGAGGCAATCTGTTTAACATATTCTAACCTTGGTCTACCCCTACAGTTCTTGTCCTCGACCCTTCCTTCCATAACTAAGCTTGCTATTCCTGGGTGTCTTAGTATGTGTCCTACCAACCTATCTCTTCTCTTCATTAGCAGTCGCCAGAAACATCTCTCCTCTCCCACTCGCCTTAATACCTCTTCGTTTGTAACCCTATCTACCCATCTGATCTTCATCATTCTCCTGTAACACCACATTTCAAATGCTTCAATTCTCCTCTTTTCTGCTGCACCAATAGTCCAAGTTTCACTTCCATAGAGCGCCACGCTCCAGACAAAGGCTTTCAAAAATGACTTCCTAATACCTAAATCTACGAGGCACGTCCAGAAAGTAAGCTCCGTTTGGTAATTAAATTAAATTGTGTACAGATACAGAAAAAATATTTATTGCACAACATTCTACACCTCTTAAACTACTTTTCCACATAACTGCCGAACTTTTGCAGGCATTTGTCGTAGCGTGGCACAAGTTTTTGGATACCTCTTCATAGAAGTTTGCCGCCGACCCGTAAACGAGAGTGAAGACTCCCCTTAAGATATCCTACTGTTTGGTCACTACTGTTAGGCAAATTGCGTGCTTACCAGGAGAACTGCGTATGTTTAGTTCTCCTGACCACATACGCAATTTGCCTAACAGTGATGGCCAAACAGTAGGATATCTTAAGGGGAGTCTTCACTCTCGTTTACGGGTCGGCGGCAAACTTCTATGAAGAGGTATCCAAAAACTTGTGCCACGCTATGACAAATGCCTGCAAAAGTTCGGCAGTTATGTGGAAAAGTAGTTTAAGAGGTGTAGAATGTTGTGCAATAAATATTTTTTCTGTATCTGTACACAATTTAATTTAATTACCAAACGGAGCTTACTTTCTGGACGTGCCTCGTATATTCGATGTCAACAGATTCCTTTTTTGTAGAAAGGCTTTCCTTGCCTGAGCCAACCTACTTTTTATATCCTCTTTGCTTCGTCCATCACTGGTTATTCTGCTTCCTAAGTAACAGAAGTCTCCTACTTCCTTCAGCTTTTCACCTGCCAATTTGATCTCCATAGAGGTTTCTGATTTATTTCGGCGGGCAAATATGGCTCAAAATAGAGAAAGTTTAAGAGCCGATATAAACACTGTTACAGAAAATATAAACACTGTAAGGGCAGATATGACACAAAATAGTGAAAATTTAAGGGCTGACCTAAGGGCCGACATAAACAAAGTTACAGAAAACCTAAACAATGTGACAGAAAATATAAACACTCTTAGAGAAGATGTAAACACTGTTAGGGCAGATATGAATGAAAACTGTAACACTGCTACAGCTACCCTGTTACAAACTAGTAACAACATTACCACTAATATTAGGGCTGACATGGCACATTTGAACACTAATATTAGGGTTGATATGTCACAGAAAATAGTAGAAGTGCGAGTAGATATTGCAAATGTTAAGGCGGAGATCACTACTAGTATTAATAAGGTTAGTGATCACGTTAGAAATGAAGTCGCTAACGCTAGAGAAGTGGTTAGTACGAGAATCAATAACGTGCAACAGAGAATGGAAGAAGTTAACACGTATGTGGGAGTTTTGAAGGCTGATGTCGCGATAGTTAATACTGGACTAAGATTGACAGGAGGCATAGCAGTCGCTGTACACTTAAACACAACACGTGTTGCGAACAAAGTAGAAAACGTGAAGGAGGAAGTCACTGCGAACACAACGGCGATTGATAAAATAAAAAGCGACTTGGCTAAGGATATTGAAGCGATTCGAGAGGAAACTCTGGAAAACAATCACAAATCAAACCAATACGTAGGCAAAGCGATCGATGTATACCTTGAAGAACAAGATGAGAAAAAAAAGGAATTCGATAGCTGTATTCGAGGGAATATCGAACGGATCGAATTGCAGATCAATGCTATAACTAACAAGCAATCTGATAATGTCCCGGAATACGCCGAACTTGTTGAACGCATAAACCGTTTATTAAAACCTAGTAGAGAGGGAGTACCATCTACGAACACTACAACCAGTGTAGAAAAACAGAATGTTCCAATGGAAAATCAAAACTACAATCCATTTCGTACAACATCTCAGTTTGTAACACCGAATACAAATACAATGCCAAATTATGGGCTGAACCTAATTATAATGTCACGCCGAATTATTGCCAAACACAATACTCAAACAAAATGTATTTGAGAAGCCATGAAGATCGACCGGCTTAGTTTTATAATTCGAATTCCATTACACCAACTGATTTTTTGAGAAACCTGGAACCTTACATGAGAGAACCCTTGGTAACACCTGATAGAGAGTTACGGACTGTAGAGAAATATCTAGAAAACAGCCCGTTAACCTGGTTCAAAGCTTTCAGATATTCATTTCATAACTACCAGGAGTTTAAAGAGGCATTCCTTAAGACATATTGTTCTATGGAAAGACAGCAGAATATAAGGGCGGAAATGTACAATAATAGGTATGCTAGTACTCAAACGACTAAGTATGCTATCTACTTCGCTAGTCAACTTTCGAAACTTCAGTGCTTACAACCTCCTTTGTCAGAGTTAGAACTGGTACAAACGATTATAAGGCAATACCCTATTGATGTCCAAAGGCTACTCATAGCGTCAGATGCTAACACATTCATCAAGTGCGACGAAGTCCTAAGGAAGCTGGATAGCAGCCACGAACAAATTCGCACCTACACCTAGACATCGTGCAGGCACACACGACGTGAATGCAACTTCAGTCGACAGGACTAGTCAAACTATTCAACCTGCGGTAGATCGACGAATAAAAAAACGTCAAAGTCAAGAGGGGCCGAATAGGAGGAGAGATTATCGTGAATATCGCAGAGAGAATACACCTTATAGAAGAATTGTCGATATGACACGATTAACAAGGACTATCAAAATACATACCACAATCGAGGAAACGATTATAACAACAATCGTCGTAGTTATGGCAACAACAGCAATAACAATTATAACCGCGGATACAGAGGACGGCAACGTGATCGTGACGGTCATAATAACCAGTATACTGACAATCCCAGGCGAGATTTCAGATATAGCGTTTGTCCCCGTTAACCGGCAGTGAATCGGATGACCCGGCGAAAACATCGCAATTCATGCCGATAACACAAGACATATATAAGATAAAGAACAAAAATAATGGAGGTCTGGGTTTGAATATCAAAAAAAATATGCCGGTGGATACGAGAACTCAAGTAGTCTCAGGGGTGGTTAACAGGATATAGGTGTAACAGGTTAAATCATCCCACTTCCAAACCTAAATCAAAGCAATAGTACAACAGGAATCAGAAGATAAGCAAAAATAATAAGGTAAAATATGCATCCGTTTATTGGCAACTCATCGACCAACACATAAAAATAGAAATCCCTAAAGCCTGTCTTGCCTCAGAGATTCGGTCTAAATTAAAGCTTGATGTGGATCGATGCAAAAGAAAAATATTTAAAGTCCAAATAAAAAGAAATTTAAGGGTTAAATGGTCAACGAATCTCCTCGGTCCTATCCTTGGATATAAATAAAATTGGGAGATCCTCGAAGAAAATTGAATAAAATAAGAACAGGTTAGATTCGGTCATGTTCGACTATGTGATCCATTAAACACCCTGAATGTCCGTCAGGTGGTGTTTCCAGTCTATCACAACACACACTCACTTGAGATTATGTTTAAAGAAAAATCTATAAAAAAGATGTATCTTGCCTCGGTGTAAAAGTATAGATCTCCATTCTAACTAGTGCTACCAATGAGAAAAGTAATTAACTATATCACCAATTATTAACAGTAATTATTGTCGTAGGAATATTGGTCCAGCTTGAACACTAAATCAAGATTAAATTCACTATTTACCATTATTATACAACTTGTTATCTACATTCTTTCAAATAGAAGAATAAATTTTATTAGTAGAATATCCATGCTTTCCATATCTATCACTCATCTCAGGTCTATGTCTCAAATATTATGATATCCAAATTACTCTGCAAGTTATTTCAGAGTCTCATTACCCTTATTACTCATAATGTTGCAACAAATGAGCATCCCTCATTATCATTTGTACAAAATTCAAATTTTATGTTTCAATAATATGTGACAACTACTTGATTCTGTTTCTTCCCATTCGATGGTTAGTTTGTGATATAGTCCACTTGATTAAATGCAAAGTGATTAGACTATCATTTATATGCTTGTATCAATGCTCAATTTACAATCATTTGCCTATACTTTACGTAGTCATGCCGTTTTGAATGACCTCACACCAATAATGATTATTATAAGTAATATACAGTATATATTTTTTTATATTCACCACGTGTTTCATTATTCTACTATCTTTCTTTTTCTTATTAAACACCAAGATTAATCTTCAAACCATTATCGAATTGTTCACTGCATATGTGAATTATCACCTCAAATTATTCTCTTTTTTAATCTCTTTTCCTGTTTTTAAATAAACACACCAACTTCACAGTTTTCGTGCAGAAAAATGTATAATTATCACCCTATAATCATTATGGCTTCCCTTCGATCACATAATTGGCCTGTATAAATTATAATATAATGTAGGCCTGACTATAAGCAATGTCAAACGTATAAACGCTCAAGCAAAAATAAATGTCAAAACGGGCTTGAAATCATTCAAATTCCCAAAGCAAAGAGTATGGGAGAAGGAAATATGAAAGAAATGAACTGTTAATCATAATTAGCAAATCATCATAATATCCGCCAATATCCGAAGTTAAGATCCAAGAATTTAAACCTAAATTTTACTATAGCTCTCAATATCAAATTAGTTACAGGCATCTATCATATTCCATCTAAATACAGTCGAATAGACTATCAATTATTCGACCAAAATTGTAGGCTTCCTCCTATGAAGTTCCAACGTCCAAAAGTAGCAAAATCCTATCATCCGAATTTGAGATCGATTTATAGAATATCCGAAAAATATTAACAGGATTGCAGAATAAGGCAATGCGGGTTATGTCCTTCCAACATCCAATAGACTATCCATGTGAAATATTACATCAGATGTCCTTCGTAGACGTAGAATAAATCTGGCTATTAATGATAATAATAATCTTCAATCAATCAAATAATTCACCACTGATTTGCTTAATCCAATACCTTCACCATCTTATCTAAATTGAATTCTACTTCCAATTCAATATTAGCTCAATTCCATGATATAGAGTAATACTGAGTAGTCAGACCACTCACTACTAAATGAAGAAATATTCTGGCTCACCAACTCGAAGAAATAAGAAAGGATGGTACAATGTTAGCAGGCCTACGTTCCTGGTGTGAAGTATTTCCACATCCAGTGAAGAAATCCCCATCTTCATCCAGTACCATCTGCCCCTAAATCCGAAGCTGCAGGAATCCATCTTCTTCCGTCTTCTTCCAAAATTCTTGCAGGAACCGAACCCGGGACCTTCCATCCCCACGGTGGCTATCTCCATCTCTCTCGATATAATCATAGTGTTCCCATGGCTTCATTCTGGCGTGGCTATCACTCCATCTCGTTCCCCTATGTATCGGATCAGTGCTCCATATTTTCAGTAAATATCCCCATTTCCAAATTTGTCACAGACACTCCAATAGCACAAGTAGGAAAATGCCATAATTCCATTCTGGAAATTACAAGTCCTTGCGCCAAACACAGTTCATATTGGAACACGACTCTTTCTATCCACTAGTCTTCACAGCTGTATATTGGCAGTCAGTTGAAAGCATTCACAGCTATTCATGAAATTCGTTTGCATCCTCAAGTCACACAATGCATTAGCGGATCGTCCTACGATGGCAAGTGCTCGAGTGTTCCCGAACGTTCGTTCATACAAGATGCCGTAATGTAGCCCGCTTGTAAAGTTAATTATTTCGTTTTTCAAGCCAAAAGCATTTTCATAATTATGCACACAAAACTCGGCCGTCAAATGTTTCGATTGCGCACCGTAACTTCGGTGATATGTGATTATAGGGTCTTTCGTACACTCTATTACAATCCACACCCGATACACGGCAATATAGCACTCACGGTTCTCCGCAAACACGACCGGATATAAAGTCACACGATCCGCACGACGGAGTTCTGTCCAGACCACGCACAAAGAGCATCTGCCTGCCTGTCTCGACCTGACAAGATGCCGTAGACAAGGTCTGACCACGTGGTCAGCCTGAGCGCTCTCTGCCGGGGATATAATTCAGATACGCGTGACCGCACTCAACCTGGTGGCCACGCAACCAGCGATGACGTACAGCGCTGGCGGAGTTGCCAAACCGCGCTTATATTTGGGGACTATGTTGGGCACACGGTGGTTACCAGAAGGAAAATGATCCTTATTTCCAATATGACAACGATTGGCGAGGGAAGGCTGAAGAAAGTCAACAATATATCAGAGAACGGAGGAGAAGAAATGAAGAAGATGAAGAACCTGGCAGAAGGCAAGAAGGAAATAACCAACGTCGTAAGAACGACAGCAAAAGTACGAAATTGAACCAGCAGGAGAAGACAACCGTCTAAGTGACGAGGAATACAACAAGATTACTGAAACAATGGATCGAGTGAGGAGAGAAACCAAGGGTTGGTAACAGATTTCAATAAAAATTGATTTCCACAATTATTATTTACTCGACGTGGAGATGTATGCGCCCATTGACGCATGTTTGCATAGGTAATAAAGACCAAGATCCATGCTGAAGAGTAACTGAACATACCCTGCAAGAGGCGGGAAGAATACGGAGCGATATCAATTATAATAATATTTTTATACATCTTAGACACTCCATAAATCATCAATGATTTTATGAACGTAATTCTGCATATTCAATGTACGGTCTACATCGCAGAAACAAGAAACCTTAAATTTGCGCGGCTAACTCATGTCTTGAGTGAACGCCATGCTTGGAGCAGACAGTACCTATTTGTCGCATGTCAAGGCAAGAGCGATGTGCGAGTGACGCACCAGTGTAGACACGTTCCATGTATCGAAACTAAGTGAAATGGAGAAATCCATATGTATTAGGAGCATGGATAGCCATCAAGGCGAAAAACACTAGCAAAGTGATTGTGGACAATTATTTATATTTAAATAGTGTAATATTTTTGAACCACGAATTAACAAACTATGGAAGCGTGATGTGCAAGCCACAAGGCAGCATGGTCACATGCAAAGTGTTTATAAACTGTGGATCAGATAAAACTGTGTAATTCGAGAAGTATTTTTATGTTTCGCCGAAGGGAAGATATTTTTATATATTTAATTAGTGTAAAGAATTTGTGCAAAGTTGCGAGTGAGTATTGCAGAAGCGATGATTAACGCCAGTGGCAGTGAGAGAAATGGGCAATTTTATTTACCGACAGTAGAATCAGTGAGTGTAATTTTGCTTTAAAATGTGTGATAATGCAACCAACGACAACGATGTCATTTAATTTTTACCAGAGGTTCAGCTGTTATCATCGAATGAATTTATGAAGGAATGGGATTTCTACTGTGTTCCAACTCAAACCATTGTTAAGGCATGTGAAGTTGTTAGTTCCCCGTATTTCTCTAAGTGAAATTGCAATGTCTGCGCAGGAGACGGCCGGGTTGTTGGCAAACTTGCCAGCCCTTCTGCATAATCTGCAGGTGTCTATGGACAATTTCACACGAAACAATGAAAATTTAAGGGCAGATATGGCTCAAAATAGTGAAAATTTAAGAGCCGATATAAACACTGTTACAGAAAATATAAACACCGTAAGGGCACATATGACACAAAATAGTGAAAATTTAAGGGCTGACCTAAGGGCCGATATAAACAAAGTTACAGAAAACCTAAACAATGTGACAGAAAATATAAACACTCTTAGAGAAGATGTAAACACTGTTAGGGCAGATATGAATGAAAACTGTAACACTGCTACAGCTACCCTGTTATAAACTAGTAACAACATTACCACTAATATTAGGGCTGGCATGGCACAATTGTACACTAATATCAGGGTAGATATGGCACAGAATATAGTAGAAGTGCGAGAAGATATTGCAAATGTTAAGGCGGAGATCACAACTAGTATTAATAAGGGCAGATATTTTTATATATTTAATTAGTGTAAATAATTTGTGCAAAGTTGCGAGTGAGTATTGCAGAAGCCATGATTAACGCCAGTTGCGGTGTGAAAAATGGGCAATTTTATTTACCGACAGTAGAATCAGTGAGAGTAACTTCCTTTTAAATGTGTGATAATGCAACCAACGACAACATTATGGAATCAATTAACTATCTACTTATGGAATACAACCACGACCACGTGATGGAGAGGAATCACTAAACCATGCGTTGGGAATTAATAACGGAAGATGACCGAAGCAATGATGAGATGATCTGAGACCATTGAGGAGACCGCTAATAACACCTCATGGCGGGCCTCGAACCAGTGTCGCTGCAATCTGTAAGTCAGATCAGGTTTAAGTAGCTTCATGTAATGAGTTGGAACAGTAGATTAGTTTTAGAATGGTTTCATTTAAAGTGCACAACGCAGGTAGCTAAAATAACCTCACGTGTGGAAAGTTTCAGTTCCGTTATAAATTTCTAGACGCCGAGGAGGCAATGTTTTCAATGTCCATTTCGTATCGTTTCAAAACAGTTATAATCAACTTTTCTTTGTCAAGCTCATGACAAAAGAAACTAGTTTCGCCAGATGTTAAATCAAGGCCAGGGTTACATGTGTACGAGCCAGACAGCCAGACAGCACACTAAATATTAGGCAGTGCATTATTCAATCGAGAAGGCTGTGAAATTCCTAGTGTTATATAAACACAATGCAGAGTTCCGTTATTCACACATTTTGACAGATGAGCATCTGAAAACAAGTTTATTATATTACGAGAAGCCAGACAGGCAATGAAAGAAACAGTATTTGTTAACCAGAGAACGTAGGTTCGGCTTTATTCAGGGAAGAAGCAATTCAATAAATGCACAATCTCACACTTTAGTTTGTATCAGAATCCTTCATGCTATTTAAGAGCGTTTTTAGAATGTATTTTCTACACACTTAATTTTCATGATCAATATTTGAAATGTGTATAATTCAGGGATCCACACTAATTTAACTAACGTTATTATTGTATTATTGAAGTAAGTCGTAAAAGGTGGATTAATACCTCCGACGTGTTATTGTGATTATTCCGGTGGTAGCGAGCTACTGCAGTCGTACCAAGCCGATGGGGCAAGGATTGACGAATCCATAGTTGAGAGAGAGACACAGGGTGACTAATAATTAAAGTAATGGGGGAGACACAGGCTGTCTATTATTATTGTTGAAATATTCCTAAGTGGAATGTGATGAAATTATTATGAATTAGTTGGATACACACGATACCTGATTACACAAAAAACAATTAAAAGGTCCATAATCTGAACAACTACACTGTGAGGAATAAATAATTGTGTAAAAACCTTATTAATCAAAGTCAGGATTTTGCAAAACTAAACAAATCTCATAATTCCCCTGATCCTAAATAAAAATGAATAAATACTAAAAATAAAATATTTTCAGGACCAAATGTTCGGCACTTAGTTATTGTCAATTTATCTTAGATACATTTTGTTACATTTTTACAAGATTAATCAACAACCAATTGATGATGTGACAACAGGAGCACACACATCAGATTGGCAGCAATATGAGTCGATGTAATTGTTTAATTACCATCGCATTTGCAGGCTTTCCTATTTTATCTAACTTTCCATACACTTTGAAACTTTGACCGTTTTTACAAACTAACAAATCGGGTACGCAGGCAGTGCCGATTGCACAACCATAGGAGTGCTGAATTGTTGTATGCGTTTGAGTTGTATTAGAAGATTTTTTTTATTCAGCAACGTTGACACATAGTTTGATTTTTCTTTGTAATAAACACGTCTCGTTTATTAATTAATGATAGTTAGGACTAGATAAACACGTAAATTTAAAGATAAATGTTGGAGATGGCACCATCATAGCATAGGACAAATTTCCCCTTTGCTATTAAATGTAAATATTCCTAGTATTTGTAAACAAGTAAATGTCTTGCTTTGCAGTAAATTCTTTTGATGTTTGATCCTCCCGTAGTCATTTTTGATGTAATTGCTTAGGGCTGATCTTACGTGCCATACTCTTAGCATGTTCGTTCTCATTAAATTTTTTATTAGGACCATGAGAGTAACTTAGATTTTGGATAGGACTTTTTTATATATTTTCTTTCAGGGCAGAATAGTATCGGACTAGCCGTTTGCAACTCTCATGCTAGGCTAGTGATCTATTCTGAATGAAATTTTTTCGTGATTTTAACATAAGACTGACCTCTCTTTTCTTGCTTAGTTTTGTTATCGATGCATTCCTCTGAGCTGGTAAAGAATCGAATCTCACCAATTCCCGATACCCCCGAGTGCAGACTTTGTGCAACACCAGTCTATGAATGTGTCGTCCCCTATACTTGTGTGTTAACAGGAAGAGGGCATCGGAAGGGTCATTTGAAACCGGTGGCTCCCCGAAACCTTCGGCCAGCGGGCACACTATATTATTGTATTATGGCGTACAAGGGCAAGACCAAGCTCATTTTCAGCCACTCGGTGTCGGAAACAAATCTCGGGGGGCACTGAAGGTTCCCCGAAAACTACATTTTAAGGTTCTAAACCAACAGTCTCCGAGATAATCAAAAATCAAATGTTTGGTGCTTTTCAGTCGATCAACACGAATGTACCCAAAAAGGGCTGGGTTATGTCCTAATCCTGAAATAAATTACATGAGATTAATAAGTACACTAGGATGACCAGTTTCGATCGACAAGCGATCATCATCAGACCCATTACACTTAGGCTATAACATCTATGTTTGAGAATACAGGTGAAAAAGATTTACAATATATACAATTATTTAGTTGCAGCATTGGTAATGCAACTGTCGGTGTATGCTAAATGTAGTATATCTAATGTTAGGTGAAATGCTAAAATGGTGATAAAAATCCGGAGTTTGTCTGTTTGGGGTGATTATATGGTTATACAAAATCAACTATGGTTATACTGTAATAATACAGGCTGATACTTGTCCGGTTGTCTTCCTAAATGGAACTTCGTATAGTTTCGTGTTCACTCTAGCACCAGTTTAGGTCGACTAACCCGGGTGATAAATAGACGAAACTGGATTTTCATTTCTCCCTCCATTGTTCCTGTGTGCTTTATGAGGTCAGTGCTATGTTTATTTGTGTGACGTTGCCAAATCTAGATAAGAATGTATGTTATTGAATACAGGAAGATCTACAACTATTAAAGACCGTGGAACTGTCTTCGACACGCGTGGACTAAAAAGCCATTCAACTAAGCGCTGCCCGGTCTATTGAAGACGTCCCGGCACCTTTAATACTGCCGCGCATACCGGCCTAGGTTTATTGCAGAAAAAAGTACATAGTACACCTGGGTACATTCGTGTTGACCGACTGAAAAGCACCAAACTTTTGTTTTTACTTAGGCAACACTGAAAAATGGCTTCAAACCTCACAATGCTCTGAGATAATCCCAGAAAACTAATTTTATTTAATAAACTAGTCAAGGAATGCAAGCCGTTAGCCATGACAACAGTATCTCAGGAGGTGTCATCCAATTTTCCATCTCTTTCTGTAAGTAGCAATGCCACTCCATTTATTACATATCTGTGAAAGTTTGCAAATGGCTACAAGGCTATCACGGACCAACTAAGACTGTAAAATTCTTTAATGCACTTAAGGGGGTAAAGGGGTATCCTAGAATTTTTTCAAACGACTTACACGTGCGATATGTGGTACAGAAGGTATATTATATCTCCAAACAGCAACATTATTTTCAAAAATTCCTGAATTGAAATTGTATTTTTGCGGCTTGTAGGAATTTGGGCCATTGGAGGCTAAAAAACTGAATTCTCGTGTACGACAATCCTTGATAAATTTATTAAAGGGGTCTTCCTGTGGATGGGGACTTTACAGAACGGTGAGAGTCAGTTTTTATGTGACGTGTATTGCGTATCTTCTATGAGGTTTTCAATTTCATTTTCATGTCAGGAAGTACACGTTAGGTGAATTTAGTTTGAGAGCACATTTTAACTAATCATTTTTTTTCGACAAACGGGCTCATCGTAAGGACAATTTTTGTTAGAGTCAGTTAGTTATTGTTGTTTTGAAGGGCAGAACTACGAGGTCATCTGCCCCTTGATATTGTTTGATACTGTGTGGTTGATATATCCATTCTTGGACATCTGGGTGATATGTTGTAGTCAATAGAGTTAGTTTGCCTCGTGGCCTATATATATATATATATATATATGATTGTTTGTTCATTCAATTTTCAATTTTGTTTCTTTTACGCGTTTTAGTATATTTTTTGACGGATGCAAGCAAAAAGTGGATTTGTCTGTCTTTCTTTCTGTGTATCTTTATGCACGCCTATAACTCGTGTTTTAAGGCCCTTAAATTAACAGTGTGTGTGATATTTCCAGAAAACTAACTTCATTCTGATAAACTTATGAAGGAATGACAAAACCCTAACCATTGTAACAGTAGCTCAATTGATAACGTCTGGTTATTCATACCAAAGACCTTTCGAGGAACGGGTACTTCTGCTAGTAAACAATAAGAATAACACACTGAATACAACTCGCAGTGGCCATCTTGTTAATATAGAATATGATAAAATGAAAATCTCAAAGTGTTTTTAAGGTACAACAACGAAATTCAGCAGTAATGTAGACCCTTGCAATAGGCTTCCTCTAACCAAGTCAAAATAATAGAGACTTCATACGTTCACGAGGGTGGCTGGACGTATTCGAAAGACTTTAATATACTTGACTCACGATATAGTAGCACAATCACCGCGCAATTTAATGATAGAGGAGTAACATACGAAAATCCTCGCTACCAATATTCTTAGGAGCATCACGCTGAATATAGCGCTCAGCGGCTATCTTTGAAATTATAAAATATACAAACAAATAACTCTACATACAGTATTTTAGAGACACAATAGGCCTATCTTTTATTAGCATTAAAGTAGATACCATAGGGGAGACTTGGCTAAATCCACAATATAAGGGGGATGATTGTAAACAAGATAAATAAAGGGGAAGGTTTCCAAACAATTAACCTAGAAATTTAATTACTACCTAGCGTGTTTGTAACAAATTCAATTCTTAAAATTTCCTCTGACGTGTATTGTCTAAATCAATTGATAATACTTTCGAAGACATTTGAATTTGGTAACTTTTTAGTTTTCTTTATATTAGTGGTTCTAGTATATCTGCGATACCTGGTCTAAATCTACAATATGATGAGTCTAATAATATGCTTCATTACTACCACTACCTCCTAGATGAAACACTGAAATACATGAGATTTTATAAATACTTCACAAACACAGGGTTTCACGACTTTACCACCAGGTGGTAGCATGTGTCGTTTTGAATCCGCAGTACAGTAAAGAGAAATTAAATAATTGACTCAACACAACTGGTGAGATGAACTCGTCTCTTGCACCGAAGTATTTCTGCAGAAAAGATATACATTATTTCAAGTACTGCGGAGTTACCAAAGTCTCCCCTATATGGGCTTTTTATATCAAATATAAAAGAACACCCCCACCGTATATTCAAGAAGGTGGGTGAGCATACTATCAATAACTAACAATCCAATTGCGTAATTGAAACGAAATTTTGTAAGAGGGTAGAAACAGATAAGATACCTCATTTGCATTAGTTGTAAGACTATCAACTGCATACAGCATGCAGCCGCCATCTGGAATACATCAGATATTAATATCGTCATTCCACTGTTTACTTCAGTTACTGTACAATGTGAAACGCAGAAAATATGCAGTCCCACATGAAAGGCTTCCTCTGCAGACGGCGCAAGATAAACGATTTCATACATTTAAGATGGTTGACGGGCGTACTTTTCTAATGTTCCAATCATTTCCTCGGGATGAAAAAGTGGAATTACGACGGAACTTAGTAAGCGTGAAGTCTTATATAGGACACATCTCTCAATGTTCACCACAAGAATAGTGAATTATACGCCTTGATGTGGACAAAGAGTTATATCAATACCCATACATTTAGGAGGAAGTAGGTTATATGATCTTTACTGAACATCTTGTTTAATTTTGCTGACATGATCCCTCACTATCATACAACCTCCTACACAGTAGAAAAAGTATAGATCTAGTAAAGAGTAACATGCAGGCACTGTTAATTCATCTTGTCGTTGTTGTTTGAATTAAGGGTTTGGGGCTTCTTTGATTACCAGTCTTGTGTAGGTGGTGTTGTTTCGATTCAGGAGCTTGGACATCGTGGTCATTTAGTCTTATGTACCTGGTGAGTGTGGATTTTTGTCTGATAACCTGTGTTATTTGATGGCTGTATTAATGTGTGTATTTGTAATTCAGGTGAGGATTGAGAAGGAAGCGGTCGTGGCCTTAATTTAGGAACCATCCCGGAATTCTCCTGGAGTAGAAGTGGTTAACCACAGAAAACCACTTCTAGGATGGTTGAGATGGGAATCAAACCCACCTCTTCTCAGTTTTGCCTCACGAGGTTGAGTGAACCCCATTCCAGCCCTCAAACCAACATTAAATTTCTTGGCAGAGCCGGGTATCGTACCCGGACCCACGGGGTGTCAGCTAGCCGCTACACCTCGAGGTGGACTTGTGTAGTTTTGTGTGTGTGTGATATTTGTCTGATAACCTGTGTTATTGTAGGAACTGAAGTAATGTCTCTTAAGTAGTAATCTCGAAGGCTGGTTGAACCGAAAGAAAGCACTGCTGTAGGTTATGTGGATAGAAATCCACAAATTGAGGCGTACTATCAAGACGAGGACTGAATTAGTTTGTCATTGTTTTCCTCACCGAGTTAGTACAGCAGTATGGATCCCATGAATAGCACCTTTAGCATAATCCAAAAGCACTGGCATTACTTAGCACCACTTATACGTCAGTAGCTTCCACATTATCACAGCCTTGAATGAGACTACATTTTACTCTAGCATATGCCAATAGACCTAGCACCAGTGTGTGCATAGAGTCTAGGACTGGGGAAGTGACCCAGGACCTGAAATAAGTTACTATGCTGGTGGAAGAACCAGGGTGTATATCACGTACAGGATACCGGGTTAATTAGCCGAGGTCGTTACGGCGTGGCTGCAGGCAGTAACTCACATCCGGGAGGCGAGGAGGTTCGAATCCCCCTCCGGCAACCTTGAAGATGTTCTTCTGTGGTTTTCCATCTTCCTTCCAGGCGAATGCCGGGATTGGTCAATAACTATAGGCCACAGCCTCTACCTTCCAATTCCTCGTCCTTACATTCATAATTTCCTCCCCAAACAAAATTCCACACGCGACGGTAGTTGTAGCTCACCCCTTGGGTGTCCGCATAGAGGCAGCTAAAAAACTCTGGCGAGCCGAACATGTTCTCGGATACTCACGGCACTAAATGCCATACAGTAAAAAAACGTACAGGATGGCTACTGTCAGCCCCGGAATTCGGACCTCAAGTCTCTGAAATACAGCTTTCAATTGTGGTTGTTGAGTTGCTCCGCCGATGAACCGTCTACATCTACAATGATGTATGAGCTAGACAGGCCCTACATTTGCTACAATAAACCAAATCATCCCTGCCAGCATTTCTCCACAAGTATTCCTCCTTCCAAAGTGGACCAGGTTCTATTCCGAGTTAGTGCATGTGAGATTTTTGAGGTGAAATGTCACGTCTGGCGGTTCATATTCCCCGTGGTGGTGATTGTTGATTTAAGGGGTGGAACATCGAAGTCATCTGCCCCTCCGTATTCCACAGTAAGAGGAGGTCCCGTGGCTTATGATCGCGAGTTTGGTGGTCACGTAGAACTACAAGCGTTTAGCGCCTAGCATTTTTGGCTGTTGCCCCGGAAGTCCGGGTTCAATTCCTAGTTCTGCCAAGATATGTAATTCTGGTCTGAGGACTGGAACGAGGTACACTCATCCTCACGAGGCAAAACTGAGAAGAGATGGGTTCGATTCCTACCTCAGCCATCCTGGGAGTGGTTTTCCGTGGTTTTGCACTTCTACTCCAGGCAAATGGGATGGTTCCTAACTTATGGCCAAGGCCGTTTCCTTTCCAATTCTCACCAGAGTTACAAATACAATCACTCTACTAGAGTCACCACAATAACACAGGTCTAACACATTTTATTTTAAAATTATTTATTTATAATCGTGTATACTGTATGTACATATAACACACAAGTACACGGGGCTAAATGACTGCGATGTCCAAGCCCCTCTAATGAAACAAGAACTGGACCTAGAAGCAAGCAAACAAGTAAGGAAGCAAGAAGGTTTGTACATATTTCTGATTTCTATTTCTATCGAGCATCAACGATGTTTCAGTATCAAATAGGCTATTGCGATCATATTCGCACATGACACGCTGGCATAATGTAACTTGAAGGTACTAGCTTATTTTACTGAAATGAAAAAATGAAAATCCACAGCCTGCTTCCAGTCTCCGACCGGGTCAGGAATGGAATGAATGAAGCCCCCAATCTAGCGGCGAGGATATGAACTGTGCCGGCTGCCGAGGCCTGACGTACTCCTCTGGAGCAATGATTAAATGAATGACAGATGAAATGAAATGATAGTGGAGAGTGTTGCTGGAATGAAATTGACAGGGAAAACCGGAGTACCCGGAGAAAAACCTGTCTGCCTCCGTTTTGTCCAGCACAAATCTTACATGGAGTGACCGGGTTTTGAACCACGGGCCCAGCGGTGAGAGGCCGGCGTGCTGCCGCCTGAGCCACGGAGGCTTAGCCTTATTTTACTATTATTATTAATTAAATCGTTACAAAGATACACAATTTTCAAAATTCAGAAAACTGTACACATTTTATGAATTTCCATACAATTCCTACTCATTGGTTTATCCTGTAAATTAACAATTATTAAATTTTATTGTTACAATATGATAAAGATTGGTCGAAATAGAATATTAAATTCACACCGAGCAGGAAGAACAATCACATACCGGTACTGTATGCCCCTAAAAGCTGCAAACTTGTGTGTGGCACGCACATCATTGATTACTATTTCATAGACTTGTATAATGGCTTTGTCAAATAACACGTTCTATGTAGATGCTTTATGTACTAAAATAATAATAATAATTGATTTCATTAATTTGATTGTTATGGTGGCATCCATGGTCGTCAATATTCACAATGCTAAGCAGAAACATCGCGTAACATAGCTTATAATACAACACATACCCGGAGAACATTGATACCTTTTCACTTCACGTAGACTGCATATGCTACGCGTTATTGTATTTGATTAACACTTGTTTATGTCAACTACTCTGACCTACTGAATTGATATTGTTGAGTCTGGAATGAAAATACAGTCTTGAATGTTGGCAGCGCCGTACCTGTCGACATATTCCCTTCAAAGTGTACATAATTTGTATGTTACGTGACTTTGACAATACTGTATCTACTTCCTGACCAAATATGAATGGGGCTTGTGTATGGTCATCGTCCAACTTGGGAAGGTCTAGAATCAATAGTACAAGGTCACGAGGGAAGTGCGTGTCTGGTTGATAGGGTTGGTGTTTGTTGCGGCTGGGCAGGACTCCAAGCGGGGTTAGAGGGTAGAGAGGAGTCAGTCGGTCTTCTGGCAGCCACACAATGCCATCAATACCCGGCCGTGCACAAATAAGCATATCAAATATGCACAAACTCACACAGAGAGAATACTGTAGCACCCGGCAGACCGATAACTTGCCCAATTTGGCGAATTAGAGGCATTTGAACATTGATAGGTTCAGAAAAGGTTTCACTAGAGTCCTGAAAAACAGATCTGTAAAGATGTGGAGTTGTTGATTTTTGTTTTAAGGAGAGGAACATGAAGGTCACCCACCCTGACAAGCACTTTGGTGGAGTTGTTGCTTTAAGGGTGGATAATCAAGGTCACCCACCCTGACAAGCAGTATGGTGGAGTTGTTGCTTTAAGGGTGGAACATCAAGGTCACCCACCCTGACAAACACTATGGCGGAGTTGTTGCTTTAAGGGTGGAACATCATGATCACCCACCCTGACAAGCAGTGTGGCGGAGTTGTTACTTTAAGGGTGGAACATAAAGGTCACCCACCCTGACAAGCACTTTGGTGGAGTTGTTGCTTTAAGGGTGGAACATCAAGGTCACCCACTCTGACAAGCACTTTGGTGGAGTTGTTACTTTAAGGGTGGAACATAAGGGTCACCCACCCTGACAAGCACTTTGGTGGAGTTGTTGCTTTAAGGGTGGAACATCAAGGTCACCCACTCTGACAAGCACTTTGGTGGAGTTGTTACTTTAAGGGTGGAACATCATGATCACCTACTCTGACAAGCACTTTGGTGGAGTTGTTGCTTTAAAGGTGGAACATCATGATCACCCACTCTGACAACCACTTTGGTGGAGTTGTTACATTAAGGGTGGAACAACAAGATCACCCACTCTGACAAGCACTTTGGTGGAGTTGTTGCTTTAAGGGTGGAACATCAAGGTCACCTAACCCTGACAAGCACTTTGGTGGAGTTGTTGCTTTAAGGGTGGAACATCAAGGTCACCCACTCTGACAAGCACTTTGGTGGAGTTGTTGCTTTAAGGGTGGAACATTTTGATCACCCACCCTGACAAGCACTTTGGTGGAGTTGTTACATTAAGGGTGGAACATCATGGTCACCCACTCTGACAAGCGCTTTGGTGGAGTTGTTGTTTTAAGGGTGGAACATCAAGGTCACCCACCCTGACAAGCACTTTGGTGGAGTTGTTACTTTAAGGGTGGAACATCAAGGTCACCCACCCTGACAAGCACTTTGGTAGAGTTGTAGCTTTAAGGGTGGAACATCATGATCAACTACCCTGGCAGGCAATTTGGTGGAGTTGTTACTTTAAGGGTGGAACATCAAGGTCACCCACTCTGACAAGCAGTGTGGAGGAGTTGTTGCCTTAAGGGTGGAACATCAAGGTCACCCACTCTGACAGGCAATTTGGTGGAGTTGTTACTTTAAGGGTGGAACATCAAGATCACCCACCCTGACAAGCACTTTGGTGGAGTTGTTCCTTTAAGGGTGGAACATCAAGATCACCCACCCTGACAAGCACTTTGGTAGAGTAGTAGCTTTAAGGGTGGAACATCAAGGTCACCTAACCCTGACAAGCACTTTGGTGGAGTTGTAGTTTTAAGGGTGGAACATCAAGGTCACCCACTCGGAAAAGCACTTTGGTGGAGTTGTAGCCTTAAGGGTGGAACATCAAGATCACCCACCCTGACAAGCACTTTGGGGGAGTTGTAGCTTTAAGGGTGGAACATCAAGGTCACCTAATCCTGACAAGCACTTTGGTGGAGTTGTTGCTTTAAGGGTGGAACATCAAGGTCACCCACTCTGACAGGCAATTTGGTGGAGTTGTTACTTTAAGGGTGGAACATCAAGATCACCCACCCTGACAAGCACTTTGGTGGAGTTGTTCCTTTAAGGGTGGAACATCAAGATCACCCACCCTGACAAGCACTTTGGTAGAGTAGTAGCTTTAAGGGTGGAACATCAAGGTCACCTAACCCTGACAAGCAGTTTGGTGGAGTTGTAGTTTTAAGGGTGGAACATCAAGGTCACCCACTCGGAAAAGCACTTTGGTGGAGTTGTAGCCTTAAGGGTGGAACATCAAGATCACCCACCCTGACAAGCACTTTGGGGGAGTTGTAGCTTTAAGGGTGGAACATCAAGGTCACCTAATCCTGACAAGCACTTTGGTGGAGTTGTTGCTTTAAGGGTGGAACATCAAGGTCACCTAACCCTGACAAGCACTTTGGTGGAGTTGTTGCTTTAAGGGTGGAACATCAAGGTCACCCACTCTGACAAGCACTTTGGTGGAGTTGTTACTTTAAGGGTGGAACATCAAGGTCACCCACTCTGACAAGCAGTGTGGAGGAGTTGTAGCTTTAAGGGTGGAACATCAAGGTCACACACTGTGACAAGCACTTTGGTGGAGTTGTTACTTTAAGGGTGGAACATCAAGGTCACCTAACCCTGACAAGCACTTTGGTGGAGTTGATGCTTTAAGGGTGGAACATCAAGATCACCCACTCTGACAAGCACTTTGGTGGAGTTGTTGCTTTAAGGGTGGAACATCATGATTACCCACCCTGACAAGCACTTTGGTGGAGTTGTTACTTTAAGGGTGGAACATCAAGGTCACCCACTCTGACAAGCACTTTGGTGGAGTTGTTGCTTTAAGGGTGGAACATCAAGGTCACCCAGCCTGACAAGCACTTTGGTGGAGTTGCTACTTTAAGGGTGGAACATCAAGGTCACCCACCCTGACAAGCACTTTGGTGGAGTTGTTGCTTTAAGGGTGGAACATCAAGGTCACCTAACCCTGACAAGCACTTTGGTGGAGTTGTTGCTTTAAGGGTGGAACATCAAGGTCACCTAACCCTGACAAGCACTTTGGTGGAGTTGTTACTTTAAGGGTGGAACATCATGATCACCCACTGTGACAAGCACTTTGGTGGAGTTGTTACTTTAAGGGTGGAACATCAAGGTCACCTAACCCTGACAAGCACTTTGGTGGAGTTGTTACTTTAAGGGTGGAACATCAAGGTCACCCACCCTGACAAGCACTTTGGTGGAGTTGTTGCTTTAAGGGTGGAACATCAAGTCACCCACCCTGACAAGCACTTTGGCGGAGTTGTTGCTTTAAGGATGGAACATCATGATCACCCACCCTGACAAGCACTTTGGTGGAGTTGTTACTTTAAGGGTGGAACATGAATGTCACCCACCCTGACAAGCACTTTGGTGGAGTTGTTGCTTTAAGGGTGGAACATCAAGGTCACCCACCCTGACAAGCGCTTTGGTGGAGTTGTTGCTTTAAGGGTGGAACATCAAGGTCACCCACCCTGACAAGCACTTTGGCGGAGTTGTTGCTTTAAGGGTGGAACATCATGATGACCCACCGTGACAAGCACTTTGGTGGAGTTGTTACTTTAAGGGTGGAACATCAAGGTCAGCCACTCTGACAAGCACTTTGGTGGAGTTGTTGCTTTAAGGGTGGAACATCAAGGTCACCCACTCTGACAAGCACTTTGGTGGAGTTGTTGCTTTAAGGGTGGAACATCATGATCACCCACCCTGACAAGCAGTTTGGTGGAGTTGTTACTTTAAGAGTGGAACATCAAGGTCACCCACTCTGACAAGCACTTTGGTGGAGTTGTTACTTTAAGGGTGGAACATCAAGGTCACCCATCCTGACAAGCAGTGTGGAGGAGTTGAGTAGTGGTTTTGTACGGGTTCAAGGCCCTCCACCCCCACACCCTCCACACAAGATGGCGGCAGCCCGATAACTCCCGAACCCGTGGTCGGATTTTGACGAATGAGGTGTCATTGAACTCGGGCTGACACCCCCTTTCCAATGGACAGCATATTTCCACCCCAAAATAAAACCTACCCCTACTAGGGGGTGAAATTTTAATTTTTTAGAGAATCTCTCTTTCCAATTGCAACATGTGAGAGTTTGAATGCCAATATGGAATGAAACGTTGTTCTACATAAAGTGCATGTGTTCGGTGGGTAGCCACTATGAATTAACAAGCTTGCTTTTGTAAGAGGGCGGTCGTTTTAAAAGATGGCGGCTGCAGTGTAACCTAACCTAACCCAACCTAATGGGTTATTGTTGACGGGTCATTGTTGACGGATTATTGTTGGCAGGTCCATGTTGACGAGTCCCTGTGGACGGGTCATTGTTGACGAGTCATGGCTGACCGGTCCATTTTGACGAGTCCCTGTGCGGTCATTGTTGACGAGTCATGGCTGACGGGTCCTTGTTGACGAGTGCTTGTTGACGGGTCCTTGTTGACGAGTCCCTGTGGACGGGGTCATTGTTGACGAGTCCTTGTGGACAGGTCCTTGTGGACGAGTCCTTGTCGATGAGCCCCTTTGGACTGGTCCCTATGGACTAGCCCATGAATTTATTTAAATTATGACAAAGGGCCTAACTACATTTTGCGTGTAAAGCAATGTGTTGAACTGACGTTGTTCACTAATCCCCGACTACTATAATGGGATAACGATATGAAAGGAAAGTGATGAAATACATGTGAACACGTGTGAGATGACCTTATTACTGTCCTCCTTGTGAATCAAGTCACATCCTGTTTTGGTTCATACGTGAGAAAATGCGAGTTCATGTGTAATATGATCTAACACACAGGTGTTCAACTGTACACGCGCACGATAAGAGCTAACAAGTCACAACCTGTTTTGACAGTGGTGGGTGGTGAAGGGGAGGAGAGGGGGAGAGTTGGTGTAACAGACAACACAGGTGAAGAGAGAAATAAATATGTATTGCTCATAATACATGTAGAGCTGAGGACTGTACATAGGACTGAAGGTTAAGTACAACATGAGTGAATAAATAAATACAAGGCACACAGGTTCACACAACATGTAATTTATTAATGCAAGAATCAAAGGCTGAGCTAAATCCCAACCATTTAACATATAGTTTATTTCCTTTTTGTTTCAACACTTTTTCCACAATGTAATGTTTAGGAAACGCTGTCTTTTGGAGTTCTTGAAGATAAAACCTGCCCTTTATGGGTTGATGGTTGAGGTCCTCGAGTAAATAGGTGACTGGACTGTTCAGGTTGACTTGACGAATTCGAAATAATTCAGTCCCCCAATTTGGTGTGTAGCCCTTGTCGATGACGGACTTGAATTTGCTCACACGAACATGGTCCCCAATGTTAAGGCGATGACGTTTAGGGTCTGCTGTTTTTATGGGGTTAAACAGTTTATCCAATCGCTGAATATTTTTGGTCACGAGGCGCGGCTTGGTCCCAATGGTTCTGTGTTTGGTGTCATTGTAACGTGACACTAGCTCAGGTAACAAGTCCAACCAGCGATAAGTGCCCTGAGCGGTAAACGCTTTCCACATATAAGTTTTCAATGTTCGGTTGAACCGCTCGACCACGCTGGCTTTGAGATTGCTGTACGTGGTGTAATGGTGAATATCCTTAGATTTGAGAAAACTGGAGAAATCCTTGTTGAAAAATTCTTTCCCCTAATCAGTTTGTAGCAGCTGAGGTTGACGTTTGGAGTGTTGAATAATATGTTGAAAGGCCTTGGTAACTAGTGGACCAGACTTGCGACGCACAGGTTCAACAAACGCCATTTTGGAATAAACATCAATGACCGTCAACATATAGCGTACACCATTGTTAACGCTATCATAGGGAATCATTTCAACCAAGTCTGCTTGCCAAAGTTCATCCACATCCTGTGAAATCACCTTGAGTCGCTGATAATGACGTCTAGCTGGACGATGCAACTCGTGATCAATACCCATTTTAATGGGTGAGGGCTTAAACAATAATTTTGGCATTTCGAAGTTCTTCCTCAATTTCTTGAATTTCCCAATCGTGACCAGTATGGCCGGCTTGACGTGAAGCATGCAACAGCTGTAGTCGCTGGACGAGTTTATTGGGATTATGCCAGTAGGTAACATCCACAAGGGGTTTTAATGGTTTATGTGTCACTCCCGAAGCGGACACTTTACGACGACCACTTTGATTAGTGGGGAACATTTTTGCAATGACGTTTTTTTTTAGATATATTGGCATTCACTTGTTGAGTGGGATCATACTGTCTTTTGTGAGCATGGGTATCCAATAAAATGGATTTATATTTATCAAGGTCCTCTGGCGTATAATCATGGGATGAGGGAGTCCGAGAGAATAGTAGCTTTAACAGTCCTGGTGTTAATTTATAGTTGATCTTTTTAATGACAGCTTTAGTACGAGCAAATTTAATCGATGAATCCCCAATTTTAAAACTATCATTCTCATAGCGAACACCATACGTGGTATCTGTGTTTCCAATAAATAGATGGGTGAAATAGGGTTCCAGTGTTGATCCATAATATTTCATTAAAATGTTTTTCAGTTGAGCTTTATGTTGAGGAGTGGCCAAGAGTTGTGAAAATGGAGACGATCTGGAAGGGCAAGGTGTTTCGACTATGGCCAGGGATTTCTTTTTTCATAAAAACTCTGCAAGGGGTGATGCTTTTTTTTTAGGCGTAAACACTTGTTCCTCATTATCCTCAACTTCGCTAACACTATAGAGCGTCCAGGGTTAAGAAAAGACTACAGGTCTTAAGGGCTAGCCGCACTCCGCATTTGCCATATCTCCTCGCACATCGCCGCCCGGACACTCGTTGTGAAGTACAGTTACGACATAAAATTATACTTCGCCTAGTGCAGCTGTTTTAGTAACTGAAATAAGTTAGATAATAATACTACTTCTACTGCTACTACTACTACTATTAATAATAATAATAATAATAATAATGAAATATGATCAACTCGTAGTGTAGCGGCTATCATTCTTGGCTGCCACTCCGGAGGTCCGAGTTCGATTCCCAACTCAGCCAAGAACTGTAATTATAGTCAAAGCCCTGCGCGGACGCGTATATCCGCATCTGTTCTTGCCATGCGGATATAGTTAGCGTGGCTGTGCGGAGAGCGGATAAGCTGCGGATAATGTTTGGAGAAAATTTGCGGATAGTTTTTAAAATTCAATCCGAAGTTATTTAATATCATTATTAAGATCCGGATGTTTATGACATACCGGTATCATATATTGGCGTTATGTTTTTCTCATGACAAATGTAAAATGATGATTTAAGCTAAGCACATTCAAATTATATCATTAAGCAGAATTACCACTCCGAACAGGAAAGACTTGCAATTCCGGCTGTGTAACATTGATTGTAAACATAGCACATGATATACATAGCCTAAGGGAACGACGTTTCCTCACATGTCTCAATATGTTGCTTTAGTAATTTATGCTTTATCTAATTGAAAATATTAATGTAATGCCAGTAGGTTCGGATAACAAACATGGGGATGGGGAAAGAGTCATGCGGATGCGGGGCAGATGCGGATAACAACTGTGCGGATGCGGGGCGGATGCAGATAACAACTGTGCGGATGCGGGGCGGATGCAGAAAACAATTGTGCGGATGCGGGGCGGATACGGATAACAATTGTGCGGATGCGGGGCGAATTCGGATAACAACTGTGCGGATGCGAATAACAACTGTGCGGATGTGGGCGGATAACAACTGTGCGGATGCAGGGCGGATGCGGATAACAACTGTGCGGATGCGGGGTGGATGCGGATAACGTTTTGTTTATCCGCGTAGAGCTCTGGAACGGAGTACACAGACTCGTGATACGGGCATTTCAGCCATCCTGGAAGTGGTTTCCCCACTTCTACTCCAGGCGAATGCCGGGATGGTTCTGAACTGAAGGCCATAGCCCCCCCCCCCCATTCCCAGTACTCATCTGAATTATAAATACACACCACTACATACACCACAGTAACATAGGTTATCAGGCAAATTGAACACCTGGTTTAATCAGCCCCTCGAATGAGACAACAAATAATACAAGAGCAAATTATCACATATGTGTCCAGAACCTGAAGTGAATCCCCAGCTTGCATCGCATTGTTCCTTATCAGCAGGGGTCACAGCGCTGAGGTAATTACTTTCCGGAGACATTTCACAACGAAGACGGCTATAACACAAAAGTACCGTTAACAGATTGATGCGTGAGTGACAGCTGGACCTGCTCTCACCAGCTGGCTATAAATATCGTACCTCCAGTAATGTTAATTTACTCATAAATGATGACAGATGCGAAATTTTGATCGCAACAGTCAATAGATATTCTTTCTACCCAACGTAACTTAAAGAAGAACGAAAAGAAAGTCGAAAGTCCTATTTGCACGAGAAGCACATTACCGACAAATACGAGTATAAATTAAATGCATTTTGAAAGTAATTTCAAAATAAATTAACTACTTACATTATCAGAGGTGCCATGTTCATCTATTCCATTTCAACACTGCTTGAAGAATCTTCATCTGAAGAGTCACCGAGACGGACGATGATTGGTTCGATGTCATCTTGAATTTCATCAGCCTACCACATATCGCCTTCAATTTTCTTTACATGGTTTACGTAGTTCCTCCAGTTATCAGGTGAAACACAAGCTAAACCTTCCTGAATTAACTTTTTCATTTCTTTCACTTTGAAGTCCGTATTGTGTAAGCTCACGTGATGTTTTGCCTGGGCCCATACGAGTTCAATGGGGTTTAATTCGCAGTGGTAGGGGGGCAGTCGAAGTACCGTGTGTCCTCTTTCTAACGCAATTTCGTCTATCTTGTACTTATCGTATTTGCCCTTTTCCAAAGCAATAATGTCCATTAAATCTTTCTTCAACATGTGATCTTCGTACTGAATATGATGCTCCGTCATCCATCCTTGCATAACGCATTTCTTCCAGCCTTTTGTCGGTATTGGCTCCTTCTTCCTGCTGTGGTAAGAAGCATTATCAATAACAATTACGGAATTGGGAGGCAAATTTGGAAGAAGCTTTTCTGAAAAGTATGTTTCATAACACACCCCGTCCATTTCATCATGCGCATCGGCAGTATTTTTCTTACCCAAAAATATATTCAGCGTTAGGCACGAACCCATTTTCGTTACCTGCGTGAACAATAGCAAATCGTGGCCCACGAGCGGTAGGGGTTTTCAATCCGATCGATAACCAAGCAAGAAAAGCTTGCCTTGGTGTGGTAACCGTTTTGTCTTTCCACTCTTTAGCCACGGTTATTCCAGTGTTAGCCCAACTTTCGTCTGTATAAACTATGTTCCGACCTTCTTCTCTATACCTTTTAATTTGTACGAGATACTTATGACGCCAAGACACGAGATCATCCCTTTCTATTAACATTGCCCTATTTCCCCTTCTTTCATAAGTAAAGTTCATTTCCCTGAGAACAACATGCAACGTAGATTTCTTAAAGTCGGGCAGTTCTGGGTTAGTGATGATAGAAGTCAGGACTGTCTTCAGAGTTGGGGGTTGATTTCTGAAATAGAATTCATGAATAATCCTCCGTATTCCACTTCTGACAAAATCATCATATTTAATGAGCCTAGAGTTACTGCGAATTAACTTTTTCCTTTCCCGTTTCTTGCTGGGACTCTGAAGTGGCCCTGCACTGACTTCCTTCCTTATTTTGAAGACGGAAGACCTTGAAATTCCTAAAGACTAAGCGGTTTCGTCCACTAACCAGCTAATACTCTGTCCTGGATGTTCCGTTTACAAGTATGAAAATACATTAAGTACCATCTGTCGTTCCTTTCTCCTGAGAATTTCCCCACTTCTCCTTTTCACATGTTCAGCCATAACTACAGTTATCACTCGCTACCTTAAAGTATGATATCTGAAAACGAAACAGACAAAAACAAACAATGTAACTATACACACAACGAAAAGTAAAATGTACACTATGAAGCACAATACAAGGTTTTTATAACACTATGCACTCTCCAAAGCACTTGCACCTGACAAATAATAATTTTCACGTTCTTTTATGCCCACTGCTGTACGCTCACTCGTTTCTCCTCTCTGAGTACTGGCGCGAACTGACATTCCCGCTCGGCTGTTCCTTTAAATAAGCCCACTATTCTAACACTTTAAATGATAAACTGAAATATATCAAAATGAGTTTACGTCTTCTTCAGTGTCGTAATGCACAAACAATACATGTTTCATAAGGAGACGAACGCATTTTCATAGGACTTCATTATAATACAAACTTACAGTTTGGAGCAATAGGGGTGAAACCAACAGAAATAAAAGCCCATAAGGCCTGTAGTTTTTTCTTAACCCTGGACGCTCTATAGTTAAATCTTCCTGTTCCTCTTCCTCAGGGTCCTCGTGGTGCGTCGGCGTAGCTTGTGAAACAGCGGGTAGCGTTTCAAATGGCTTGAAAGGGGGTTTCAACATAGCTTTTAGCGGAGGGGCTAAATGTTGTTGAATAAACAAAGCATGATCCGCACGTGATCGTTTCAATTGACGGAACTTTTGGCGAATAGTATTTTTTGCTCTAATAATATGCTTTTTCAATTGACTCTTTGCTAACGCCATGGTGTCGTGACAAATGACTTGAGAGGGAATGATACAGTGCCTTAAATAGCAATAAAATGATCAAACCCTAAGCGATACCGCCCTTGGTTGAGTTCACTTTGTTTGTCAATCACTAAACAGGCATGACGTTGTGTGTTCCAGCACTTGCCACACAATTCTGTAAACATTTGAAAGGTCATATCCGGATTCACATGTTCATTATAAATGTGACGACTGTTCTTCTCGTCCTGGCGAAATAAAACAATGACATTGGCATTGTCACGAATCAACTGTTTGGACATTTTAGAATACGTTTGTCCAAGATAGAAGCAATCGATATGTTTGTGTCGACCCATGCTGAAATAGCTTTGAATGATGCCTTGTCGTTCAGTGGATACATCATCGAAAATCATGAGTGAATCAGGCTTTACCTCATCCGGTGAAATAACATTTTCCTGCGTGGAAAATGTAAAATACCCCATATTCTCATTTTGTAATCCAGACATGACTTGATCCAGAAACACGTAGAGGGGTTGGTAGAGAGATTTTGTGAAAATATAAATATTTTGAAAACACAGATCATTGGGCGCTGTAATAAGTGTCAGCAAAAGATTGGTCTTTCCACAGCCGGAAGGTCCCACAATGATGCAGCGAATGGAAGATGGAAACAGTGAACCATGGCGTTGTTCACGTGATGTGGGGCAGAGATGGGAAACCATGTCCCTCACGGGGAATGACTCTTGCTGCTTAATTAGCTTCATTTCAACTAAGGCTTAGAGAGGCTAGCAGGCTGTCTATATTCATCGCACCGAGCCTTGTCATAGAAACAGTAGACTCGTACTACAGGTTGACGATGGATGTCTTTGGACGTGCGTTGATGGTCAAAGCTAGGTCTGTTCCCATACATGATCCTAAACAAGAAACAGATCCTGCTAATAAACACTATGTTGATAGGTCAGTAGTGCCACGCACAAAACAAGGAGATTATGACTTTAAAGGAAAGCGGTTAACTCATGTAAAACATCCTCAAGTGTCTACAGACGTTACTACAAAAAAGTATGTGGATAACAAGGTGTATGAGTTTTATGATAAAGTGCCTCAGCTTACGGTGAATGGCTATAGCGCTAATCATCACCGCATTATTCACGTGGAAGACCCACAAGAAGATGATGATGCCTGTACCAAGCGATACGTGACCTATGAAATGAAAAGTCTTTATAAATTTATCCCATCTGTACTTTTAGTGCATTTGACAAATGTAAAACCTGTGAATGAGAGAAACCATATACCGCTAGTTCATGACCAGCACTTGACCTATATGCTTGCTTCGGGTTTAAGCCACTATCGACTACACTATGATGGAACCATTCACATCAAATATGCCATACCTGATGAGAACCATTTACAAATAGAGATAAATGGTCATAGGATGTTGGTCCATAACCATGAAATGGTCAATGCAGGAGACGAATTATCCTTTCATCTCATGTTGACATGGAATGAAAAGCAAGCTGGAAAAACCATAAACGATTTCCCACTTTATGTAGAATTGGAATATACAGCCATGAAATAACAATCTGACGTTAGTTGTGACTTAAACTTTCTTGTGAAAGGTTGTTGGTCATCATCATCATGGTGAAACAAAGATATGTGGTGAGAAAGACTAAAAATATGACCCTGTCCTTGGCAAAGCCTGGGCTTATGACATTCGTGGACAAGCCCTTGCGAAAGAAAAAAAGAAAAAATAATATGTTGACCATAAGGAAAGCTCTTCGAGCAGCACAGAGACATGTTATTCCAAAATGTCAGCGACAGGGTTCAAAACAAGGGCGAGTGATCCCCGTCCCTAAACGAGCGGGATTTTTACCTGCATTATTCGCTGGTCTGGCTGCTCTAGGTTCACTTTTAGACGGCACCAGTGCAGTGGCAAAAACTATTAAAGCCGCGCAACAGGGCAAGCAACAACTCAAAGAAAGTCAGCGACACAATGAAACATTGGAAGCCATTGCTATGGGGGCTAGAAATGTCAATTTGAAGCCAGCCTTTTATCAACAAGGATTTGGAATTTCACCTTTTCGAAATAAAATAAAAACATCTTTAACCTCAGCCATAGCAAGACATGCCCTGACGCATCAGCAAGTGGAAAGCTATGCTAAACAACTGAAGCTTTCTCATTTTCGAGGTGTGTTTATGCGAAACCAATTACCCTCACAACCCTGGAAACATGAATGTGCTGTTGTCAATTTGGATGATCACCGAGGACCTGGAACACATTATGTAGCTTATGTCAAAGAGGGATCAACTGTATGGTACTTTGACAGTTTTGGGAATTTGCCCCCGCCCATGGAACTAGTGGCCTATTTTGGAAACAGGATCAAGATATATTATAATGTGAAACGTGAGCAAACGTTTAACAGCCAACAGTGTGGACGTTTGTGTTTAATTTTTTTATATAAGACGCTACATAAGCAAAAACGTCAACAGTATGTCGGTGGAAAGTAAGACGTTTACACTGCATGGACGTGGACCTGAAGTGAGCCTAGACTTTTACCCACCTATCGAATTGAGTGAAAAACCCTATGGTTTAGGACTTGTTTCTCTTGAAACGTACAATAGAATATATAACATACGTGAAAATGTGAACAACAAGTTTTACTATGATGATTATGTGCTCACCCTGAACTCTGGTGGATACACGATAGATGACATTTATGAACACATTTATGTGGTGTTGATCAATGAATATGGTTTAAAGTCATTTCTCGATGGAACGCGCAAGTTTGAACTTGTAGGAAATACCAACACTCATCGCTGCAGTATTTTTTCTACATTCAAAATTGACTTTAAAACACACCCCGATTCCATTGGTCCATTACTAGGATTTAAACCACGCGTGTTGGAGCCCAACAAAAACATGAATCAGACCATGAAGTGAAATTCATTGAGGACCATCATGTGTCGGTGACGTGTAATATTATTAGTCAAGTGTACACCAATCAAGAACCATCGCATTCACTTTATGACTTTATTGTAACATCGCCCAATGGTTATATTATTCGTGAAAACCCTCCAATGGTGCTTTTTCATTCTGTGGCTGTCGATAGTATTAGTAATATAACATTAAGACTGATCAATAGAGAGCAACAACTCATTGATCTAGATTCTACCACACCAGTGACTTACAAGTTGGTGCTAAAACCACTATGAAGTTTGTATATAAAGCAACAGCACCGTCTGGGAATGGTGTTAGTTGTTTACCACGTGAATACACGTTAACATCTCAGAACAAGCAGATTTTACAGCATTTGGGTTACCACGTCAACCCCCGCGATGAATTCTATCCTAGAGGTAGCGAACCACATCGAGGAGCAACCAGGAGTGGCAAGAATTGATCTCCATTCTTATCAAGCTCAAACACCTGGACTCAATAACAATGATGAAATTGAATTTGTTATCAACAACCAAGATATTTACACTCTACCGCATGAAAGTGTTATTCAGATTGAAGGTCGGCTCACCGAAGCCGATGGCTCTACACCCACTACATCCAAGTTAGCCAACCATGCTTTCGCCTTCCTGTTTTCTGAAGTGCGTTATGTGATTAACGATATCGTGGTGGATAGCACTCGAAATGTGGGTATTTCCAGTGTCATGAAACTATATCCTTCTTATAGTGAGGAAGAAGCTAAAACACTTTGCATGGCGGGTTGGTGCCCTGACTCGATCAATGACTGGGTGGTACACACCGATGGCACCTTTACTGGATATTTACCTCTTAAACTGATTTTAGGCTTTGCTGAAGATCACCAGCGCATTGTGGTCAACGCAAGGCAAGTGCTTTATCTGGTGAGAGACAGGAGTGATAATAATGCACTCAAGGGAGCCGACAATGCCCCCATTGATTCAAAAATTCAACTACAACGCTTGCTATGGAAAGTGCCTCATGTGACCCTTAACGATAGCAAAAAACTGGACATACTCAAAATGGTAAAGAGAGATATACCTCTACCCATGGAATTTAGAAGCTGGGCACTCCATGAGTACCCGCTATTGCCTATCACCAACACACACAGTTGGTTTATAAAAACAGCTCGCTATACAGAGAGACCTCTCTACATGATTGTGGGTTTTCAAACGAATCGCAAGTATCAACTAACCAAAGATGTCACGCAATTTGATCACCTACAATTGAGAAATGCACGTCTTTTCCTCAACGGTGCTGTGTTTCCCTATGAAGGGCTGGATTTAGATTTTTCAAAAAATAAGTTTGGCTCCCTGTACGACTTGTTTTCAAAATTTAGATGGTCGTATTATCAAAAAGAGAATTGTCCAATGTTGTCACCCCAAGCTTTTAAGACAAGGGCGCCACTGATTGTCTTTGACTGTTCCTACTTGGAAGAGTCTGTCAAACCATCCAATATTGACATTCGACTAGATTTTGAAACGCATGACAATGTTCCAGCCAATACCACGGCCTACTGTTTGATTATTCATCACAAAAAGTCAACTATCATCCACTGTCCAACCAAGTGACAAGTGTATAAATAGCAGGTCAACACACATCAAACCGCTCAGTCATGTCTTGCTTTCAAGCCTCAAGAGAAGTTACATCCATGAATTAAAATCTGAGGAACAACGTTTCAAGACCTTTGCGACGTGGCCGGTGCCTTTTATAAACCCTCAAGCCTTAGCAGCCGCTGGATTCTACTATTTAAAAAGAAGAGATGAAGTGAAATGTGTGTTTTGTCCCATCATATTAGACCAATGGCGAGAAAGTGATGAACCCATGCAGGAACATCAGCGCTGGTCACCTGCCTGCCCCTACCTATGCAGAATGGAGGTGGGTAGTATACCCTGTCATTCAAGTTACACCTCACTCGTGCCTCTAAGTGATGAAAAAAGTTATGATACGTGTGGACTTTATGGTGTCAACAGTGTTTCAGTGAGCAGCTCACAGTTAAAAACATCCAGTTTAGAGACATTAGAATATAATCGGTGTTATGGACACTGTAAACACAAAATACTTTTTTGTTGTATGAGATGGTACCGCCTCTGTCCTAGAATGAAAAAAGAATGTAAAACTTGTTATGCTAATAAAATAATGAAATAAAAAATTGGTTGTTGTTGTTGTTATATTATTATTTCTTATGCCCCCCCCCCCTTCTGTCATATCCTAACCTCTATAGTGACTACTCGATGTTTTTATTTTCTTTTACTAGAATGGAATGTATGTAAATGACATGGGTACAACTTACTGAACAATTGTCAGTCTGTGGTCAGTTGGAATTGATCCAGACAAGAGTGAACATGTTGCGTACACTGATTGTCGACTGTCAAGGGTTTAAGAGATAACAAATTTATATTTAAAGAAGTGGCCATTATCGATTGTTCCACTTTTTGGATATCGCAAGCTACACATTTGCTGTTTAAACCACCTTATGCGTTTGATTTGTTGTGTGATAAAGACCGTAAACAAACCCAGTGGATTGAAACTCATATGCAACTAGACTGGAAGCAAGGAACCATTTCATATAAGCACCTGGACGTGGTCATGAAAGCCCACTTGTCTTCTCCCCATGTAGTATTTGTGAAAGGTAGTGAAAAACGTCAATGGCTACAACCATTTTAGCGTCTTACAGTCAATGTATCGATTTAATGGACATGGGCTGTCCCTCGCTGCAAACACTCATGGACCGCTGCCCCTGTGACAATATTACCCATAAAGCCTTGGCACAGGTGTGGCAATTGTTTCATTGGCTAACCACCAATGCCTGCTGGGAGTTGTTAAATAAAATTACAACTAAAGGTTTACCTGTGGATGACACCAGTGAGATTTCTACAAGCGACGTGTAAACATCAACGTGATACCATGGAGAAAGGGGATGCTACTGGTAAAGCGATTGGAAAGTTCTTCGTGTGCAAAAGGAAACTAGACAGTTTTACCAAAGAAGAATTATTGGCTCTTCCAAAATCATTCATTTATTACGTCGCAGCAAATGCAGTGAAAGAAATCTGGCAACATGTACCAAAATCATGGACTCAGGACCCTGTGTTATGTGAATTGCAACCATGTACGGATTATGATCACCATAAGCAAGTGGCTATGGCAAAAATACCCTCTATGCGACAGTGTGCTACTTGCCAGCTGGTCAAACTGTATCACGGTCATAAAAGTCAGTGTAAAGACTTTGTTTCCTCATTCCACGGGTGTAATGGAGAAAAAAAGCAGCAACAACAATCATCATCCACAGAGGAGGAGGAAGATCAAACCTCTTTACCATCGATGGAAAAGGATATGCCAGACCTGTACTGGCAATGGCATCATTAACAAAGTAATTCAATACTTGACTTTCGAAATGTACCTACCTGGTTATTATTTGTGTGGTCCTGGAACTTACCTTGAAGAACCTTTCGCAGCGTGGTGATATACCTATTAATCCTTTGGATCGAGCATGCACTTTTCTTATCACCACAGTCATCCTGCATTGAGACGTGTAGCGGATAAAGTACCGTTGAAAAGCTAAACAACGTTTGACATCCTGTGATGTCTCAGTGGGAGAGAGGTTGGCAGCCCTTATTGTGATTAGTGCTATATAAGGAAAGTTAATGATGAGTGGACATGAACATTGAAAAGGATTGAGGAATTGGTATTTCTTTGTATTCTATGTTTGTAAAGCTCTATTTGTTGTGAAATAAAAACAAGGTTTACAAGATCACAATGTCTTTTAATTTTTAAAAATGGTGATAGCCATTTCTTTATTTTCATTTTTTTCTTACATGAATATTTACAATTTCCACTTCCCCTTTTTTTACATTCCCCTTGTTTAGTTCACACATTCTGTACATTTTTTGTTGTGAAATATAAATAAGGTTCACCAGATCACTATATCTTTTAATTCTAAAAATGGTGATAGCCATTTCTTTATTTTCATTTTTTCACACATGAATATTTACAATTTCCGCTTTACATTTTTTACATTCCCCTTGTTTAGTTCACACATTCAGTACATTTTTTGTGAAATATAAATAAGGTTCACCAAATCACTATATCTTTTAATTTTTAAAAATGGTGATAGCCATTTCATTTTTTCACACATGAATATTTACAATTTCCACTTTTCATTTTTTTACATTCCCTTGTTTAGTTTACACATTCTGTACATTTTTGTTGTTGTGAAATAAAAAACAAGGTTTACCAGATCACAATGTCTTTTTAATTTTAAAATGGTGATAGCCATTTCACTTTTTCACACATGGATATTTACAATTTCCACTTTACATTTTTTACATTCCCCTCGTTTAGTTCACACATTCTGTAAATTTTTAAAAATCTTTTTTGTAATATACAAAAGCAAACATTTTACACTAAAATGTATTACTTATCTTATTTTTACTAAACTACTGTAGCCTAACATTATACATTCTATTTACAGTTTTTACAAAAAATAATACAATATAAAACACACTACAAATATTACAATATAGTGATCATTAGACTTAAGTAAAGTAATAGTAGTCAATGCGACTGTTTCCCCAAGCAAGAGTATCAAATGTGTTGGGTATAATGAATCGTTTGTTGTCTTCATTACTTAAAGCAACTTTGTTCAACAAATTGGCATGTAACTGATGATTTTTACTTCTAAATACACACATTTTCTTATATAATACAGGTGGGTTACTAACTATACAGTTTTTATAATCACTTATATCTAACTCTTTACTAACAACATTCTTTTTCACTCCTTTTAATTTTTTTACTACTACATCATCAATTGTCATATAGCTGTATGATTTAGATTTTGTGCCTACAAAGGTGTCTATATTAACACCAGCACATTCATCCTTAAATTTCCCAAGAACCTTTTTGTTTACTAGAGGTAAATGGTAAATATTATCCTTGGGGTAGTCACTTGTATCAAACCTATTTAGCTCAGTTTTGATATCCTCGTAAAAATCACCAGTTTTAAACTCATAAATAAAAGAATCTGTGTCTGTGTAGAGTAATTTAGCATTATCAAGATAGTTTTTCTTTACATAATCATAGTGAAATTCATACATAAGTGTTTTTGATAATTGCAGAATGGTGTAACCCACATATATGGGTTTGTTGTAAGTTACTTTAAGACGATTCATTTGTATTACAACTAAATCCTCATGAATAATTGAACAGCTATGAAAGTTAGGCTTGCTTATTAAGTTGCTCGCACCATACCTTTTATCATCATTCTCCCACTTTGTTATCAGCTTTACATCAACTCGTTTATCAACATTCTCCATAGTCTTTCCAAAAACACTATTATTCATGAGATTATAAAAATCTTTTTCAAACGCGTTTGTTGACTGTGTTCTTAAATTATTGTTTAGATCAATATACGGTTTGAGCCATGCTGACTGATGAAATTGCAATACGCGATGAATTTTAGTTAATTTCAATCCATGCTGTAGACACTGTTTCAAGTTTTGATAATGTATTACATATTTACATTTATCATTTACATTAGCAATTAACATTTTTGTTCGTGATGAGATGTATGGAGATTTCATATTCTCAGGACAAAATGGTAAATCATTATGATCATCATGTAACTCTTTAGGGTACTCAAGATTTACCTCTAAAATATATCCTTTATCATCGTTATCATTAAGAGTGTCAACATGTAAGACATCAATTTCAGGTTGTGTCAGCCAGCGAAAATCTTTCAGTGGTAGATATTGACTCATAGCCCAACCATATTGGTTATTTGCATCGAGGTATACAATATACTTTGACTCTTCACAAGGGTTGTAGCTAGGCATGTATTTATTATTTGCTTTAGAGTACCGTCCACTAGATTGGCTTAATCCACCTCGAATTGATGATTTTATAAAATTGATTATGTCTATATCAGTCATTAATTCTAAATTTACTTTCGTTTTTTTCAACATTGAACTGAAACTTAACCCAGGAGCAGTGAAATACTGACAAGGATCAAGGTCATAAGTTTTCATACAAACATTCCGAAAATTTTCAAAAACATCTGCTTATAATAACACATCTGTCTTCAAATATATGTCTGAAAATTCTCCTAAAGTTTGAATGTGGAACTGTGTCCATACACGTTGTGCATGTAAATATTCCTGATCACTGATATGACTTGTGTTTAAGGAACTGTAAAATGCATCTTTCGATGGTAAAGAACACTCCTCAAGACGTTCCACACAGTTAATATATTCATAAGGGAATATACCCTTTTGAGGAATCAAATTAAAATCATCTTCTTTAAGAAAGACACGTTCAATTTCATGAAACTGATCTGATTTTAAATTACTAGCCAGCTTATCAAGACTACTCGGCATAAAGCGGAATGAATCTAAAAATCGCAGTTTAATGTTTTTTATTGCTAGTTTTGATGTATTTTGTGAACGATATGTATTTTTCCTTATTATTTGCAATCACATCAATTTTCACATCTGAAGCTCCAAATTCTTTAACGATAAAGTGGTTATCATATTTGCTACCGTTATGTAGAATGACCGGAATGAATTTACTTACTCTATAATTTAAATTACATTCTTGGTGAGCAGCACCACGATATTTTCCTGTTAAATGGTCATGATCGCGAACCCTGTCTGAATATAAACATTCACCACATATAAAACAATTAGTTTCAGTTTCAAAATTCATTTGCTCTGATGAAGCTAGTGGCTCCATTGGAATGATCGTATTTAAAATAGAGGATATACGGATGGCATCTTTCTCAAGCCTTTCCATAAAAACTTTAGGTGCATCAGGTCCTCTATAGAGCTCAAACTTATTTAAAGAGTCATCATAACTACATTTAATATAATATGCAAAGCTAAAAGGTTCATGAATGTGAGTAGTGTTGGTGAAAGGTTGGGCTGGATTCGATGAACATGTATTGAATGGTTTTAGCAAAGCTTCAAAGTCAGCATATATAACAAATGGTACTCGAAGCTGTTTCTCATAATCCTTAAATTTTAGAATGTTATTTTTAGGAGTCGGTAATACCGTACGAACATGATTACACCCCCATATTTGATGTTGAGTTAGTTGATCCTCTTTCTGGAAATGTAGCAAACAGCCATCACACAACCACTTCTTAGATTTATCTTTTGATATCTGACTACCGACAAGTCTACTTAAATGTTTTATCCAACAATAGTGGGCATTTTCACCTTCGGTTATGTATAGTAAATTTACATGAATATCCTTTTTTTCCTGAGTATAATATAGAGGACCTACTATTCTCTTATTTTCAATTCCATAAACATTAATACTTACATTGTTCAGCTCTTCAAAACGTTTAATGTCTTTTATAGCCATAGGAAATTCCATTTCTTTTAAATCTAACACTGAAGAATAGTGAGGATAAGATGATGTTCTATACAGATGCTCCTCTGCTGAATGGAGAGCTGAGGTTACAGCCCATGCAAAACATGCATGGTCACTATTCATAACGTTCACAACAGCTTTCTTTCGTTTGATCCATGCAGGTAAATCAATATATGATGATGCTCGAAGGGGGTTGTATTTATTCATGTTGGTTTCTAAATAAAGTACTTCAACCAACGCCCAGCCTGACTCCCTTCCCTGGAACTCTTCACTCTTCACAATGATAGCACTTGAAATATTTTGGTATATATCACTAATATTAGTTGATTCGCTAACAATTATGTTTTTTGTATTAAAAGATTTGATATCTGTAATTTCACCTTCGCTCCCAGTTTTTACATAGAGTCCAAAAAGTTCAAAATTCATTTTAATTCTTTTATGCTATAATAAAACATTTTCTACCAAGTCAAACACAGTAGGTTGAACATTTTTTAAAAATGATTCAATACTTTGAGTTTTTTCTTTACTATAAAGTCTATAACTAGCAATTCGACTTTTAAATGCACTGCCAATTTTCTGAATATTTTCAGAATTTCTTTCATGGCAAGCGTTATTTTTATGATGAATACTGCGTAAATGTCCATGAATGATTGAAGAAGGTATATCAATATTACATACATTACAATGTGTTATCGAAGGTTCACCATTCTTCTTTCTTTTTGTTGCAAGACTATTTTCACAATCTTGAGAACGTTTACGCTTTTGAGCATTACATTCATTTAAAGCTTCCGTGCTATTTGATGGTTTTACAGTTTTTAATTCTTGTTGTTCTCCATGCACTTCAACCATGTGGGATTTATATCGCTTTACAGCAGAAAATCCAAGATCACAAACTGAACACGAAAATGGTGCTGAACTGACATGCTTTAGATTTACATGCCGTCTAAGACTATACTGTCTGTTGAATGTGGTAGCACAATGACTGCACACAAACATTTTAATGTCATGTTTAATATTTGCGTGCCGTTGAAGGTTGTCAGGTCTTGAGAACTGTTTCTTACAATCACCACACTTGAACATGATGATCACTTTCGAAATTACCTATAAAAGAAAGAAATCATAAATGTTAATAAATGTTAAACAAAAGTACAATTTAAATAGTTTAATTATATTCCAGTCAATGGTTATAGCAGGGTATTTAAATCGATCATCTATGAACTCCTAGCAAGTCTAACTTCATGTAGTTCTAACTGAGGGTTACTACATACCACTGTCACTGACACTTAGCGGTGAACATTGGAACTTGATAGAGTGGTAGAAACCAGCGGTCACCAGTTAGGTGAGCTAAGTGTGACGTTATAGCTAGTCTTAAAGCAAGTCTAAACTTGTAGAACATGTCACGTGATAGAAACCAGCGATCGCCAGTTAAGTGAGCTAAGTGTGACGTCATAGCCAGTCTTAAAACATGTCTAAACTTGTAGAACATGTCACGTATTGGAAACCAGCGATCACCAGTTAAGTGACCTAAGTGTGACGTCATAGTCAGTCATAAAGCAAGTCTAAACTTGTAAAACATGTCACGAGACAAGGTTAAGTTAGGTAAAGTTAGGTTATTTTAGGTGAATTGAGGTTAAGTCTTTAAATATTCCCTCGGTCACTGACACCTAGCAATGAACATTCGGACTTAATAGAGCGGTAATCAAAATCTAACCTACAAATTTAGCTTTACACATTATGGTCAAGTAGTTCCAACTTTTGACTGCCAAATATACCATTTTCACTGACATGTAGTGGTGAACATTGGAAAATATCACTCTAGCTGTTTAAAAGTTATTAGAGGGGCACTTACCTTCTTATAATTGATCAACTGCTGCCACTGAATGAACAGATTGTAGGAATCTGGTAACCTACAGGTACCCAATTATCTGTAAACAAATTAATCAATCAATCAATCAATAAATACATTCCAATCAATAACTTCAACATCAATTAGTAATAGACTACAATCCATTAATAATAAGTACTTACCTTGCAAAATAATTTAATGATTTTCTACCAAAACGGCTTTTTTACAACTCTTGAGCAGTAATAGAGCACTGTTCACTCAAAGCGAGTAATAAAGACTGACAGTAGGGAAATATATGACACCCCTCTTATATAAACTCTCATCGCTCGTGTCAGCAGTTTTTTGCAGATCATTGCAATTCCTTTCCCAATACAGCTGAGAGTCCAAAGTACACTAGGAACAACTGTGTGGTATCCAATGACTGCTGACTTTGCATGATCATCACCCATTGTCTTGATCAACACCTGAGGTTTCAAATTACTGCAGCGTCAGTCATAGCAACAGCAGTGTGCGCTCTCTGTCATGTCAGCAAAATAACACCGGAAGGAACACCTGTGTAATATCCAATAACTGTTAACTTTACATGATCATCACCCATTGTCTTAATGAACACTTGCGGTTTTAAATTACAGCAGCGTTAGTAATAGCAACAGATCTGTGCGCTCTCTGCCATGTCTGTAATATGACACAGAAAATAACAAGACGTCTTACTGCACATATCATCTCCTCAGTTTTAACATCTTAAGAACATGTATTATTCTCTTTCAACTACAAATGACTCGTTAGGACACATCCATCCACCAAGTTAGATCCCTTGTATGTTCACATGTATTTCATCACTTTCCTTTCATATCGTTATCCCATTATAGTAGTCGGGGATTAGTGAACAACGTCAGTTCAACACATTGCTTTACACGCAAAATGTAGTTAGGCCCTTTGACATAATTTAAATTAATTCATGGGCTAGTCCATAGGGACCAGTCCAAAGGGGCTCATCCACAAGGACTCGTCCACAAGGACCTGTCCACAAGGACTCGTCAACAATGACCCCGTCCACAGGGACTGGTCAACAAGGACCCGTCAACAAGGACTCGTCAACAATGACCCGTCCACAGGGACTCGTCAACAAGGACCCGTCAGCCATGACTCGTCAACAATGACCCGTCCACAGGGACTCGTCAACATGGACCGGTCAGCCATGACTCGTCAACAATGACCCGTCAACAGGGACTCGTCAACATGGACCTGCCAACAATAATCCGTCAACAATGACCCGTCAACAATAACCCATTAGGTTGGGTTAGGTTAGGTTACACTGCAGCCGCCATATTTAAAAAAGCCCGCCCTCTTACAAAAGCAAGCATGTTAATTCATAGTGGCTACCCACCAAACACATGCACTTTATGTAGCACAACGTTTCATTCCATATTGGCATTCAAACTCTCACATGTTGCAAGTGGAAAGAGAGATTCTCTAAAAAATTACAATTTCACCCCCTAGTAGGGGTAGGTTTTATTTTGGGGTGGAAATATGCTATCCATTGGAATGGGGGAGTCAGCCCGAGTTCAATGACACCTCATTCGTCAAAATCCGACCACGGGTTCGGGAGTTATCGGGCTGCCGCCATCTTGTGTGGAGGGTGTGGAGGTGGAGGGCCTTGAACCCGTACAAAACCACTACTGAGTTGTAGCTTTAAGGGTGGAACATCATGATCAACCACCCTGACAGGCACTTTGGTGGAGTTGTTACTTTAAGGGTGGAACATCAAGGTCACCCACTCTGACAAGCAGTGTGGAGGAGTTGTTGCTTTAAGGGTGGAACATCAAGGTCACCCACTCTGACAGGCACTTTGGTGGAGTTGTTACTTTAAGGGTGGAACATCAAGATCACCCACCCTGACAAGCACTTTGGTGGAGTTGTTCCTTTAAGGGTGGAACATCAAGGTCACCTAACCCTGACAAGCACTTTGGTGGAGTTGTAGTTTTAAGGGTGGAACATCAAGGTCACCCACTCTGACAAGCACTTTGGTGGAGTTGTAGCTTTAAGGGTGGAACATCGAGATCACCCACCCTGACAAGCACTTTGGTGGAGTTGTAGCTTTAAGGGTGGAACATCAAGGTCACCTAACCCTGACAAGCACTTTGGTGGAGTTGTAGCTTTAAGGGTGGAACATCAAGGTCACCTAACCCTGACAAGCACTTTGGTGGAGTTGTTGCTTTAAGGGTGGTACATCAAGGTCACCTAACCCTGACAGGCACTTTGGTGGAGTTGTTGCTTTAAGGGTGGAACATCAAGGATCACCCACTCTGACAAGCAGTGTGGAGGAGTTGTTGCTTTGAGGGTGGAACATCAAGGTCACCTAACCCTGACAAGCACTTTGGTGGAGTTGTTGCTTTAAGGGTGGAACATCATGGTCACCCACTCTGACAAGCACTTTGGTGGAGTTGTAGCTTTAAGGGTTGAACATGAAGGTCACCCACTCTGACAAGCACTTTGGTGGAGTTGTTGCTTTAAGGGTGGAACATCAAGATCACCCACCCTGACAAGCAGTGTGGAGGAGTTGTAGCTTTAAGGGTGGAACATCATGATCACCCACTGTGACAAGCACTTTGGTGGAGTTGTTACTTTTAGGGTGGAACATCAAGGTCACCTAACCCTGACAAGCACTTTGGCGGAGTTGTTGCTTTAAGGGTGGAACATCAAGATCACCTAACCCTGACAAGCACTTTGGTGGAGTTGTTACTTTAAGGGTGGAACATCAAGGTCACCCACCCTGACAAGCACTTTGGTGGAGTTGTTACTTTAAGGGTGGAACATCATGATCACCCACTCTGACAAGCACTTTGGTGGAGTTGTTGCTTTAAGGGTGGAACATCAAGGTCACCTAACCCTGACAAGCACTTTGGTGGAGTTGTTGCTTTAAGGGTGGAACATCATGATCACCTACTCTGACAAGCACTTTGGTGGAGTTGTTGCTTTAAGGGTGGAACATCAAGATCACCCACTCTGACAAGCACTTTGGTGGAGTTGTTACTTTAAGGGTGGAACATCAAGATCACCCACCCTGACAAGCACTTTGGTGGAGTTGTTGCTTTAAGGGTGGATCATCAAGGTCACCTAACCCTGACAAGCACTTTGGTGGAGTTGTTACTTTAAGGGTGGAACATCATGATCACCCACTCTGACAAGCACTTTGGTGGAGTTGTTGCTTTAAGGGGGGAACATCAAGGTCACCTAACACTGACAAGCAGTGTGTCAGCCATTGGCCACATGTATCATAGATAGGCTAGGCGTATGTAATTAGAAATTCTTGTTGGCATGAATAGTTCTTTCGTAATAATAAGTTCATGTCGATGTTACACAGGCTACCTTGTGCGCAAGGCATTATCGTTTGGCGCTTTGTTAATTACACAAACGTTGTTTGTAGTTGTAGATAGATTTAGGAGCTTTGCGACATCGTGATAATGTGTCCCCGTGTACTTGGGTGTGTGTGGAATTTGTCTGATAGCCTGTTTTTTTGTGGTGACTGTAGGCTGGTAGTGTGTGTACTTGTAATCCGGGGTTAAGATTTGGAAGGAGGCGGCCATAGCCTTAAGTTAGAGACCATCCCGGCATTTGCCTTGAGTATAAGTGGGAAACCACGAAAAACAATATCTAGGACGGCTGTGGTGGGAATCGAACTCACCTTATCTACCTCGTGCCCAACAAGGCTGAATGTGCCCATTTCCAGCTCTCAATCTAGAATGAAATTCCTTGGCAGAGCCGGGAATCGAACCCGGACCTCAGAGGTGACCTCCAGGAATGCTAGTCACTGTACCACAAGGTATGGTAGCGCAGAATATTATGGACTGGCAGCCTACCGAACGTTTGGTATTCTTGTATGTAGTATTCTCGTGAAGTTCTTATAAATTTTAGATTACATGCGTGCTAACTTCAAAAACATGAATATACCATACTCATGATCACTAAGCCGATTTTAGCGTAACCAAGCAGTCTAAGGCACGTTCAATGACGGAACTGCACAGATGGCGTTCAGAGATCTTACAACAGATCGATGTATCAGTTTGCAAAGAAGGTCACGCGAGAAGAAAGAACATCGAAAATAAGGGGATTCGTATCCTCGGTATCTTTTATAAAGCCTCCATCACAGCTGCAAGTTAGATGGATATGTGCCAGGCTTGCACGCAAGGCCGGCTTTTTTTTCACTACCTCCACAGCGCATTAGCCACTGTTGGTTCATTGCGACAAGACAAGGTTTCAGTACACGGAGTGACCGTGAATTAATCTATTAATTAATGCCAAATAATTTCTGATATTTACAAGGAACACTCACCAACTCGACCTCTCGGATTTTGATGGAACATGGTGAGTGTCGTCGTTTCAGATTCAGGAGATGACTCGATGCTATTATTCACACTTAGGCTAATCCCGATACGATGCGTTTGAATGTTGACGCCCGTCAGCTAGTACCCCTACTTCTTCACTGCCAAAGTTGGCAATGCATGTAAAAAGTCTGTTCGCCGAGTCGAGACAGTGGAAGTAAACACAGTGCGCGTGATTGCAGGACGGCCCGCAAGGGGTGCGTAGAGTTGTGCCTGTTGAACGTACGCTTACTTGTGAAGCAGGCGAGTGCAATTTCTATTTTTATTCGATTTATTATTTTATTAATTATTGTTAGTTTTTGTATTTAAATAATTAATTAATTAGTTCTTAACTGCTGACGATAGGCAACAATTATTTTTGATCGTGTGTACACGGATTTTATACAGTTGCTGTTCCGTCGTAGACTCAGCAGGGAACATTGTGAGTGTTATTACTCCACCAAAGAAGCAGCTTTAGCGAAATGCGCTGAGTAGATCTGAAAAGCATATGGTGCAAAACACATACAAGGTAGAGTTAGAAATGCATCCCACTGCACTAAATCAGCCGTAGTAAGGAAAGCAAGTCATTCCACGGGTGTTAGTGAAAATTTTGTGTATCGATTAGTTCGAGAATATAAATATATCCACAGTTTACAGTCGCCCAAGAAAGAGAAACCAGGCAAAGATTGTGGAAAGAGTTGATGAGTTTGATAAGAATGCTACAAGAAGAAGGGCTCACCAGCTCTTTCTTTGCAATGAGCTGCCTACGATCGATAAAGTACTTATCGCTGTGAATAAAGACACAGATTTGCCGGATTTTTGACGAACGACATTTTATAATTTATTGTAGAAACTAAACTTCGAACTTGTTCGACGAGGACGAGGCAGTATGCTCATAGAGAGGGACGAAACAGTTGTATGGAGACGTAGGTATTTGCAAACAATACGACGAATGAGACAAGAAGGGAGAAAAGTCTATTTGTAGATGAAACTTGGCTAAATGCAGAGCAACAGTACACCGCTGGTCTTTACTAGGGCTACGGCATGACAAACTATCTCGGATCATCTTGGCTACCCCTGTTTGGCTGAGCCGATGACGTGAACTGGGCGTGTTTCCCTGTCCGGGCAGCCAGGGGCATTGTCTCGACTCGGCGAATAGACTTTAGTATTGTTGAGAGGGATGAGACGATTAGTATTGTCCCAATGTGTGGACGCAAACGTAAATACTTACACGTTACAAAACTCACACACTTCTATTTTGATTCCTAAAAACATTTATATACTGTAAATACAACTTGGGCAAGTGTGTACATTTTACTTGTTCACCTCTTGGGGTAGTGGCTAGCATTCTTGATTGTCGGTCCGAGTTCGATTACCGGCTCTGCTGACTAATTTAATTCTGGTCTGTGCACTGGAACTAGGTACACTGAGCTTCGTGAAGAAAACATGAGCAGAACCGGGTTCCATTGCCACCTCAGCCATCCTGGAATTGGTTTTCCGTGGTTTCCTCTTCTATTCCATGCAAACGCCGAGATGGTTCCTAATTATGACCACGGCCACTTACTTCCCAATCCCCACCTTATACCCGGATCGTTCACACGTCCGTGACATTGTTGACATTCTCATTTTGGAAAGAGGAGCTGTTAGTTGAAGAGGTTGAAGAAATGGATGATTTGAATAACGCGAGGAGGAGACTCAAGAGTGCTGAGGGAAGCATACATCGCATGGGCGAGTGACGCGAGATTATGACGTGGAGCCTGAATACGTCATGAGAAATAATTTTTTAGAATTACCTTAAGGAGAAGAGATGGACGCTGGGAAATTAGCACACTTTTCTGGCTATAACAAGAGGAGAATTTTGAGCTATCAAGCATTTAAATCGGTCCAGTAGAAGCCGAGATACGAGATGGAATGTTCTCGAACAATGTCTCGCTGAACTATAAAAGGCCACGTTGCTGAGCAGAGAGTCATCATATCTTCAAAGCATTTGCTTATGTTCGGATCTACGCTACGTGAAAGTGACAGTATACAGGCCGAGATTCTGAAGGTCGGAGGACTTAGTCGCCGTACCAGTGGTCAGCACGACTTAGTTTTTGTTCAAGTGAACGACCTTAACTTTTGGCAGCGAATGGACTTAGAATATTCACTGACTTTCAGGTCACTTATTCTATAGTCAGGTGATGGTAGTGTCGAAACCATTCACAGAAGTTAGCCTACAGAACGATGTATATCTTGTGGTGACTCTACATCAGGCACTTCGAATTCATCAGGAGAAGTTTATCTCATTTTGTTCGTTTATGCAGCTAATAGGTGATCCTATCTTAGCGTGCAAACGAAACCGCATTATTGGAACATGAGATTTATTCTCGAATCTACAGGAGTATTGTACCAGTCTCTGACTGAGCAACTTTTTGTCATGTTACACGGTACTAGTGATAACGGGGGTTATTTCGAACGGATGACTGCGAACATCATCATGCGCCGCTAAAAGTACTCGTAGGACTGGAAGGACATGGAGACGAACGAGGTATTTGGATACGGCAGATGGACATGGGAAGACACTGTGGGAATAGTGTACACCGCAGGACACGCCCGTCATCTACATCAAGAATGGAGTAAGACAACCATTTCATGTACTATCCACTAACCAGTAGTATTAGAGAATTCCATATTATTGAACAATCACGATCAGAAATCTACACACATTTTCACCATAGCTAGATATTAGCTAGATCTTCGATTGTATTTGTGTGGATGACAAATGGAACTGCTGTCTGACAATCTATTTTTCGATCTAAGATTTTTGTTAGGACAGGCATTAGTTCATGATTCGACATGAAATATTTCGATTATTCCAAGAGATATAAATATTTTTCGTTAATTCTGATTATGAGAACAGAAGTAATTGAGGCTTGGATTATTTAAATAATTTGATTTATTTAATAATAATAATAATAATAATATAGTGTTGTACCCGATACCTAGTTGAGGCTATCGGCTACGCCATTTGTGATCGAGCCATAGTTGAGATTTGTGGGCAAGGAGAAAAGATAGCACTCAGATCGAGTCAGAAGAATGGTAGGAAATGACGTAGGAGGCCGAGGGAGATGGAGCCACTACCCCTCAAACATAAGGAATTATGGGAGAAATACTGGATGATTATAAAGATTAATTTGGAATAAAATCTTATCTAACCTCAGAAGGGAAGGAAATATCAAGAAATCTTATTGACAATAACTTGAAGAAAGGTAGACAACTACTTAAGTTATGTTATGACTTTATAGCTGAAGATAGTGTGGTCGAGGTTAGATCTGTGACGTCAGACAGCGGAAGGAAGGAGGAAGTCACGTGGTAGGTCAAGGCGAGACGGCCGAGTGCAGTGACATTAGCGAAGAGAAGTATTCCAGCAGTCCAGTTGAGTGGATCAAGTTGTGCTATAACAGAACAGTTTATAAGGCAGTGCAATACGGAGAGTTACGTGCAGGAGGGAGTCGCTAGGCGAAGCCTGCAATGCAGTATCCGGAGTTGGGTTTTGGAGCACATGCTGTCCGTAGGGCAAGTCATACAAGCCGTTAACTTTAGCAAGGAAGCCGGTGTTTAGACACATGTTTTTTCAACATCGCAGTCGTATTCACGTGGAACAGCAATGCTGTTTTCAAGCTTACAATTTATCGAAGCAATACACAGTATTACACTAGGATTGAGGAACATTATTTAAGCTACATTCTCAATGTATAACAGCACAGCGAAGCAGTATAATGAGGCCAGTATTTAACCTCATATTACACATGGACAGTGAAGCGAAACGTGTTGTGCTGTGGGCGACATTTTGTTACCATGCGATAGTCAACGAGTTGAACACTACTCTGCATTTTGTCAAGCTTGAGATGTTAGGACTTGTATTTCAACAGTCCAATTGTGCAGTCCAGTTACAGTTATACACCTTTTATTATGGCCATTCAGATGGACTTGAATTTATTTCAGCAGTATTACAGCATATTTCATAATGCATTTGAACCTAAATATTTAAGGCGACCATGGGGCCGTTCCAACATTACTGCTTTTGGCAAGTTAAAATAGTTACACATCATGAACAGTTATAAAATACCTTCATTACAAACACAGATACAAGGTGTCTGACAAATCAGTACACTTTTGAAGCTACATTATTTTTCTACCAGTGCAATTCAGCCGCTGTGAAGACTAACATTATTATCGAATGCCAACCAAATAGTTTATGGAACAGTGGCGTGACATATTCGAAGAGAGTATGAGGTACTCTGTGTTTTTGAACCTTGTGGAGGATTTTGGACAATATCCATTATGGATAATCTTCAGTTCATCATGTCGTGCTAGGCGGATACGGAGACGTGATGGCAGCTCAGAGCGATGGATTCGGTTCCTAACGAAGAGGATAAATATGACATCAAATTCACTTGGATGGAGTCAGGTGTTAGTACATTGGGTGATACAGCGTTTTCGTCGATCTAGCGAGAAATCTGTGACAAACACTTGGATTACCGACGATCTTTGAATTCTATTAACATCTGGAATATGAAGGTATTGTAAGAGGTATGGCATTACTGATATGATTTTTCATGAACACTGGGCATACTCGTATATATAATTTTGGTAGGAGTGCTACTATTATTTTTCGACATGGCTTAAATATTTTATCACTCTATTTGCTAAAATATGGTGTTACCATATGATATGGCAGGCACGTTTATGCAACGTTCTCACCATTGGTTGACTTTATTAGACATGATTTTGGTCTTTATATTTTTCTGTGAGGATAGTATTTCTTGATTATGGATATTTTTAGCGAGTGTTTCGAACTCGTGATCTGCAATTGGATAATTAGAATTTTTCGTCAGTTCATTGCATACTAGCGAGTATGTATAATTCATCAGCAGGGATTTTTTTCGTTTATTGGATTGTTTGGTGATATTACATTTTATTCACTCAAGTGAATGCATATCGCTTTTATGTGACAAATAGAGTCTTGTTGATTCCAGTCATGTACACTCATTCATTAGTCTACGAGACGGGGCCTGTTACTTTGAGTAACTGTGTGGTGGCACTCACCTTACCTGTCATTTTAGGGATTTTTCATCATAGTCTACAAGGCGGGGCCTGTTTCTTTGAGTAATTGTGTGGTGGTACTCAACTTACCCGACAATCGAGGGTCTCATTTTATCATCCGAGTGTAATTATGATCGTAAGCGGATTAAACAATAAACTACCAGTCACATATTAGTTGAATTTTGTTAAATAAATTAAAAATAAATGTCAGCAGGGTTACACTTTGTAATTCTTGTTTTGCCAATCCAATAGTTTGTTACAATACCCTTTTGAGGGTATATTCATTTAACAGTTAATACTTTTGATAATCTTTGTGAGTGATTTGATACCTTTGAGAAGGAATTCAAGTAATTGAATCTTGGAAGATGAGTTATTTATTGTCAGAATTTATTTTGAGGCAGATCATTATTAGTTATTTTTGATGTGAGATAATATAACAAATTGGTATTTTTTAAGTAAATCTTGAGGATCTTAAGAGAATTTATGCTCTGAATTAAACCAGATCTTGAATTGGATTACGATTACTAAGGTAATTTCCTATTGTTTAAGAAGTTGTCTAGATATGACAAGATTAATTACAGTTCTTGTAGATTGTGTGCGTTAATCATCTGAAGCCAGTTATATTTTTTGTGGATCATGCAACGTGATTATGTGAAGTATTTTTGATAGGTGGTTTTGAGGTTGCCTTGTGAAAGTTTGCAATATTGCCAATGATAATTTTGAGCCAGACATGAGGTTGTTGAACGCAGTCTAGCATATTTTTGAGATTCATGCCGTGAGCTGAATAATTGTGGTGTCATATGGAATAATTATGGTATTCAAATGTGATATTTGACAAAGTGAGATTAAGTGGTGAAGTTTTGGATAGTGAGATCCAACGTGATTTTGTGAAGGCAACGTATTATTTTGGCATGATAATTAAATATGAGGTATAACTTGGAACTGATAAAATTTTAAGACAACGTTCTATAACCTATATTAAACAATTTTTAGGAAATTAAAAAAATAAATAATTTTGATAATCCAATATTTTCTCATAATAATAATAATAATAATTTATGGAACAATAACCTGAAGTTTAAACATATTAATGATCTGACCCGATGAATTAAAAGTTGAATAAACTCGATGAATTAAATAAATTGATAGTTGAATAAATTAACTGAATTAAATAAATTAATAGGTGATTAAACAGCTGATGAATAAATGAATTAAAAGGTGACAATTAATTAAAGGAGCTGATGACAATAAATTTAAAGAAATTTAAATAAGAGATATGATTTAAATAAATTGATGAATTGCAACTTAAATTAATGAATTGAACAATTTAAATGGATGGATTGAGATAATTTAATTTAAATGAGATAATGAAACGAGATTGTGTGGATGATTGAATAATCTAATAAATTGATGAATATAATAATTATTTAAATGATCTGATGGCAATTAATTAATTATTCTGACTTGAATATAACGAATAATGGGATGAGAACTGATGTGAGAAACATGTATTTTTTGACATGATAATGATGGTGATGACCGATGAATAGTGAAGTTTTCTTTGATTCACAACCAAGTAATGATCAGCAATAGTGTAAATATGGTGCATAAATTAATTGTTAAATTTTAAGGAGTAATTGTTGGGATTTCCAACATTGTTTAATGCCATTTAAGCCATAGAAATGAGTGAATAATATAATATATGTGTTTTTAGGTTATTTTGTGTCAGACAGATTCATATTTCTTGACATCCACATTACTGATGTTAAATTAACGAAAAGTTAGGTCTCAGGGATCACGAAATGTCAGTGACGCAAAGACATAGTGCTACGGTGGCCCTGAGAACTCAAGCGAACTTTAGTAATCTTTATTTTTTTATGTGGATGAAAAATAATTTGAAATAGCACAGAGATGGTTCGATTTTTGAGGTCTATAACAACATAACGTTTACATTCGACCATACTCTTAGGCAGGGTTTGTGCTTCTTTTTCTGTCTGACTGATTAAGTTTAAATAAATTTTGTTTTATCTTAGTTGTGATCTGATGATGATTTTGTTTTCCCAATCCTTTCCTTTGTCTCGATTAAGGCTTATCCAGGAAGGATGTGGTTTGCTAGGGGTTCAGTTGATGGCGCCCATTTCTATTTGCTATTATGATTAAATTTAAGCCCATAACGACCCTAGAGATATTTTATCTCGTGTTACCCTCTGCTTTTGTGATATTTCAACTGAATTTCGGACATATTCCTGATTTTATTTCATGTTCATTTAACTCCACTCTGGCCTGGGAAGCCAGGTATGCGATGTAATGGCAGATGGTTCATCGCATACCTCGGATGAACGGGTGCAGAGGAGGGAGAATTGGCTTTTCCCATACGTGGGGCTTCGATTTTGTTTATTCTATGGGAACACATCAGATTGAGGTTACGAGGAGATTGATCTCTATTTCATTTAATGGTTTTATAAAATTTATTGAACTTGGTCAGTCAATATACTTGTATGCCCATTCCAGTGATAATGTTAATCATATTAGTGTTATATCATGTTTAATTATATGTCATTTTTCTTATACCCAAGTGTAGTTAGGAATTGATACATTGTGATGTTTTGCTATCCAATGTCTCTGAATTAAAATGTTTAGTTGGAAATTATAATTATGTCAGCGGACGATTTGGCTAAAGTATTAGAGGATTTGCTGAGTAGTATGTCCGGCATTGTGGAAAATATTACTAGAATGGAATCGGAAGTCAAAGAACAGATAAATGATTCAGAAGCTAGGTTACAAGCTAGATGTGAAGAAAATGTAAAAGTTTTACAGGCTAGTAATGAAGGTAATTTGAAAGATAGTTTAAAGTAATTGGAGGAAAGATTACTGTCCACTAATGAAGGTAATTTGAAAGATAGTTTAAAGTCATTGGAAGAAAGATTACAGTCCACTAATGAAGGTAATTTGAAAGATAGTTTAAAGTCATTAGAAGAGAGATTGCAGAGTAGTACTGGAACTAATTTAAAAGCTAGTGAGGCTAATTTAAAAGATAATTTTAAATTGTTAGAAACCAGATTACAAGCTCGTAGTGAAGAAAGTAACACAGAGTTGAAAAATTATTTAACGAGTTTGGAAAATAGATTAACGTTAAAAATGATGAAATATTAAAGGCCTTACAATCAGATATAAAGGCAGTAGAATTGAAAGGAGAGAAAAATTTGCACATGTTAAGGAAAAACATTCTAGAGTTAGAAAACAAAGGTGAAGAAAATATTCTTAATCTGAGAACAGATGTTATGTCTATTCAGAAAGATATTAAATCAGATGTATCGAAATTACGATTCGTCATAGATGGTTTAGTAACAGATGTAGGCAAAATACAAGAATGGTCTACCTAAGTATCTTTCGAATCCAATATTATAGGTTTAGAAACGAATTTCGGTAATGAAATTAAAAGTTTGAAATAAGTAATTGGGACAGTCAAAGAGGAAGTCTTAGGAGAGGTTAACTCTAACTTGAAATCCTTAGAAAGCCAATTGCAGGCAGACATTAAGAAAATTGATGATGACATAGATCAGAAAGTTAATGAAAACTTAGCATTGTTTAAAAATAGAGCCAGTGCAATAGTGGAAGAACGGTATAGTGAGGTCGATGCCGAAGCAAAAGAAAAGCGTTCAGGGATGGAAGAGAAATTAATCGCAGGTATGGCGAATTTGGAAGCGAGATTCACTGAGAATAAAGAAACGATGAAAATAGATTCACCTCAGTTCAGGACAGATGTAGATCAATTGAAGGAACAGGTCGCATCAGTTAAGACAACATGCGAAGATAAGATAGATAAATTGAAGAACGATTTGGAAGAGAGTAACAGAATGCAGACTGTTATTTCATTAGACAATTTGGAAACCAAAGTCAAGATAGTGGAAAAGTGAACGGAAGAGAGAATGACTAAACTGGAGTCAATAATAAATAATTTCACAAGTCAAGACGTAACAACGGGGAATGTATCGATGAAACAAACACCGATAGGTCGTAATATGAATAGTCAAGAGGTGAGCGCAGGAGAGGATAGTCAAATGCAACAAAACGTTACTTTTGAAAGGATTAGTTCAACCCCTCAAGGTAATTCTAATCAGACTATAAACACTTCCAATACGAATGAACGATACTCAGGTCCGGTGACGATCATCAGAAATCTTGATGATAAACCAAGAAAATTTTCTGGGAATACAGGAGTCACACCAGTCGAATTTTTGAGAGATATCCGAGATTACATGGCGGAACTTCGGGTAGCTAAGGAAAGAGAACTAAGGGTAGTCGAACGCGCCTTAGATGGGCCAGCTTTGACGTGGTTTCGCGCGTTTAGAAGCAACTTTGCGAACCTGGAACAATTTGCCATAGCATTTTTACGACGATTCTGGAGTGCAGAATATCAGTTAAACGTGAGAACAGAAATGTACCCAAAACGTTACTCTACATCACATCCAACACATTATGCAAATTATTTTACATCTCAGTTAGCTAAATTGCAATTTTTGATTCCTCCATTGCCAGAAGACGAACTGTTACAAGCAATAGCAAGGCAGTTGCCAGTGGAAGTCCAAAGATCACTCATAGCATCGGGAGCGAATACACTTGAACATTACGATGATATCCTACGCAGATTGGATTACACAAGCGCTCAGATGACACCTAGGATTTCGAGAAATGAAAATCGGAACACGCAAGAAGTGAATGCGGTAGTTGTCGATAATGCAGCACAGGCAGATAGGAGAGATTCATGGGGGAATAAAAGAAACGAAGAGAACAGAGGAAGTATTCATAACGTCCGTGGGAATGACAGATATCAAGGGCCTTATGAAAGGCCGTATGAGCAAGATCCAAGAGATGGTAGATACAGGAACTACAATCAAAATTCCAGATATCAGAACCGGAAAGGATACAATAACCGATATCGAGGCAGACATAATCAGAATCAGCAGTCCAATCAAAACAATAGACACGGCAATAATAATCGGAATGATCAGAATGAAAGACGACAAGAAAGTCAAGAGTACGGGAGAACAAGGCGAGAGGATAGACAACCTAGTGCACCATCCGAAGAGTTAATTCGAGATGTCGATAGGGCAAGCACGAGTGGTGCAAAAAAAAACGACAAATTAACGCTGAATCAACATGCTAGTCATCGGGAACCCATCATCATAGTCGAAACATACCAGGTTAAAGATGAAGATTTTATTGAAAAAGAAGATATAGTCCACCGGGGGGATTCGACAGGAATGAAGTTGTTGGAACTTTCAACGCAGACAGCATTAGGAAGTATTATCACGCTTAGGAAGAGGATGGTTGCATAGCTATCGTGTACATAATATGTTGTATATAGAGAATTCCTGAGAGTATTTTTTTCTCAAGACTGATAAAAAAGGAGATGTACGGGAGAGATGTGCCGGATACCTAGTTGAGGCTATCGGCTACGCCAGTTGTGATCGAGCCATAGTTGAGATTTGTGGGCAAGGAGAAAAGATAGCGCTCAGATCGAGTCAGAAGAATGGTAGGAAATGACGTAGGAGGCCGAGGGAGATGGAGCCACTACCCCTCAAACATAAGGAATTATGGGAGAAATACTGGATGATTATAAAGATTAATTTGGAATAAAATCTTATCTAACCTCAGAAAGGTAGGAAATATCAAGAAATCTTATTGACAATAACTTGAAGAACGGTAGACAACTACTTAAGTTATGTTATGACTTTATAGCTGAAGATAGTGTGGTCGAGGTTAGATCTGTGACGCCAGACAGCGGAAGGAAGGAGGAAGTCACGTGGTAGGTCAAGGCGAGACGGCCGAGTGCAGTGACACTAGCGAAGAGAAGTATTCCAGCAGTCCAGTTGAGTGGATCAAGTTGTGCTATAACAGAACAGTTTATAAGGCAGTGCAATACGGAGAGTTACGTGCAGGAGGGAGTCGCTAGGCGAAGCCTGCAATGCAGTATCCGGAGTTGGGTTTTGGAGCACATGCTGTCCGTAGGGCAAGTCATGTAAGCCGTTAACTATAGCAAGGAAGCCGGTGTTTAGACACATGTTTTTTCAACATCGCAGTCGTATTCACGTGGAACAGCAATGCTGTTTTCAAGCTTACAATTTATCGAAGCAATACGCAGTATTACACTAGGATTGAGGAACATTATTTAAGCTACATTCTCAATGTATAACAGCACAGCGAAGCAGTATAATGAGGCCAGTATTTAACCTCATATTACACATGGACAGTGAAGCGAAACGTGTCGTGCTGTGGGCGACATTTTGTTACCATGCGATAGTCATCGAGTTGAACATTACTCTGACATTTTGTCAAGTTTGAGATGTTAGGACTTGTATTTCAACAGACCAATTGTGCAGTCCAGTTACTGTTATACACCTTTTATTATGGACATTCAGATGGACTTGAATTTATTTCAGCAGTATTACAGCATATTTCATAATGCATTTGAACCTAAATATTTAAAGCGACCATGGGGTCGTACCAACATTACTGCTTTTGGCAAGTTAAAATATGTAAGCGTATGCATTTTGTGAATAGTGGCACGTGCAGTATAATAGTTTCACATCATGAACACTTATAAAATATCTTCATTACGAACACAGATACAGGGTGTCTGACAAATTAGTACACTTTTGAAGCTACATTATTTTTCTACTAGTGCAATTCAGCCGCTGTGAAGGCTAACATTATTATCGAATGCCAACCAAATAGTTTATGGAACAGTGGCGTGACATATTCGAAGAGAGTATGGGGTACTCTGTGTTTTTGAACTTTGTGGAGGATTTTGGACAATATCCATGATGGATAATCTTCAGTTCATCATGTCGGATCAGGCGGATACGGAGTCGTGATGGCAGCTCAGAGCGATGGATTTGGTTCCTAACGAAGAGGATAAATATGACATCAAATTCACTTGGATAGAGTCAGGTGTTAGTTCAGTGGGTGATACAGCGTTTTCGTCGATCTAGCGAGAAATCTGTGACAAACACTTGGATTACCGACGATCTTTGAATTCTATTAACATCAGGAATATGAAGGTATTGTAAGAGTTATGGCATTACTGATATGATTTTTCATGAACACTGGGCATACCCGTATATATATTTTTGGTAGGAGTGCTACTATTATTTTTCGACATGGCTTAAATATTATATCACTCCGTTTGCTAAAATATGGTGTTACCATATGATATGGCAGGCACATTTATCCAACGTTCTCACCATTGGTTGACTTTATTAGACAGGATTTTGGTTCTTTATATTTTTCTGTGAGGATAGTATTTCTTGATTATGGATATTTTTAGCGAGTGTTTCGAACTCGTGATCTGCAATTGGATAATTAGAATTTTTCGTCAGTTCATTGCATACTAGCGAGTATGTATAATCCATCAGCAGGGATTTTTTTCCTTTATTGGATTGTTTGGTGATATTAAATTTTATTCACTCAAGTGAATGCATATCGCTTTTATGTGACAAATTGAGTCTTGTTGATCCAATCATGTACACTCATTCATTAGTCTACGAGACGGGGCCTGTTACTTTTAGTAACTGTGTGGTGGCACTCACCTTACCTGTCATTTTAGGGATTTTTCATCATAGTCTACGAGGCGGGGCCTGTTACTTTGAGTAATTGTGTGGTGGTACGCACCTTACCTGCCAATCGAGGGCCTCATTTTATCATCCGAGTGTAATTATGATCGTAAGCGGATTAAACAATAAACTACCAGTCACATAATAGTTGAATTTTGTTAATAAAATTAAAAATAAATGTCAGCAGGGTTACACTTTGTAATTCTTGTTTTGCCAATCCAATAGTTTGTTGCAATACACTTTTGAGGGTATATTCATTTAACAGTTATTACTTTTGTTACTCTTTGTGAGTGATTTGATACCTTTGAGAAGGATTTCAAGTAATTGAATCTTGTAAGATGAGTTATTTATTGTCAGAATTTATTTTGAGGCAAATTATTATTAGATATTTTTGATGTGAGGTAATATAACACATTGGTGTTTTTTTAAGTAAATCTTGAGGATCTTAAGAGAATTTATGCTCTGAATTAAACCAGATCTTGAATTGGATTACGATTACTAAGGTAATTTTCCTATTGTTTATGAAGTTGTCTAGATATGACAAGATTAATTACAGTTCTTGTAGATTGTGTGCGTTAATCATCCGAAGCCAGTTATATTTTTTGTGGATCATGCAACGTGATTATGTGAAGTATTTTTGATAGGTGTTTTTGAGGTTGCCATGTGAAAGTTTGCAATATTGCCAATGATAATTTTGAGCCAGACATGAGGTTGTTGAACGCAGTCTAGCATATTTTTGAGATTCATGCCGTGAGCTGAATAATTGTGGTGTCATATGGAATAATTATGTTATTCAAATGTGATATTGACAAAGTGAGATTAAGTGGTGAAGTTTTGGATAGTGAGATCCAACGTGATTTTGTTAAGGCAACGTATTATTTTGGCATGATAATTAAATATGAGGTATAACTTGGAACTGATAAAATTTTAAGACAACGTTCTATAACCTATATTAAACAATTTTTAGGAAATTAAAAAAATAAATAATTTTGATAATCCAAGATTTTCTCATAATAATAATAAAAATAATAATTTATGGAACAATAATCTGAAGTTTAAACATATTAATGATCTGACCCGATGAATTAAAAGTTGAATAAACTCGATGAATTAAATAAATTGATAGTTGAATAAATTAACTGAATTAAATAAATTAATAGGTGATTAAACAGCTGATGAATACATGAATTAAAAGGTGACAATTAATTAAAGGAGCTGATGACAATAAATTTAAATAAATTTAAATACATTTAAATGAGATATATGATTTAAATAAATTGATGAATTGCAACTTAAATTAATGAATTGAACAATATAAATGGATGGATTGAGATAATTTAATTTAAATGAGATAATGAAACGAGAGTGTGTGGATGATTGAATAATCTAATGAATTGATGAATATAATAATTATTTAAATGATCTGATGGTAATTAATTAATTATTCTGACTTGAATATAACGAATAATGGGATGAGAACTGATGTGAGAAACATTTATTTTTTTGACATGATAATGATGGTGATGACCGATGAATAGTGAAGTTTTCTTTGATTCACAACCAAGTAATGATCAGCAATAGTGTAAATATGGTGCATAAATTAATTGTTAAATTTTAAGGAGTAATTGTTGGGATTTCCAACATTGATTAATGCCATTTAAGCCATAGAAATGAGTGAATAATTAAATATATGTGTTTCTAGGGTATTTTGTGTTAGACAGATTCATATTTCTTGATATCCACATTACTGATGTTAAATTAACGAAAAGTAGGGTCACAGGGATCACGAAATGTCAGTGACGCTAAGACATAGTGCTACGGTGGCCCTGAGAACTCAAGCGAACTTTAGTAATCTTTATTTTTTTATGTGGATGAAAAATAATTTGAAATAGCACAGAGATGGTTCGATTTTTAACGTTTACATTCGACCATACTCTTAGGCAGGGTTTGTGTTTCTTTTTCTGTCTGACTGATTAAGTTTAAATAAATTTTGTTTTATCTTAGTTGTGATCTGATGATGATGTTGTTTTCCCAATCATTTCCTTTGTCTCAATTAAGGCTTAACCAGGAAGGATGTGGTTTGCTAGGGGTTCAGTTGATGGCGCCCATTTCTATTTGCTATTATGATTAAATTTAAGCCCGTAACGACCCTAGAGATACTTTATCTCGTGTTACCCTCTGCTTTTGTGATATTTCAACTGAATTTCGGACACATTCCTTATTTTATTTCATGTTCATTTAAATCCACTCTGGCCTGGGAAGCCAGGTATGCGATGTAATGGCAGATGGGTCACCGCATACCTCGGATGAACGGGTGCAGTGTGAAGTGAATAAGTTAATAATAATATAATAATAATAATCAAGTGTGAAGTGAATAAGTTAATAATATTTATAAATAATAATAACAACGCTATTTTAAGTTATAAATAATTAGGGAGTGATAATACCGAACATTAGGAATTAAATTAAATTTTGTTAATTGTTTATTGTGATTAAATAATTAATGCATTAAATAAATATTAATAGGAGACGTTGATAATAATAATTCACAGATGAGTCTTAAATATTTATTTATTTAAAAGAATAGGGCGATAATAATAATTTGACATTGATGATGCTTAAATATTTTTTGTGGTGATAATAATAATTTGTGGATGAATTTAATTAGATGGAAGGAATTAAATAAAATAACTTTGTTTGGAAGTTTAAATAAATTTAAATGATTTTATGGATGAAGAGAATGAAGTATTAGATTTTTGAGCTCAGAATTATTTTTTCAAAAGCACTTAAAAAAATATTCAGATAAAAAGAAAGGAACGGCAGGTATTTAATATATCAAACAGGGAGAATTTATGTAAATGGAAGGCAAGAAGATATTGACCAGATTTTATTTAATTGGTAAAATAATACTGAAGAACCACAGTCTAGTAATTGACAGAATATTACAAGAAAAAAATATAATATGTAAAAAAAAATAGTAATAATATGATGCTCTGTGCAGAATATTCTGGTGATGATTTTAGTGCGCGTTTGGCGACACTTAAAGTTGTGGAGGCCTAGGGGGTCATCCAAAAGTGGGTTTTATTCCCGTAGTTGTGGGCACAGAAGGATGTGCGGATGTTTGAAAGAGCCTGTGGTCTATATTTGTAAAAGAAGGGTTAGGCGATGTGGACCGCCCCATATTCTTGTCAGATTTCACTATTCCGTTAATCCAAATATTAATAATTTTTTTCTGGATCAACTCAAAATTCAAATGGAATGCCTAAATAAATAATTGAAGAAATTGAATTTAGATTTGTTGAACCTGACCGAGAGAAAAAAAATAAGATGAAAAGTGCAAATGAATTAAAATAAATAATTAATAATTTTCCAAATAAGGAATGACAATAATAATAACATTGGAAATGAGCAAATAAAATATTCATCATGTGAGAGGTTGAGAAAACTTGTTATAAATAAAGTGAAGGGAAAGTTTGAAATTAATTTATTAATAATAATAATATTTTTTTAAATTAAAAAAAATGTGAGATTATACGAAAAGTTTGGTGATAGAAAATTTTGTTAACATAAAAATTTGGTGAAGAGTTAGATGATTTAATCCGCTGATGGTGGATAGAAATAACAACATTGTTTACAACAATTTTTGTGTAATGTTAATAACATATGAGAATAATTTAAAGTCATTTATGACATTTAAACACATGAAAGTGATAAAGGAAGAAAGTTGAATTTTCAAAATATTATGAAAGATTTTGAACAAATTTTGTGTTTTTGAATTTGAAAATCTTACGAACAATTATTAACATTCGACTTTATGTCAGTCGAGTATTGATATTGTTATGAAACAACGAATCAGTGATATGATAATTTTCCAAATAAGTTTAATTTTGGAATAACACCGAATGAATCAAGTGACTACTTATTTTGAGAAATTTCTGCTACGAATATTTGATAAAATCAAATTGCAATCTTTGTAAAGTGAACTACGAACGTGTAAATAGTAGGGATCACTCAGAACTCTTTATTGAACAGTGATTACCGAGTGTAAATATTCTTTTTTATTTTTTTATGGATATCAGAATGGACTAATTAATGTTTTCTGATTATCACATCTACGACAATTATAATAATATTATAGGGACCGTTGATTTCTTATGTGTGATGTGTTTTTATCTTTGTTGAGGGTTTTTACCAGTTGAATCATATTTTTATTTATACATAAATTGAGAATTTTAAGGAATGTGCTAGTTCAAAAATAATTTCTCACCTTACCTTACTTGTGAATTACCGAGATCAGGGATGCCAGATTAGACCCAAGTATTCACCTAGATAGACCCTGAGATATATTTTCTCGTGCTGATCTGATTTCGGTATTTTACAAAATGTGGTCTTTGGATCTCGGTCCAAACGGGCACAACCTGAATTACAAATACACACAAACTAGACTACTGCAGAAACCACAATTACACAGGTTATCAAACGAAATGTACTTACTGGATATTTATATACGCACACCCAAGTACACGATGTCCAAGCCCCTCAAATGAATCAACAACATTTTACTTTCTAACCAGTCCTCACCCGAACATGAAAGAAGAAGTGCACGATATAGGCCTACTGATGCCCAAGTACGTGGCTCTCCACAAGATCAGAGAATAAAGTTGCTCCCATTGTTTCCAACGGTAGTATGGCTCCTTGTCGTGTATTCATTGTGCCTCAGCTATCGCAATGAAATTCTAAAAATCGCACTTGAATAATGAAAAATATCGTTACCGGTAATGAAGTTTTGACACGTATTCCAATAAACTTGATGCAATAGTGTACACCTTTGTGAAATATTGATGGCTGGTGACTTCTGCTTTAATATTGATTGATTGATTTCTTCATTAGATCATAGAGAAGAATCAGAGAGGCCGGGGAGTTATCTAAGCATCCCAACTCAAAGCAGAGGTGGTCACCTGGGCGCTCGTTTGCCCTGGCCTAGTGCAGCCGGGCAGGCGTGCCATTAATGCGGGTGGCTTACCAGCATGCATACGTCACAGTGTAGCGAGACGAGGCGAGAGAGCGGATATCGCATAGGTAATATAGCCTATAAAATTGTCGGGTAAATGAAATTGTAATATAACTTTAAGGCGTGGTGGTGCAGCAGTCAAGCTGTTGGCCTCTCAACAAGGTGGACCAGGTTCGATTCTCAGTGTCAGATTTTTGAAGTGAAATACCATATCTTGTGGTTCGGATTCCAAGTAATATGAATAGTTGATATCCAGTTAAATGCAATGAAAGAACTTACCTCATTTTCGACAGTTTCTTTTAACTTTGCAATTAGTTGCAAACGATCGTCTCCCTGAACACTGTTATACATGTCACAATGTTTCGAAGTGTCTCACAAAGTTATATTTTTTAGCTATCACAGAATGTCCACATCCACGTACTAAACATTTAGCACGTTCTCCAATTGGCACAAAAAAGCCACTGCCCTTCCCATTGGGATTCTTGTTGCACGCTATTTGCACGGGAACCTGGTCTCTTCTCAGATGACTCCATATTCATAGCTCCAGCTGTCACTGCAGTGAGGCAATCGGTTGGTTTACGCTGCCAAGACTGAACGCAGCTACTCTGCCCGCTCGCCGCCCGTGCACGGAGCGGGTGCCCACTTCGCGAAACGTCCGGTTTGAGCAAGCCTGCATTTAAGTTTCACTGTCACTGATATAATAACTTCCTTGTTTACATTGTTGTCCCGCTATTTTGTAGATATTTTCCATCTCACCAAGACCTGCGAGGCAGGAATGATAGCGATGGGCGAGCAACGAGTTCCAGGAGGGCATACTTTCTGCATAACAGATCGGTGGTCAAGTCATAAACATTCCAAGGGTGTACAAACTCCCCGGAAGAAAGAAAGAAAGAAAGAAAGAAAGAAAGAAAGAAAGAAAGACGTTTTATCAACAAGAACGTGAATTTCACATTTAAATTTAAATTACATTTTAATATAACTTTCGCATTTTGAGCCAATTTCACATTTTGTCGCTTTTTCAAAACACATTAAAAGTGGTTTACGGGTCGTGAAAAATGAAACTGCAAGAGTATAAGTATTTAAGAGCAGTTCACGCTTTATCGCATTTATGAAAAATCCCCCCCAGGACCAATAACGCAGATGATAGGCTCCTTAAAACAACAATTCTCATCATCATCGCCCCCTAGTTGACTGATCTCAAACACAGTGTTGACGTATTGGTCTGGAGTCCTTTACTAATACCTGAATAGTGATTATTCAGATTTAGTGGCTCACAATTATACACACATTAAAAAACGTTTTGCATATTGCTGGCCAAGAGTCCTAATGGTCTCAAACCCATTAGTCGTTCTTGCGTGCGTGTACCATATCGGCTGTGTACACTCACCTGTGACAATGAGGATGGATCTGTGCGAGTGTGGAGACTGCCGGTGAACGTATGCACGACCAATACATCCGAGACCGATACCAACACGGAGGAGGTGGTGCAATGTTTTTGGGTGGCATCATGTCTGGTCACCGAACCCCTCTTGTGTACATCCCAGGGCGTATGACAGGGATAATATCCTGGAACCTGTAGTGAAAGGCCATGCTGTCAATTTTGGCTCAAATTTCACTTTCGTGGACGATAACGCTCGCCCGCACAGAGAAGAATTGTGTAGAGCAGCCGTGGACACTGCATAATAAACAAGTCCGTCCTCACTTCTCCACTGTGCTCCATGGCAATATACCGGTCCCCTGCAAAACGCAAGCACAACAACAAGAATACCAAAATATTTCATTTTGAATATCTACAAAATTATATGAAGCGCATTAAAACGAATCTTTCAACTACCAGTCGACACCCACCCCCATATTATGTAATGTTATATTCCTATTCTAAAGCAAAAGATTAGGCACTGCTTAGAGCCGAATGGGAAGCCATTTTACAACACATAAATGTTTGTGATGTTCTTCACAAGGCTTCAAACAAACACATTGACGCCATCCATTCTGTGAGGCAAGAAAAATGGAGCATTCATTGCTTCGCTCGGTTTTCAAACCGATTCCACGAGCCTAGAAAATAAAAGATGAACAGACATCAGAGGCTTGGCTTCCCGCGCTTGGTGAAATGTGTTCGTACTTGTGGAACAGTGAGCATAGCGAACCATAAGGCTGGATCAGTATCGCGAGCAGGATAGCGCCGTATTGTTCTGACAGTATTTGAAGAGTGGCAATATGAATATAAGGCCAAGCACCAATACCAAAATAGAAAGTGCCATCTCATATCCCATTATAACTGAAAATGAGGATCGTGCTCCATATTATTCCACTCTTCAATTGAGAACCTTTTTGCGCATGGTGATAAAACTGTTCATGCGTGTGTTGCGGAGATGTCTGTTCTAATAAGAGTCAAGAAAACCCTTACATTTAAGATGCGTAAGGAATTGAAAATGATTCAAGAGATGGACGAACAACCTCATATAGATTCGCTGACTAAAATACGTCCAAATCGAGACCCACCATTTGCAGACTACGATGAATTTATGCTGGAGGCAGTGCGGAGGATAATTCATCAGCGGTTTTTCATTGAGTGTTAGCATAAGTAAATGATCATCGAACCTCATCTTTATTACATTATTTACAATGTTATTAAGTTATTAAAGCCAAGACAAATGAGGAGAACAGATATATTATTGCCGGTGCAGAAACAAATGTGCATCAGAATTTTTAAGTTGAATATGTAGGAAACTAATGAATCGATTTCTATGAAGCAAGCGTTGAATTAAAGCCCATTCACATTTCATACTTAGCTATTTGGAAATATTTGTTATGGAGGTAAGTGGAGGGTGTTTTTCCGCGAAGAACAAGAAAACCCCCCTTAATGTTATGCGTTTCGAGCAACGCTCAATTTTGGGAGACGATTACAACGGAACAGCGGGCCTAATTGCAGTTAAATTATAAAACAAATGTGGACATAACTTTCCTTATTAGTCTCTGAAAATATCAGTTGTACTTGTTACGTATACGAGAAGTTGTTGATTTTTAGAGATCTGTCGTATCTCTGCACAGAACGTCCGAAACTAGTTCATTTCACAGCAATGGGTTTGACTCTGCTTCAGAAGTAAGATTTAAGATTCGTTTCAATGGTAAATGATGAGATGTATTTCTATTGATATTAGTCTGCGCGACCTGGTAACTGTAGCGAGAGCGAGAGCGAGACTCCTTTCTCCACCCATCTCATTTCCTCCCTGTGATAACCTAGTTCGCAGTCTCCGTGGATGGAGTATAGTTGAATTTCTAAATAGACTAAAGCCTAGTTGAATGCACTTTTCGGGGTCGATAAACTCACACTAACCTTTAAAAAAAAAGAAACTGAATCAACACGAGTATTTTCGTTAAAGGCAATGTAAGATTTTCACTAGAGGGAGAAATGAGAACTGTTGTCATCATCTATCTGACCAACTTCCAGACCTCTACGGACGTGACGATAACTGGTACGTTAGACTTAGGCTCGTGACCGTGTTGATTGCTACCAATGTTGTTCTACTGGTCTGCCATGCAGCAAACTGAGAGTTACCTGTTATGTATACGGTATGTTTAACGATGGCTACCTTTATACCTTGAATTAGACTGTGTGGAGTAAACAATCCTCTCCGAGTAGTTGTTCTCTGGGCTGCTTGCTATTGCACGCATCCGTGCGTAAATTAACCAATTAAAATTTGAAAAATTATGACAACAAGGCGGGTCGGTACGGTATCCACTGTTTGGATGGACACTAGCCTACCTCAGTTTCTCGCCTGCCAAATTTGAACGGAATCGGAGTGCTACACTAGGAATACTTTCCTTTTGTATACTGTAGTTACACACTGACTTGAGGTAAATATCTGTATGGAGCCATCAGCCCCTGAAGCTTCACCGCAGTGTCATAGGACATCAGACATCATACAAGAAGTGTCACAGGGATGTGGGGCTCAATGGCGATGCAAGGAGTGCTGTCATTTCTTAATTTACTTGAAGGTTGGAGCACGGGAGTGCGCCTGCAGGACGGGCATCCCTGAGGCGGAGACTTAGGTTTCCTTTTAACGTTTTGCTTCCCCTTTGAACAACCGTCAATGGCGTATTCATACGAGGAGTTTCATGTTGTTGATGTTTCACTTGTAGGCTTTGATAGTTACGTGGGAAGTATGTAGTACTGTGTGTGTATTTGCAACGGAGGCTAGGGTCATGGCCTTTGGATAGGGACTATCCCAGCTTTTTCCTGGAATCGAAGTGGAAACCCCGTAAAATCACTTCTAGTATGGATGAGGTGAGAGAGGAACCCAGCTGTTCTCAGTTTTGCCTCACGAGACTGGGTTTACCTTGTTCCAACCCTCAGACCATTTTCAAACCCGGATACCAGTAGTGACAGCCAAGAATACTAGCCACTACACCACAAGGTGGTCAATGAAGTACATGTTTTTCAGACACAGCTAGGAATTAGTTTAATTTCCCCCAGTCATGCTTCTAGTTTTACCTACTCTTCTCACGTTAGCTGTAGTAGCAGTCTAATAATAGTAACCCCTTTACAGAGTGAACCCCTCTTTTGAGGATTTAGGAGCGTGACTGGTTTTTTGGTATTGCTGGGCTTTTATTAAGGAATAGGAAATAAACAGCCAACATTAACATTGCTTTATAAAGATAATAATAATGTTATTTGTTTTACGTCCCTTTTAACTACTGCGGCTTTTTGAGACGCCGGGGTGCTGGAATTCGGCCCGAAGGGGATCTTTAACGTGCCAGTAAATCACAGACACGATTCCCTCGCATTTACGCACCCTCAAATGCAAACTAACTGCACCAGGTTTCGATCCTGCAACCTTGGGCACAGCAGGCGAGAACGTTACCGCTGAGCCACGCAGCCAGTCAATTTTATAAATAAATACCACTCCCGAATAGATGGAAAAACAAAAACGTATATCTTTGGTGGAATTAAACACATACATCATATTCCCTTTTGTCTCCCGAGGAGGTCTTTCAACCCAGAAAATAAATTTCATAAAACTCGAGCAAGGAGCTACTCTGCTAGTCCTAATTAACATATCAGCTTACAGATCATACAACAATGGTCACTATCCACTTATACCGTAAGTGGGGTTTACGTATTCGTCAATAAAAGAAAATATAAGGTGCGTTCAAAAAGTAACGAGCCGGAGGCTGGAATGCGCAAACCGGTGACTACATCGGCTAATCGTGGCGTGTGTAACGAGGTGTGGTTCCGACCAGAGCGTGTAAGGTCACAGCCCGTCGCTAGAGGGCACGCGTGCACGTCACGTGACGATACAAAGCGAGCAGCAGCATGCATCGATCGTCCAACGCTGCCAGTCGCATTGAAAACAGTGACATGGAGGCGTCAACCGAAGAGCAAAGAGGTGTTCAGTTTCTGACAGCGGAAGGAGTAGGGGGAACGGGCATACATCGCCGAATGTCACAAGTGTACGGCAAACACTGCATGTCCCTTGCAAGGGTCAAGGCGTGGCACAAGCGCTTCAGGGGAGGAGGGGTGTCGTTAGCCGATGATGCCCCGTCTGGGGCACTCCCCTGCATTACCGATGACAACGTCCAGCTGGTTGATGCACTCATTACCCAGGACCACCGAGTGACAGTGAACGCCATAGCCGCCGTGGTCGCTCCACGACAATGCACGACATCATACGGCCAACACAGTCGCGGCACTCCTGCAGAAATTCAAATAGGAGGTTCTCGGCCATCTTCCATACAGTCCAGACCTCTCTCCCTGTGATTACGCCATGTTGGGTCCCCTGAAAAGGGCTCTGCGGGGCCAACGATTCACCTCGGACGCCGACGTCTAGCTGTACGTGCGGAACTGGTTCCCATCGCAACCCAGGGAATTTAATGAGACAGCCATTCACCGCCTCGTGTCACAGTGGGAAAAGTGCCTCAAGAGCCAGGGCCAATACTTCTAACATACAGGTACTGGTTTCTGTACTTATGCCTCCGGCTCGTTACTTTTTGAACGCACCTTATACAATCTACAAAAACATGATATAACTGCATCACGCATGTTTCCTCCAGGTCGTCCACACAGGACCCACAAGAAGACACGATTCAATTGTTTTAACAGGAGCGTACAAACCCACACAAAATATATTTATGCGTGAGAAGAATAAATGGGAAATTTCCAAACTTATATACAGTTGTTGGTGGTGTTCATTAATTTAGAACCTTCTCGTGGTGTAGCGGTTAGTGTTCTTGGCTGACGATCCTGAGGTCCAAGAAATTTTAATTCTAGTGTGAGGACTGGAACGGTATACAATCAGCCTTGTGAGACAAAACTGACAAGAAGAGGTTTCGATTCCCTCCTCTGCCATCCTGGAAGTGACTTTCTGTGGTTTCGCACTTCTACTACAGGCAAATGCTGGGATGGTTCCCAACTAATGGCCACAGCCAACTCCTTCCCAATCCTATCCCCAATTTACAAATACACACACTAGTACAGCCATCACAATAAAACAGGTTATCACACAAATTCCACACACACCCAAATACACGGGGCTAAATGACCACAATGTCGCTGCCTCTAACATAAGCAGCTACTCATTAATTAAGGGGCTTTGCAACAACATGGTAATATAGCACCGTGTACCTGCGTGCATGTGGAATCAGTCTGATAACCTGTGTAATTGTCTTGGCTGTAGTAGTGGTTGTATCTATAATATTGAAACTGGGCTTTGGAAGGAGACGTCCGTGACCTCCAGCATTTGTCTGGAGTAGAAATGGGAAATAACGGGAAACTTCTTCTAGGACAGCTGAGGTGGAATCTAATTCATCTCTTCTCAGTTCTGAGTGTACCTCGCTCCAGCCCTCAGTCCAGAATTAAATTTTTTGGCACAGCCAGTATTCGAACCCAGGACCTTTCGATCCAGGAATAGGCCGGATCACGAACCTGCTTGAGATCAGGTCAAAATATTACTTACCTCCCCCGGTCTGGGATGAACAACTCGCAGTTTACTGTAGTAATGAGATCAACTTGTGATGTGTGGCTGTTTCCGCGGAGGCCCGGGTTCGATTTCCGGCTCTGGTCTGAGGGCTGAAATTGGGTACACTCATCCTCGTGAGGCAAAACTGAGAAGAGGTGGATGAGATTCTGTCAGCCGTCCTAGAAATGGTTTTCCGTGATTTGCCACTTCTACCCCCAGCCAAATGCCGGAATGGTTCCTAAATGAAAGACATGGCTGCCCTCTACCTATACCTCACCTGAATTACAAATAAACACACTAATACAGCCATCAGAACAGCCCAGGTTACCAGACAAAGTTCCACACATACCCAAGCACTGTACATGTTGTTAAATGACCACGTTGTCTATGCCCCCCCCCCCACCCCCTCAATGAAATAACAACAAAAACAACAACGCTATTAATAAGTTTTCGAATCAAATTTTCTCTTTTTAGTTAAAGTCCATACCAGGAAGAGATGCCTATCCACAACAGCACATGATAGGTTGAATGTCGTGTACACACTCTCTGTAATATCATGTCCGACCAGGAGCGCTCTTCGTACCCCATGAAGAGCTACTGACCTGGCATCAGCCTCGTATATAGGCTACGCTACCAACACTCTACCAACTGGGCTAAGATCGGAAACCCAAAGCCTGGTCTTGCGAACTCAACCGACACATTGACACAGGGGTCTTCATATTTTGCCCATAGGGACCGGATTGCTACTAATATTGCAACAAAGGGGGTTTAGGGTCCAAATATTTGGTTGAGTAAGACAGGTGGAGTGCTATTAATATCGAGGAGGTTGTGGAAGGAAGAACTAGCCGAGTCATCAAGTACGAGTGAGTTGGATATTTTAGGTACAGTAAAACCTGCCTAAACCGGTCCTTTTATATACCGGAAGCCTGGACAAACGGAAAACAAACTTCGGAACGGACGTATTTCCTATGTAAAATGACAATGTAAACCAGAAAACTGCCTAAAGCGGAAACGGAATGAAATTCTGGAACTGTAGGCGTAAATAACCTGATTAAGACGGATTATCATATCGATAATACAAAGCTATATACTGTACCCGATATTTAATCGAGGCTATCGGCTACGCCAGCTGTAGTTGAGTTTTGTTGCTTAGAAGAAAAGATTGCGCTGAGATCGAGCCAGTGACGATGAGGGAAGATGACGTAGAAGACTATGGGAGAAGAAGTCACTACCCCTCAAACGCACGGAATCACGGGGGAAGTACTGGATATTTATGGAGATTAATTGGAAATGACGTATTATTTAACCTCAGAAGAGAAAGGAATTATATTGAATATTAATGATATTAACATTAGAAAAGGTGGATAACTCCTTAAATGAGTATTATGGCTTCATAACAGAAGAAATGGGCCGAGGCTAAATATCTGACGTCAGAGAACAAAGGTAGGGGCTACCATCACACCGGCTGAGGGGTGGCGAGTCACGTGTTTAGCGAGGAGCATGGGCGCCCATAGGATTGTTTCCAGGGGGGGGGGCAAGTGAATATTTTCGTTTCATTACCTACCTGCCCCCCCCCCCCCCCACACGCACGCACACACACACACACACAAAGAGAAGGTTTCATTTCTTACTTTCTTCGTAAAATTCATTATTTTACTGCTCTGAAACCATTGGCTACTTTGTGGCAAGTATGGGAGGAATGTTTTCTTTGAGTTTTTGTCCGTTAACGTTCGCTTTTCTTCGTGATTCAACGTCGTAATGTTCAGTTCTTAAAAAAAAAAGGAAAAAACAAGTGGTATCGACAAGAATAAGAATCAAGTACCGTAGTTCATTAAAATGGTAGTGTTAATCCAGTTCGCCAACTTTCTAAATAACTGGACATATTTTCACATGATCCCAAATCAGTAAGTTAAACTGTGGAAATATCCCAACATCTGAATCAGCCCAATTATTTAAATAGCACTGTTTCCAAATACGGTAGGCTACGGTATCTAGTTTGTACTGGCCATTACAGCAGATCGTCACGTCTTTACTCTTCTTAACAACCAATCGGAAATACTTCGCATTGCTCTTATTAGAATCATGAAACACTTGTAGCCTACGAACTGATAAACTCGAGCCTATGGTTTTAGTAAAAATTAGTTTTGTCAATAAAAATATTTCGCCTGATTATTACTAACCACTAAGTAAAAGGGATAAAAACCACTATATCACGTACTTCTTACTACCATTATTCGCATTCTCGACTGAAACAAGAGGAAAGCTGATACGAACGTAGACAAACCACTTCTTTAAATGTGTAATTGAGCCTTATGCTCAAGCTTTTCTCTGTTTATGAAAATAATAGACGATAAAATAAAACTAACAGATATTGTATAATTCCGTAGAGTTTTATAAAATTAACAAGTGATATATTTCGCCGTATTATTGTACCTGTGACGTAAATAATATACTCTCTATGTGTGTTAAGGCTACCCTTTTATATTCAATAACTGGCTTTGTTGTAAATGTTGTTGCATTATTTGTAAACAGGTTTAAACATCACCCCTTGTACTTGACGTACTGTACGTGTCATTAGGCGAGTGTGTATAAGTAATGTTATTTCAGAGTACCGATACCGTAGTTTTGAGATGAGTGCCCCGGAACATGAAATATGATACATACGTGGTATTTCCCTGAAGGCAGTGTTGAAAATATCGTAGGTCTACTAGGGATGGCTGCTGTCAGCGTCGGCAATCAAATTTCGAATATTTAGGTAAGCAGTCGTCATCGTGCAGCTTAAATTGAGGTAATCAACTACACAGATGGGCTTAAAGATCAAATTACTACATTCTGTCCTTTCTTACAATGCATTCCACGTATGTATTTAGGTCGAATTGGTGACATTTTGGCAAAATAGCAGATCTATGGTGTTCATGTCTTCCAGATTTTTGATAGTAGCCTGGAAAAGAAAAGTGCTACTCACGCAGCCGTTTAACTTGGAACGTGCATTTTTACACCCTTCATTTATACGTTTTTTTTACACTATTTCCCAGAATTGGCAGGCTAATTAAGGCACATGAAATGAAAATCCACAGCCTGCTTCCAGTCTCCGACCGGGTCAGGAATGGAATGAATGAAGCCCCCATGACGTGGAAGAAAGTAATAGAACACTGACTGTTATTTCATTAGACAATCTGGAAACGAAATTCAAGTTAGGAGAAAAACGGACTGAAGATAGAATGGCTAAACTGGAATCAGTCATAAGTAATCTCACTATTCAAGAGGTAACAACGGGGGATACGTCGATGAATCAAACACCGATAGCTCATAATGTTGATAGTCAAGTGGTGAATGTAGGAGAGGATAACCGAACTCAACAAAATGTTACTTCTGGGAGGATTAGTTCAACCCCTCATGTTAATCCTAATCCGACTTTGAACACTTCCAATAGTCCGGTGACCATCATCAGAAATCTTGATCATAAACCAAGAAAATTCTCTGGGAATACGGGAGTCACACCAGTCGAATTTCTGAGAGATATCCGAAATTATATGGTGAAACATCGGGTATCCAAAGAATGAGAGCTAAGGGTAGTCGAACGTGCCTTAGATGGGCCAGCTTTGACTTGGTTTCGCGCATTTAGAAACAACTTTGCGAACCTAGAACAATTTTCCATAGCATTTTTACGACGATTCTGGAGTGCGGAGGATCAATTGAACGTAAGAGCCGAAATGTATTCAAAACGCTATTCTACGTCGCATCCTACGCATTACGCTAACTACTTTACTTTACAGTTAGCGAAACTGCAGTTATTAACTCCACCATTACCCGAAGACGAATTGTTGCAAGCGATAGCAAAGCAGTTGCCAGTAGAGGTCCAACGATCACTCATAGCATCTGGTGCTAATTTGCTGGAACATTACGACGACATATTACGCAGATTAGACTACACAAGCGCTCAAATGACACCTAGAAATTCAAGGAATGAAAATAGGAACACGCAGGAAGTGAATGCGGTAGTTGTCGACAATGCAGTCCAAACAGATCAGAGAACTTCGTGGGAAAACAGGAGAAACGAGGAAAATAGAGGAAATGTTCGTAACGTCCGTGGGAATGATAGGTATCAGGGACCATATGAGAGACCATATGATCGGGATCCACGAGACAGTATATATCGCAACAATGACCAGGATTCCAGATATCAGAATCGAAACAGGTATAATAACCGATATCGAGGCAGATATAATGGCAATCAGAATCCGAATCAGCAGTCCAGTCAAACCAATCGACAAGGCGACGGTAATCGCGACAATCCGAACGAAAGACGCCGAGAGAGTCAAGAGTATGTGAGGACGCGGCGAGAGGATAGGCAACCTAGCGCACTGCCCGAAGAGTTAGTTCGAGACCTCGATAGGGCAGGCACAAGTGGAGTAGAAAAAAAACACGTCGAATTGCTCTCGAATCAACGTTCTAATTATCTGGAACCCATCATCATAGTTGAGACATATCAGGTTAAAGTTGAAGATTTGATCGAAGAAGAAGATATAGTCCGTCGAGGGAATATACATGAATTGCCAGTCATTAGCGTGGAAGTCATGGGAAAAGAAATAACGACATTAGTGGATACAGGGGCCATAGTGAGTGTGATATCCATAGGCTGCCTTGAGGAATTGAAATTGTTAGGAGATATTACGATGCTGCCAGCTGTTGTTAGCAAGACTCAAGGGGTGATTCCAGATAAGAGCATTAAATGCAAAAGTCAAGTACTCTTGGATATCAGAGTTGGAACCAGATATTTTAGGCAAATGTTCCTAGTGGTAGGTCAGCTACATTTTGATATGATCTTAGGAGTGGATTTCTTAGGCGAGAATTACCTGATCATAGATATGCAGAGTAGACGCATGTATTTTCAGGAAGAGGACACTGAGAATCAGGAATCTGAAATGACATTCTTCAGAGAGAATATTTTGGATGAGATTGTGTATAACATAGAGAAGTCTATTGAGAGCAAAGCAGGCATGAAGAGTAAGCTGAACCCGGAAATACAAGAGCAATTTGATCAAGCAATTACTGAATACGAGGACCTATTCAACGATAAGCCTGGACTCATAGCAAATTTTACTTACAGCATCAAGTAGATGGATGACAAACCGTATCATAAGAATTTATATCCCATACCAGACAAGTGGAAAGAAGAAGTCGGTATGATGATAAATGACATGGAGAAAGATGGAATTATTAAGAAGATGCCAATTGCTTGTCTGAATCCTTTGGCTGTTGTCAAGAAACCTAATGGCATGCTGAGGATATGTCTAGATGCCAGGGCCCTTAATGAGAGAATTCTTCCTGAGCACGACAGACCACCTATTATTCGTGAACTACTGCGTAGATTCAGAGGAAAGAATTTCTTTTCAACAATCGATCTGACTAGTTCATATTTTCATATAGAACTAGCAGAGGACTGTAAACAATATACTGGATTCCTATTTGACCATAAAACTTATGTCTTTAATCGTTTACCTTTTGGAGTAAAGAACAGTGGTCCGGTGATGATCCGAGTACTAGATGGTAATCTATCAGATACAGTTAAAGAGAATGTCGTGAGCTATATAGATGACCTGATGATAGCATCTGAGACAGCTGTGGAGCATGTCAGGCAACTAAGAATGCTTTTTGAAGATCTCAGGAGGACGAATCTCAAGGTGAATTTCGACAAATGTCAGTTCTTTTATGGGGAGATCGAATTTCTTGGATATAGGATCGATGGAGATGGATACAGGCCCAATACAAAGAAGATAGTAGCTATTTTGGAATTCCCGACCACAAGGAAAATCAAGGAAGTCAGGCAGTTTCTAGGAATGTGTCAGTTCTTTTCAACACATTGTCCCGGATATACCGAAGTAATGGCACCTCTGCAGGATTTGCTAAGGAAAGGAAATCGATGGAAGTGGGACGACAAATGCGACCAAGCTTTCTTGTCAGCCAAGAACATATTGGTCCAGAATGTTAAACTCGAATACCCAGATTTCGCTAGGAGATTCTTTGTTGAGACAGACGCATCCAAGATAGGCATCAGTGGTATCCTATATCAGGTGGATATGCGAATAAACATAGATATTTGGCTTTCACCAGTCGCAAGCTCAGGGACAGTGAAAGGAATTATTATGCAACAGAGTTAGAGGCATTAGCAGTTGTTCATGCTCTCAAAACGTGGAAGAAGATATTGTTCGGACATGACGTGACGGTGATCACAGATCATAAATCACTCCAATTCATTAGGAAGACGGACTTATCGATCGATCGTATCACCAGGTGGGCTCTGTTCCTGCAACAATTTAACCCAATCATTGTGCATAGACCAGGGAAGCTAAATCTGTTGGCAGATGTTTTGAGTAGAAACCCTTGTGAAGAGGTGATTATCAACCACATAGATCTTGTTCAGGAAGACCAGGGAACCCTAGAGATGTTGAAAAAGCTAGCTCAGACGCAGAAGAGATATACACCTTTGCGAAGAATATACCTTTTCTTAACACGCAGGATGGACAATGGCGATCCAGATTTTAACCGCACAGAGCTAGAAGCTAGGAAGTATCACATGATGGGACGTCTGATATGTCAATATATTGACAACGATCACATCAAGCTTTGAGTTGTGATCCCCCCCCCCAAGCTTGTGAAGACAGTTATTTGGATCGTACATCGTACCGCTGCTCATGTAGGTGTAGACAAGACTTTAGCTCTTGCCCAGGAGACGTTTGTTTGGAGGCAAATGGGACAAACGATCCGCAACGTCATTAAGACCTGTGACAGATGTCAGCGAAGCAAATATTCATCTAAACTAATGAAGGAAGTTCCTAGACCGATATTCCCTAACAAGCCGAGAGAATTATTTGCTACGGACATTTTCGGTCCAATTCCTCGTTCGACGAGAGGGAACCAGTTTGGTTTGGTTACTGTAGACGTATTCTCTAAATACATATCTTTCTGTTCGATCCAAAAAGCTACGTCTAGATATGTAATCAATAGACTGGAGAAAACTGTAATTCCAAATATGGGTAAACCCGAGGTTTTGTTAAGTGACCATGGATCACAATTCACCAGTATGGAATTTTCAACTGCTATGGAACGTTTGGGAATAAGACATGTATTTAATTCTGTCCGTTATCCAGAGGGAAACCCGGCAGAGAGAATTATGCCTGAGATTAGCAAGATGTGCCGTTTATAGGTGTCAAGACAGCACCACCGATGGATGGAGGTCATTCCCATCGTTATTCTATGTTTGAATTCCACTATACATGAATGTACAGGATAGATTCCGTCCGTTCTTCATCATGGAACGAAACATAGTAGGCCGTGGGACCGCATTGTGAAGACTCCATTGGATTCGGAACCTACCCAAGAAAGAAGAGTCGAAATAGCAGGAGAACGACTTAGAAGTCAGGCGGAGAAAAGGGTCAGAAGACACGCAGGAAGAATGTTTCATGAACCATTTCAGGAAGGTGACGAGGTGCTGATCAGGAAACCAGTGACATCGAATCTTCAACAGAAAATATACCATAAATTTGCGCCATTGTACGCTGGTCCCTTCCAAATTGACGAAGCGGATAGAAATAACAGCTATAGGATTGCTAAAATCGACACGAATCAAGTTACTGGAACTTTTAATGCAGCCAGCATTAGGAAATATCATTACCCTTGAGATGAGGATGGTTAGATAGATATCGAGTATATGAAATGTTGTATATAATGAATGCCTGAGTGTAAAATATTGTTTTTACTAATCAGTTTCTTCAGGATTAATAAAACCAAGGAGACGTAAGGGAGAGATGTACCCGATATTTAATCGAGGCTATCGGCTACGCCAGCTGTAGTTGAGTTTTGTTGCTTAGAAGAAAAGATTGCGCTGAGATCGAGCCAGTGACGATGAGGGAAGATGACGTGGAAGACTATGGGAGAAGAATTCACTAACCCTCAAACGCACGGAATCACGGGGGAAGTACTGGATATTTATGGAGATTAATTGGAAATGACGTATTATTTAATCCCAGAAGAGAAAGGAATTATATTGAATATTAATGATATTAACATTAGAAAAGGTGGATAACTCCTTGAGTATTATGGTTTCATAACAAAAGATATGGGCCGATGCTAAATATCTGACGTCAGAGAACAAAGGTAGGGGCTACCCTCACACCAGCTGAGGGGTGGTGAGTCACGTGTTTAGCGAGGAGAGTTGTCACAGCACAGTGAAACGAGGAATCAGTCTACTACATTCTGCTCAAGAGTCTATTATATTCTGATCTAGTAGCAAGTCGAAAGTATTACAGTATACAATACAGTGCAGTGCAGTAACTATCACCTGTCTGGCAGGTTCACTTCGTAAAGTTAGCATTGTGTAACTTTGGGAGCACGGTAGAGTCGAGCAGGCTGACCGGAGATTGTATCGCGATGGCTGTGAGCAGGGCGAAGGCGGCCGGTGATAGGGAACAGCATAGTTTTGAACAGTGGAGTTGCGTTAGCATGTGTTTCAAATAGCAACGCATTTACCAGCTCATAATCTACAGCAGAAATAAGCAGCATTTCATTGGGAATAACGAACATTATTGCAGCAGTATTCACAACGTATAGTCGCATACAACATGGGTAAAATGAGGCCAGTGATTAACTTCGCGTTACACACAGCTAGTGAAGCAGGAAATGTCATGTATTGGGCGACATTTTGTGACAGTTTAGTGGTCACGTTGTGGAACATTGCAGTCGACATTTTCACGTTCATGTCATTTGGACTTAGACTTTCAGCAGTCCAGATACTTATTGCATTTATTGTTCATACACTCTCGACTGATAGCCAAATGGACTTTGAAGTTATTTCACCGATATTACGGCGTACAAAAATGATGTGTTTCAGCATCGCATATTTTAAGCGACCCTGGGGCAGCTTACACATTGCTGCGTTATGCAAAATGGGACAATGGATTTCATGCACATTATACGGTAGTGAGGTGTTCACTAAGTGACTTTAGTTCATGAACAATTACGGAAATAATTACCACGTCGAACACAGATACAGGTGTCTTGAAAATATGCTTACATTCTGATTTCTTTTTCTGTTAATGCAATTCAACCACAGTGGATGAGAACATTGTTAGCGAATGTCAATCGACAATTTTACATCGAACAGTGGCGTAACACATCCGAGAATAGAATGGGGTGCCCATTCGAACTGAACTTTGTGGGGATTATTGGACAATATCCGTGATGGATATCCTTCATTCTACCATGTGGGGCTAGGCGCATGAAGAGACGTGATGGCAGCGCAAAGTGACGGATTCGATTCCTATCGAGAAGAGTGACTACATCATGATGTTCGTTTGGACGGGGCCAAATGCATTTCCAATGGCAAATACGACGATTTCGCCGATCTTTCCTGAAATCTGTTGAGTACAATTGGATCATCGCCGATCTTGGAATAAATTCTACTAAACATCTGGAATATGAAGGTATTGTGAGAGCTATGACATTACTGATATGATTTTCAAGCATGACACTGGGCACACTTGTATATCTCTCGGAATGTTTTTTTTACGACATGGCTTGATTATTTTCTTACTTCATCTTGAGGAGTTTGCTAAAATATGGTGTTACCATATGAGATGGCAGACACATTTATACGACTTTTTCGCTATTTATTGATTTTATTAGGCAGGATTTTGATCTTTATTTTTCTTGAAACGATAGTATTTTTGGTCATGGTGATTTTTATCGAGTATTTCAAAACGTGAGACCTGCAGTCGGATAGTTTAGATTTTGTTAGCTTATTGCTTACTAGCGAGTATGTGAGATTTATCAGCAGGGATTTTTCTTTATTGGTTTGTTTTTGAGATGTGGAATTTAATTCGCTCTAGCGAATCAGTATCGCTTTTATGTGACAAGTAGAATATTGTTGAATTCAATCGTGTGCACTCACTCATTAGTCTACGAAGACGGGGCCTGTTACTTTAAGTAGCTGTGTGGTGTTGATCGCCTGACCAGTCAAAATAGGAATTTATCATCTTAGTCTACGAAGACGGGGCCTGTTACTTCAGTAGTTGAGTGGTATTGAACGCCTTACTCGTCGCTTAGGAATACCATATTATCATCCGAGTGCAATTGTGATAGTAAGAGACTTAAACAATGATTTACCCGTCAAATATTAGTTGATCTTTGTTAAATAATTTAGCAATAAGTGTCAGCAGGGTTACATTTTGTAATTCTAGTATTGCCAATCCAATAGTTTGTTGCATTACTCTTTTGAGAGTGCAGTCATTTAATATTGAATATTTGATACTCTTTTGGGAGTGAGTTTATACCTTTGATAAGGATTTCAAGTAATTGAGTCTTTTAAGACGAGTTCTTTCTTATTAAGAATTTATTACAGGCAGATGATGAACAGATATTATGAATATGAGTTAATACAACACGTTGGTGTTCTTTTTGAAGTAAATTTTGAGGATCTTAACAGAGATTTTATACTCTGGATTAAAATAAATCTTGGATTGGATTACTATTACTTTGGTAAGTTTTCTTATTGTTTAAGAAGTTGTCTGGACTTGGTAATACTGACTACAATTCTTGTAGGTCATTTTTTCAACCGTCTGAAACCAGTGGCTCATTTGTGGATCATTCTGTATGATGAGTTAAGGTATATTTTTTGGCCAAGTTTGTGAAGTTGCCAAAGAGAGGTTTATAATATTGCCAATGTGAGTTATTGATGCAGACATGAGGTCGTCGAACCCAGTCTAGTATAGGTTTGAAGTTCATGCTGTGTGCTGAATAATTGTGGTATAATGTGAAATAATAATGGTGTTCAAATGTGAGATTTGATGAAGTGAATTTACAGTAAGTGATAAAGTTTTGGATAATGAGATCCAATGTGATTTAGTGAAGGCTACGTATTTTTGGCATGGCAATCGAGAGTATTAAGGGTATAGCCTGGAACTGGTGGATTTTTGGGGCAACGTTCGGTAACCGATCTTAAACATTTTTCTGGAAGTTTTATAATCCAAGATTCTCTAATAATGATAATAATAATAATTTATGAAATTATTATCTGAAATTTAAACATATTGATGATCTGACCTGATAATAAAAATGAATAATAATTAATGAAATAAATTGATGAATAGATCATAAAATGTTAATTAATTAAAAGAGCTCATAATTAAAACAAAATAATAATAAATTTAAATAAGCTGATAACTATAATAAATTTGATAAGTTGAAATAAATTTAAATAAGCTGAGAACTCTATTAAAATTTAAATGAGATCATTATAGTAAATTTAAATAAGCTGATGACTGTAAAAATAATTTAAATGAATGGATTGAAATAAATTAAATTAAATGAGATGTTGAAATTAAATCAAATTGAATGAGATGATTTTCAGATGATTTAATGAGATGATGAATATTAATAATTATTTGAATGATCTGAAGATAAGGAAATTAATAATTCTGATTTGAATAGAACAGATAATTGAACGATAGCCGATGTGAGGACCAGTTAATAATTTTTCTATGGATGATGATGATGATGACAGATGATTAGAACAGAATTGTGATTCACAACCGAGTAGTTGTTAGAAGTGGTGTAAATAACGTGTACAAATTTATTATTAATCTTAAGAGTGATTATTAGGATTCAACGTTTGGAACAGTGGCATTCAAGCCATTTATGAATGATTAAATATATGTTAGTGTTGATATAAAATTTGTTGTGTGATAGAAAGTTTAATATGTAATTGAAATTCACGTGCCTGATGTTATCTGAACAAAGATAGGTCTCAGGGGTCCCAAAATGTCAGTGACGAAAAGAGATAGTGCTACGGTGACCCTGAGAGCACAAGAGAACTTTAACTATTTTTATTTTTGCACGTGAATAATATTTTATTTTGAAGCAGTGCGGAGATGGTATGATTTGAGAGAACATTAACACCCTAACTGTTATACTCTACCATACTTCTAGGATGGAATTTATTTTGTTTCTGTCTGACCAGTCAAGTTTAAATAAACGTTATTTTATTTTAAGTTGTGATCTCATGATTATGTGTTTCCCAATCCCTTCCTTTTTCATACTTAAGGACCAGGAAGGATGTGGTTTGCTAGGTATTCAGTTGGTGGCGCCCTTTTTATATGATTTTCTGATTAACTTTATCCCGTAACGACCCGGAGATGTTTTATCTCGTGTTGGTCTCCGCTTTTGTGATATTTCAACTGAATTTCTGACACATTCCTTATTTTATTTTGTGTTTACTTCAACTTTACCTGCCCTGGGATGCCAGGTATGCGATGTAATAGCAGATGGGTCATTGCATGCCTCGGACGAACGGGTACAGTACTAAATTTTGAGAGCGACTGTACTTGCACCAAAGTTCTAGGAAACATTAACTCTAATTTTTCCTAAAGGATGCAGCAGGTATGCTACATTTCACAACATCTGTACCATTACTTCCCCCAACCCTCTTGTAATACACATAGTTTCCTTCTGACAAATGAGAGTAGAAGTACGATTCGAAGAAAACATTGAACTGGAGTATTATTCAAAGGTGTTCTTTTTACTGTGCACTGCATTTATTTACGTACTGTAATTCAGTGACAATGGCTTCTAATCATAAGACATTTACACTGGAGGAGAAAATTTAAGTTATTGACAGGACGAATAGAAATAAACAGTGTCATCACTCCGCTCCTTAAGCATTGTAGTTCATGGTCCAGCCAGTGTGTGGCGTGGAAGTCGCGCCGAACCATAAGCACGTGTGACAAGTAGCCCAAGAGGTTAGTGCGCGAGAAGTCATAATATGCGAGGAAATTTGTTTCTTTGTAATAGTTGACGAATGTCTGTGCAGTGCTTTGTGTGTGCAAACATCTAAATTTTCTGCTGTTTCGGGAAAATGTCGTACTGTTTCGTTCCTGGATGTAAATCGGGTTACGGAAGAAAATCTGATGGTAGACATTTTTTCACTCCACCAAAAGAAACAAATCTGTTTGCGAAATGGGCGAGAGTTATTCCGCTGAAAGATACGTAATAGTTGATCAAAAGTAGAATCTGTGTGGTGCGTATTTCGGAAAATTTAATTATTATAAAGGCGGACTGTTTCGTAGTGAACTGTGAGAACTTGGAACTTCCTCGCGTGAAGTGGAAATTAAAACCAGGAATAGTACCCCACATTTTTCAAAATTCACCAAAATATCTATCCACTGAGTTTTTTAAGCGTATGGCTTTTATGCCGGGAGTGTCCGAGGACATGTTCGGCTCGCGAATGGTGTAGCTGCTTCGAGACGGACACCCAATGGGTGAGCTACAAGTACCGTTGGGGAGGAAAATTGGAATGTAAGGACGAGGAGTTGGAAGGTAGCGGCTGTGGCCTATAATTTGGGACCAACCCCGGCATTTGCCTGGAAGGAAGATGGGAAACCACAGAATACCATCTTCAAGGTTGCCGGCGGGGGGATTTGAACCACCCTGCCTCCCGGATGTGAGCAACTGCCAGCAGTCATGCCGTAACGACCACGGCTAACTCACCCGGTTCCACTGAGGTAAAATCACGAAAGCGCCCAGTAGGATACGGAATGAAGGCAGCCTTCCATGGTTACTTGTTCTACTTCGTGCCATCCTTACTTTAAACGAAAAAGAATATAATAATAGGCCTAAAATAATAATAGTTGTTGATGCTTTAGGGACTTTGTGACATTGTGGTCACGTAGCCCCGTGTGCTTGGGTGTGTGTAGAATTTGTCTGATTACCTGTGCCATTGCGATGTCTGTAGAAGTATGTGTATTCGGAATTGAGGTAGGATTTGGTTAGGAAGCGGCCGTGGCCTTCAGTTAGGTACCATCCCGGTATTTGCCTGGAGTAGAAGTGAGAAACCACGGAAAACCACTTCCAGGATAGCTGAGGTAGGAATCGAACACGCCTCTTATCAGTTTTGCTTACGAGGCTGAGTGAACACCGTTCCAGCCCTCAGACCAGAATTACATTTCTTGGCAGAGCTAGGAATTGACCGGGCCTCCGCGGTGATAGCCAAGAATGAGACGGACATATAATAATAATAATGGCCAACCTGCCAATAAAATAAACGGCCATCCAATTCTTCGCTTCCGTTACCGTCCTCCTGATCAATATCATGGTCAGTATCCGAGTCTTCAGATCTTGTTTCAACTTTGTCTTCAGTATCAGTCACAAATTCCTTTGAAATTACTGAATCATGAACTAGTGATTCGTTATCATACTCGTGTAGAGTTACTTTTAGGCTCACCATTTCACAACTCCGGGAAAATGCTTACTAAGGTATGGTTTAAGTTGTCTCGAGATGATAAGATTATAACTTGAACGGTTGGCTTCATATTAAAACTAAAACCAACCACGGAACTGTCACACCAATGCGCGACTAACGGAAGGTTCTAAAAAATAGTTCTACATGGGGACTGAGAATATTAATAAGAACTTTTTCACAGTATTATTCATAATTCTAAACAAACAATTTGTTGTAATCAGCGTAACCGCAGCCTTCGTCAAGAGGTTTACGTAGCCCAGCGCATATCCCATATTTGAACAGCTAACTGTGTAGCGTTGGGGGTCTGCGCCTCTAGCGCTAGCCAACAGCGGGACGCGCTTGAACTCGGTCAGTGATAACACTATGTATTCTATTCGTCATGTTAATGAAGGACAAAAGTCTGGCTCAAGAATTAATTGTGTTGTTTAAATTAGGAAAAACTCAAATTATTTCACAGTTATCCTATACTGTGATACAGTATTGCTTTCCAGTGTATTTTATCTTATTAAAACTCAACCCTCTGTGAAACGGTAAAATAAATCTGGAACGATTGCGTTCCGCTTTAGGCAGGTTTTACAGTATTACTGATTGCCAGATAAAGGCAGATGGAGAGGAGTAAGTAGGAGATTACAAGATGTACTTGTCAGGTGTAAAACGAGGTAAGGCAAAGTGGGGAATAGGGTTGTATGTCAAGAGAACCATCAAACATAACATAGTTTCTGAACGATTAATGTTGATAGATTTGGAAATGACAGGACGTCATTTGCGGATTGTTCCTTTTACGCTCCATGTGACAGGACGATCCCGGTTGAAGTATAGAGATTTATGAGGCACTGAGTGATGAGGTAGAGAGAGTCAAAAATAAAGTTAGTGTAGTTTTGATACGGGATTTCAATGCTAGGATAGTAAATAGGACTGTGGGGTATGAGAACACCAATGGTAAATGGATATTGCATTTCTGTGCTAGCATGGGATTAGCTGTTGCAAACTAATTATCGAAGCATAAGGAGATTCACGGATATACTAGGACGATAATAGACTATAATCCTCAATAACTTTCAGTGTAGGAAATTGATCACGAATTGAAGGGTATGCAGGGGCTGTTTTTGCTGAAACAGGCCACAAACGTATCTGCTATGACTTGAACAGGGTTGAAAATCTCCAGGAAAAGGAACTTAGACAGAAAAAGATGGAAATGATTGGTGAGAAATTCCAAAGAGTAGATGGTAAACAATTACAGGACTTTTTATGTTATTGTTGTTTTAAGGGGCGGAACTACGAGGTCATCTGCCCCAATTACAGGACTTTGAAACGAAGAGTCAGCATATAGCGATGTAGTAGTAGAAGTAGAAATTGCGGTGTGTAAAGACAGTAATAAGTGCAAATCCTGGTGGAATGACATAGTGAATTTGGCTTGAAAATTTAAAAGAAGGCTTGCCAAATATGGATCCAAACAAGGAATTCGGTAGACAGGGAGCATTATGTAGTGGATAGGAACAGACCCACGCTAATAATTGTAGAGTCCATAATGAAATCATGGGAGGGATTTGGAGATAAATTAGAAACGTTAGGTCAAACAGCAGGTAAGCCTATTTGGAGTGTTATAAAGAATCTTAGAAATAGAGGAAAAAGTGAAATGATTAGTGTTTTGGATATTTCAAGGTATCTCTTTGTAGATACCAAGGAAGAACTGAAAAATGGCAAGAATGTCTCAAAAACGTGCTAAATGGAGACTCCCGTGACAATGTGGCAGATTATGAGATGAAGCAGGAGGAGAATGAGGATGGGAACAGGATCATGGTTGAGGAATTAGAGAGGGTGGCAAATAGACTACAATGTCACGAAGCGACAGGGGTAGATGAAATTCGGTCATAATTGATAAAGTATAGTGGGGAAGCAGGGATGAGATGGTTGCTTAGGATAATCGAATTAGCATGGGAAATAGGACATTACTGGACAAATCAGTAATCGCCCCAATTTACTGTATAAGCAAGGTGATAGGAAAGATTTCAACAATAAGAGAGCTATTTCTTTAATAAATATCCTGGACAAAGTTTCCTCGGGCACTGTAGAAAGGAAAGTTCGATCATTGGCCGAGAATGAGATGGATGAAAACCAGTGTGGCTTTAGGTTTAGACCACAACGAGGATGCAAGGATCAAATTTTTACATCGCCAAGTTATTGAGAAATGCTACGAAAGGAATAGACAGTTGCGTTTATATTTTGTAGATCTAGAGGAGGCGTACGATAGAGTACCCAGGGAGAAGATGCTGAGCATCCTGAGGGATTATGATATCGAGGGAAGGCTGCTACAGGCAATCAAAAGTATTTATGTTGATAATGTGGCAGTGCTGAGACTCGATGGTAGGATAAGTACTTGGTTCAAGGTTGTTACAGGAGTGAGGCAAGGCTGCTATATTTCACCACTACTGTTTATTGTATGTATGGACCATTGGCTGAAGGGCATAAACTGGCTGGGTGGGATTCAATTAGGTGGAAACCAGGTAAGCAGTTAAGCCTATGCTGATGACCTGGTTGTAATGAGAGACTGTTGAATGCTTACAAGCTCAAGTGTTAGAACTTAACAGAAATGTAGGAAATATGGTAATAACATCAGTATTTCATAAACGAAGGTTATGTCGGTAGGGAGGAAACACAAGAAAATCGAATGTAAGTTAGGAGGAACTGAATTGGAGCATTATAAGTACTTGGGCTGTGTATTCTCTCTGGATGGTAATATACCGAATGAGATAGAGCCTAGGTAAGGACAAGCCAATGCAGTGAGTTCTCAGTTGCGATCCACAGTATTCTTCAGGAAATAAGTTAGTGTAGCGATAAAACTCTCCCTACTGTACCCAATCCGAGATCGGTACAAGGTTCGAACACGCGATCACTTGGGAAAATATAGTAAAAACTTAAAGGAATGAAGAAAAATGAAGAAAAGATTATGTGGATTAGATTCTGAAACAAAGCGTTAGGGAGACGCAGATGTATAATTTAAAAATATACAGGAGTAATAAATACTATTAGCAAATAAAGTAAAGACATAAGTAGAGATTTAAATGTACTTGGATTCCCAGTCAAAGTGAAAAGTAAAAGTAAGAAGGCCTGAATAATTAACAACAGTGGTCGATCGTAAATTATAGCCAAGACAGACTAGTGGGGTGAGGACGGTCTCCTCGCTGCAGTGGGTCAGAGCAACACCACATAGATAACAGGCCTTTGCATTCAAACAAGATGGCGGGCACTGTAGGCAGAGCTGCTGGAGCTCGCCGCAGGCCATGACCCATATGATCAGTTCCTTCCAACTGATACATCGTAGTCGGCAGCATTTTTAGGCTATTATGATGACTTCATCCTTCTTACCTTTACTTACGTAACAAACAAATATACTAGGCCTACTGAATAAGCTTCTTCTCATCCTTCACCTGAAAATGAAACCTCACGGGAAACTAGGTACCGTACCGTAGGAAAAAATGAAACATACACTATTTTACTGTTTCCGGATCAATTTTATGTCAACAGTTCACTGGCCACAAAACATAGCGCTAAATTAACAGCAGTAAAATATACGCATTTGATACAGTTATGTTCAATATTTGCATAAGATCAGGTTTTTAGCTAGATATCTGGACTTGACATGTAAACAACTGTGTCTTCTTCACGAAAACTTCCGGGTACACATTTCATCATTTAAATTATAGATTTACTATTATGATGATGCCATCAGCCACAGTCAGGGGCGTATATACAATTTTATTTCGGGGGGAGGGGGGCTGGCTATCCTGGAAAATTGTGAGTATTATCAGGGGATTGTCACCGCAAAATCCCAGAAATATCAACCAATAACTTAGAGCATATAACGTTCTGTAATGATTTTAGATAAGATTCAAAGTTTATATAGCCTACACTTACTGGCAATACATTATGATCTATGGAGTATGAATGGCAAATATCTAAATATTTGTCAATTTACTAAGCAGAAAGATAAACAGTTTTTTTTTTACAAGTTGATAATTTATTTCTCAAATGTACCGTACTGTGGAATTCACAGTTTTGCCTCACATGTCCATGTGTACCCGTTCCAGCCCTCAGACTAGAATTAAAATTTATTGGGGGAGCCGGGAATCGAATTTGGACATCCTGGGCGGCAGCCTAGAATGCTAGCCACTACACCACGAGTTAATCTAATTTCAATCTTAATATTGTTTATAAGTTAGCCAATAAGTTAAGATGGGTACAACCGAATTTACAATTATTTTATGCACTTACCAAAGCAACAGTTTCTTAATTTGATTGGCTTTTTTCTAGTAATTTATTGCACATCATACCTGTCACCTACAAATATGAGGTGTATATATTATTATTATTATTATTATTTATATCCAGAGCATCCTAAATATTTACATACACTGTGAGTGGAAGCAAAGTTGAGCATAAAATACCCTTAACACAGCAATGTCTCTGCTAGTTTAAAATATATAGTAGGCTATTCACATAAACACACAATGTCACATCAGATCCTTTTCACTCAGGCTATTAATCCATGTCAAAACTAGTCATCTAAGTGTATTTATTACTCTCATGTAAATTTTTTCAAGAGTAGAGAAACACCCATTACAATTGGATACAATCATGTTGACCGACTGAAAAGCATTAAATTTTGATCCAATAGCTGATGAAGCACAATGACTACACTACTAAACCAAATATTTTTATATGTGACGTATGACTTTCTAAACCATAACAAAAGGCACTCATTTGAGCTTGAAGATATTTGAAATGTCATTGGATGCATGGGGAGAGAGGCCGACAATCCTGTATAAGTTATAGAGACAGTGGCTTTCTAATATATTGAGGCTGTAAGGCTACAAAGGGCGGAGAAATGCGACAGACAGGGTGAGAGGAGGAGAGACTGTTCATAATAGGCTATTTCAAGACTTTCAGGGTAACATTCTAATATTTGGTGCCACAAAAATGGTGTCCATACAACTTGAACATTTCGAAGTCATTTTTCAATGTTGCGTTCATAATCTAATGAATTAATTGCATTTTAGTTGCTCCACATGTTAATTGGCCCAATTAAATTGGTCGGGGAGTAAAACGTAGGACTATCGACTCACAACTTTCTGTCAATGTGGAAAAATTATTTGGATTAATTATACACTTAAGTGCTTAATTAATCCAAGTATTTTTTAGAGGTCCTGTACGCAAGTGTGAATTGAAAAGTTTTACTACTCGCCCAATTTAATTGGGTACAGAGGGACACTGGGAGTGAGTTTTTGTCAGAAATTGCAAAAATATTGATTTTTTATTCTTTGATATAATTATGCCCCTGACTCCAGCGGACAATTTAGTGAAAGTCTTTTCCAAATTCCGCCATATTTAAAGGCCCAGCGAATTCTTGAAATGTCTAGTGCATGGTATCGAAACGCCTCCTATTCATGGACTTTCATTGAGGCGAGTATTTCTGTACTTGTTGTTGTTGTTGTTTGAATCTTCAGTCTTTTGACTGGTTTGAAGCAGCTCTCCATGCCTCCCTGTCCTGAGCTAATCGTTTCATCTTTACATAGCTACCACACCCTACATCCGAGGCTATCTGTTTAACATATTCTAACCTTGGTCTTCCCCTACAGTTCTTGTCCTCGACCCTTCCTTCCATAACTAAGCTTGCTATTCCTGGGTGTCTTAGCATGTGTCCTACCAACCTATCTCTTCTCTTCATTAGCAGTCGCCAGAAACATCTCTCCTCTCCCACTCGTCTTAATACCTCTTTGTTTGTAACCCTATCTACCCATCTGATCCTCATCATTCTCCTGTAACACCACATTTCAAATGCTTCAATTCTCCTCTTTTCTGCTGCACCAATAGTCCAAGTTTCACTTCCATCCATCCATGTCTGGCTGCGTGGCTCAGGGGTAACGTTCTCGCTTGCTGAGCCTAAGGTTGCAGGTTCGAAACCTGGCGCAGTCAGCTGGCATTTGAGGGTGCGCAAATGCGAGGGAGCCGTGTCAGTAGATTTACTGGCACGTTAAAGATCCCCTTCGGGGCAAAATTCCGGCACCCCGGCGTCTCTAAAAGCCAGTGTAGTTAAAAAGGACGTAAAACCAATAACATTATTATTATTATTTCACTTCCATAGAGCGCCTTCCAGACAAAGGCTTTCAAAAATGACTTCCTAATACCTAAATCTATATTCGATGTCAGCAGATTCCTTTTTTGTAGAAATGCTTTCTTTGCCTGAGCCAACCTACTTTTTGTATCCTCTTTGCTTCGTCCATCACTGGTTCTTCTGCTTCCTAAGTAACAGAAGTCTCCTACTTCCTTCAGGTTTTCACCTGCCAATTTGATCTCCATAGAGGTTTCTGATTTATTTCGGCTGCATTCCAGTATTTTTGTTTTACATTTATTAATTTTCATCATGAATTCTTTCCGTAAGACGGAGTCCATACCATTCATAAACTCATTCAAATCCTCAGGCTTGTCGGCCAAGATGACGATGTCATCAGCAAATCTCAGAGTTGAAATTATTTCTCCTTGAATCTTCACTCCCACTTTACATTTTTCTCTAATTTCCTTCATTGCTTGTTCAATGTAAAGATTGAAAAGTATGGGTGATAAGTTGCAGCCTTGCCTTACACCTTTCTGAATACCAGCTTCTCTCTCATGTCCTTCTACTCGAGTGACTGCTGTCTGGTTTCTGTATAGATTGTATATCACCCTCCTATCCCTGTACTTTATTCCAATCGATTTCAAAATGTCAAACAATTTAGTCCAATCAACGTTATCAAAAGCCTTTTCTAAGTCTACAAAAGCCATGAACGTTCTCTTATCTTTCCTTATTCTACCTTCCAAAATCAGGCTAAGACTTAGTACAGCTTCACTTGTTCCTACATTTCTCCTGAATCCAAACTAGCCTTCACCCAACTCCGTTTCTATCTGGCTTTCAATCCTCTTGTAAATTATTCTAGACAGGATCTTTGAAGCATGAGTAATCAAGCTGATTGTACGGTAATCTTCACATCTGTCAGCTCCCACTTTCTTTGGTATAGGGATGATTACATTCTTCTTGAAATCAGGGGGTACCTCACTTGTCTCATAAATCCTACACACCAAGTGAAATAACCTGATCAGACCTTCATCTCCTATGCAGCGTAGCAACTCAATCGGTATATCATCTATGCCTGGTGCTTTGTTCCTGCTTAAGTCTTCCAAAGCTCTATCAAATTCTGATCTCAATATTAAATCTCCTTTCGCATCCTCATCAATTTCCTCCTCCCTTTCCATTACATGATTCTCAATCTCCTTTCCCTTATACAAACTCTCTATGTAAGCTTTCCATCTCTCATCCTTTTCTCCCCTATCTGTTAGAGGCTTTCCATTTGTGTCCTTAATATTACAGCACTTAGTCTTCTTTTCCCCAAAAGTATTCTTAATCCTTCGATAAGCTGTGTCTACTTTTCCTAATTTCAGACAATTTTCTATACCTGCACATTTCTCTTTCAACCATTCTTCTTTCGCTTCCTTGCACTTCTTGTTAACCTCATTTCTCAGACGTCTGTATTCTGCTTTCCCCTTTTCATCTCTTACATTCTTGTGTTTCCGCCTTTCATCCATCAATTCTAGTATATCCTGAGTGATCCACGGTTTTCTACCTATTCTTTCTTTCCTACCAATGTTTTCTTCTGCGGATTTTGTTATTTCATTCTTCAAAAGTGCCCATTCGTCTGCAATTGAAGTTTGTTTAGGGTTTTTCATTAGTACTTCCTTTATACTCTTCTTGAATCTTTCGTTTACATCCTTCTCTTTCAGTCTGTCTATTGCCCACCTATTTGGCTTTTGACTTTCTTCAGTTTCTTCAACTTTAATCTGCATTTCATTACAACCAGATTGTGGTCAGAGTTTATGTCAGCACCAGGATATGTTTTACAATCCAAAATCTGGTTTCGAAACCTCTGCTTGACCATAATGAAGTCGATTTGGTAACGCCCTGTATCTCCTGGTCTCATCCATGTGTATATTCTTCTATTGTGGTTATTGAATAGGGTGTTAGCTATGACCAACTCATGCTCGGTGCAGAATTCTACCAGCCTGCTTCCTCGATCATTCCTTTCACCTAATCCGAAACCTCCTACTATCTTCCCTTCTCTCCCTTTTCCTACCACAGCATTCCAATCTCCCATTACTATAACATTTTCATCACCCTTGATATACCTCAGAATTTCGTCTATTTCTTCGTAGACCTTTTCAACATCCTCATCATCAGCTTGACTGGTAGGCATATAGACTTGTACCACTCTGGTGCAGGTAGGTTTAGTATTGATTTTTGCTACAATAATCCGTTCACTATATTGCTCATCATATTCCACGCGCTGTCCAAGTTTCCTACTCAATATGAGGCCAACCCCTGCTTGGCCATTGTTTGATTTAGTGCTAATGACCCTATAGTCTCCTGACCAAAAGTCCTGTTCTTCCTGCCAGCGCATTTCACTAATCCCAACCAAATCCAACCTCAACCTATCCATTTCCCTTTCTAAGTTTTCTAACCTTCCACTTCCTAGCAGACTTCTAACATTACACGCTCCGATACGTAGAATGTCAGATTTCCTCTTTGTCACTTCTGTGATGTTAACCCCCTCTCGAGTAGTCCCCACCCGGAGATCCGAACGGGAGACTAGTTTACCTCCGGATTGAAATTTTACAAGGGAGGAGGCCATCATCACATGTAATTATGCATAGAGAGGTGCATATCCTCGGGAATAGCATACTGCTGTAGTTTCCCGTTGCTTTCAGCCGTGCAGCAGGATGCAGTGTAGCCATTATTTGGCTTATATTATCAATATCTTAACCGTCTATAAGACAAGTAAAGAATTGATTTATTCTGAAAGGCTGCTACTCCCTTTCAGAATAAGTAAAGAGCAATTCTACTAACAAAAATACTAACCTTCTACCGTACTAACAATTAAATACCAAAATTCTACTAAGGAAAAAAATACTAAAGTTCCACCAACAACAAATACTACCACTAAAACAGTCTGTCACCAGGCACACTCACATGCACCCTCACACATCACAGTCTACTGAAACAATGAACTATAACTAATAAACAGTGCAACTGCTACCAGACACACTCACACACCACAGTCTAATAGAACAATGACATATATCTAATAGACAAACTAACTACCTACTTACAACTAAAACTAGCTACATACTTACCTTACTGTTATTTGAATTGACAATATTTACAAAATGCAATTTAGTTAGAAAATACTTACAAAATGTAATTTAGATTCAAAATACTCACAAAATGCAATTGAGAATAAAAATACTTACAAAATACCCACCCTACACAATATTGGCATTTATCGAAGGATTGATTAATTATCTTAATGTCTTTCAAGTGCTGTGAGCCATTGTCTGTGGTTTTTCTTACACACACTGCACAGTTCCTGATTACTATGTATAGACATGAAATATATTGCAATGTAATATGGTTGGGCACAATAGCAGATATTTTAGTGTGAGCTCCACCATATCTATATGACTAAGAGAAGAGATGTTATGGCATGTACTCAAACAGGCTCAGAGACTTAATAGTAACATCCGATCAATGTGGGCATAATGTTTTCTGATAGTTTTAGTTAGTGTATATGATGATGTTTTGTAATTTGTGCTCTGTGTTTTTTTAAACCTCACGTGTTTCTCACGCGAGAATCATATATATACAGTTACATATTTAATTAATACTAGCGAACCCATGCGAGAACTCTCGCATAATGGGTTGTGTGTGCCCCATGTGTACAGACTTTAGGGGCAGGTGACCTCGCTGTTCTGCCCCCTAAAAACATTCGAATCCCTTTTTCCACTTGCCGTAAGAATACATTCCATAGATACTCCTTTCGCAGATATGTGTCTACGAGCTGATGGGCTATAAATATGTACGTTAGGTGCGCACGACTGCGGACATGTTTGACGTACTTGGAGTGTGCCTCGTGTAGTGTGACATTCGTGCGGCGATTAGCTCTGGCCTCCCACCAGGCCCAATCGTTACATTTTTAAGAGCGTTAAAAATCCTTCAGTATGCCTTCCTTCGGAGGGGAAGTAAAGCCGGCGGTCCCATGTCATAGATTTATGACATGTAAAAGATCCTTTCACAGACTAAACTTTTGTAAAGCAAAATTTGTTAGGTTAGATTTCGTCAGAACGCTCTATCAAAGTTCCAACGTTCACCACTAGGTATCATTGATATCTGGTGGTGAAAGTTGGAACTACTTGAAATTGAACGGAACTTGTAGCTCACCCTTTAGGGTGTCCGCTGGAAGCAGCTTCAGACTCAGGCGAGCCAAACATGTCCTCGGACACTCCCGGCACTAAAAGCCATACGATAAATAAAATAAATAACTTAAAACAGTTACTAAATCCATATTTAAATAATACTAATTTCATTATATTTTGTCACAAAAAAAAAACAACAAAAAAACAACGAAAACGCTGTAGCTCAAGCTGGGAAAATTGTAAAGGACCAGTGAGTGTTGCGGTATCACTATAGTCCAACTTTGATTAAAAAAATGCAACATCATCATTTCAGTAGATTTTCGAATGGTAAATTAAACAGAACCGGAGCGCTCTATCGAATAGGAACCCTCCACTTCCCAATATGGTCAGGTGAAAAATGTGGTGTTTTAAAATAAAACTTTACAGCCGAATGTCTCAACCGGCCACGGTGGCCGAGAGCGCCAACGCAGTAGATCGTCCATCGCTGGCATCGACAGAGCATGGGATCGAATCCCACCCCAGCCATCATGAAAATACTTTTCGTGGTTTTCCATTTTCACCACCTTTCAACAGGTTCAGGACCGCCTTACTTCCAAAATCCCATCCCCGATCCTGTCTTAATTAAATCTCAAGTTAGGAACCGCCTGAGCGATCGGCCTGTCACCATCCCCAGTTGTATCTACTGACAAAGTGTGTTCAGCTCCCAGACACCGTCCTTGCGACTGTAGAGGAACGGTCCTTCACAGAGTCTGTGGGTGAGTCGAGCTGGGAGGATGAGCAATTTTTTAAATGTCTCATATGGACAAAATCCAAAGAATGTTACTTTCAGCAGTCCACTGAATACCGGTAGAGGTGAAATATTTTTCACAGTTAGAATTGGAACCAGGAATACCAAAGAAGAGCTCAGAAAAAAATCCAGGAAATTTGTCTAAAACTAGAATTCTCAATCGTATCTTGAACAAGCTAATTTACAGTAGCCTATTACCTATTTATAATATTACTTTTTAACACATACCCTTAAAGAAATGCAAACTTGTGAAATTGGAACATCTAATGGAATGTCAGAGAAATGGAAAATTTGTACTTTGGAGGATGGATGATAACCCCGCATACCCCCATTTATACACTGCTTCCTCCTCAACCCCTAAAACGATTAAAAAAACATGCTACTGCAATGCGTTGTGAGGAACGATAATTCCCATGTTACATTCTGCCTTAACGGCCTTGGATGCAAATACTTATTTTTGTGAAATTATATTCAGCCGTTCGTAGGCCTATGTTTTTAGTAGGGTTTCATTCTCAAACAGTGGCCAAGACTAGCGGATAAAGGAAGAGTAATGAAAGCGGTGGAATCTTCTGACTGGCTGGTTTGTTCGTAGTAAATGAGTTTGTTACGTTGTTGGCAGCTCTAAATCTACAGTAGATTTAGGCTGCAGAATGCCCAATCTCCCTCCATTAACATAACTGCTATTATATTGTTTTGGTACCTCCCAGATCCCAACACCCACTGTCAGTATTTAGAGAGATTTGGGGGGTGAGAAGAGGGGAACCAAACTCGTGGGTGTGTATTGGGAGTGCGAGTGGGTAGCTCAGGGTACTGCGCTGCAAGCAGTCGCAGTCAGGAATCTGATGTCTCAGCTTGGCAGGCACTCGACTGCTGATGCACCAAGGCAGTGTCCACGGTGTAAGTAGAGTGAAAGGATTTCAGAGAATTTTTGTTTCTTTTGAGAATAATCAATATTACATCCAGCAATACAAGGAAATATATGCATACATAGCTTTTTAAGTATTAGGACATACCCGTACATTGTTCAAGCAATCGCGTGTGCTATATAGACATTGTCCTTGTCACTACAACACTGTATAATTCACTTGTTTTCTTGATCACTGGAGTCCCGTTATATTAAATATGTACAATCTTCATCATATCGTAACTTTAGTCTATTTCTGATTATTAACTAAGTAAACGTATTAGTCTAAAAATGTACATTCTTACATCCATGTAATGAATATCACATTCAGCCGAGGAAGGAAGAATACATGTAAGCTATACCACGTCAAGGCCTTGTGGGTGGCATATTAGGTCTACTTACCTAATTATAACGTTAAGTGCTCATGTTAAAAGGGTATGGAAAGATCGAATGAAAGGGATTCTGAGGGGTGATTTCAAGGAATAACGAAAACTTGCTCACACTCATCTTGATGCTGGATCGAATTTGGAGTGTGGACTTCGGTCCCTTCTATGGTCCTCTGGCATGAAGTGGTATAGCTTCCGGCGTACACGCAAACTTGTCTATGTGGTCTGTTCCTTTGTAGTAATGTGTGCGTAAGTCGTGTGTAAAGTTGCTGGCGCAACTGTGCTCTAGATTCCTTGGCGGGTTTTGATTATTGTTAATTGGACGCTGTGTTGTGGTTATTATGAAATGCTCTCTCCACTTGTGGGGAAAAGACGGAAAAACACTTTTCGGATGGATGAGGCGGGAATCGAATCCGCCTCTTCTCAGTTTTTCATCAGAGACTGAGTGTACCGCGTCTTCAGCACAGAATGAAATTTCTTGGCACAGCTGGGAATCGAACCCGGGTCTCCGTGGTGTCAGCCAAGAACGCTTGTCACTACGCCATGAAGCAGACTCATATCAAATGACTATTCGAAAAAAAAGGGGATGAAATTCAGGGCCCCAAATAAAGGTCCGGCCCTGCTCCGATTTTAACGCCCAACAATAGGGTTCCTCACAGGCCCTAACTCTTTCACCGTACCAACTTTCAGCTCGACATCTGTACTTATTTTCCTAATAAAGAGCTCAGAAAAGCAAGAAAGAGGGTGTTAACATATGGTGCTGGTCAGTTTTAGCTGACAAGGTAAGCTGATAACTAAAAAAAATGCATTGGTTTATAAAAGTGCATTTTTCTGAGCTTCCCATTTTTTGGAACAAAATTCGTCCCATATGCATCAGACTTGTGGCTATAATGTAGCAAATTTTTATACATATTCTATATTAATGCATCCATAAGCACAGTGATTAGTTTTACTGTAGTATTCATAGTTTTGCCATTAAAAATATTTTAATTTTCAATTAATGGGATAAATAAATTGTGAAATACTGTATGTTAATTTATATCTCAACAAATATTCATATGAACTTAAAACCAATCAATAGGATTGCTTCCATACTAAATATCTATATGGGAAAGTCATGATAAATTACCTACCTCTATCTGTTTAACGCAAGGACTATTTTCAAAATTTGCATATTTTTCATATTAAAATAATCATATCTCCTAAACGGTTAGAGATAGAAAAGTGTAAATCAGTAGTCTAGTGTATATTACTATTTTTTTAGCGTATGGCTTTTAGTGCCGGGAGTGTCCGAGGACATGTTCGGCTCGCCAGTTTTGTAGCTGCTTCGAGACGGACACCCAGTGGGTGAGCTACAAGTACCGTTGGGGAGGGAAGGAGGGAAGTTGGAATGTAAGGACGAGGAGTTGGAAGGTAGCGGCTGTGGCCTATAGTTAGGGACCAACCCCGGCATTTGCCTGGAAGGAAGATGGGAAACCACAGAAGACCATCTTCAAGGTTGCCGGCGGGGGGATTCGAACCTCCTCGCCTCCCGGATGTGAGCGACTGCCATCAGTCATGCCGTAACCACCACGGCTAACTCACCCGGTTATATTACTATTAGAGTGCTGTATGGAACATTAAAACAATATCCATTGATAATTACCTAAAATTGAAAGCCTATCACTAAAGAATATGCATGTTTTTATAAAAGTCCATTTATCGCAGCTTCCCATTTCATGATACAACATTTGGTCCTTGCGCATTAGATTTGCTGCTATAATAATGCAAATTTGTATTCATATTCTATATTAATGCATCCATAAGTTCAGTGATTAGTTTTACTGTAGTATTCATAGTTTTGCCATTAAACATATTTTAATTTTCAAATAATAGGCAATTAATGGGATGAATAAATTGAGAAATTTGTTAATTTATTTCTCAACAAATATCCATATGAACTTAAAACCAATCACTAGGATTGCTTCCATACTAAATATCTATATGGGAAAGTCATGATAAATGACCTACCTCTATCCGTTTAACGCAAGGACCATTTTCAAAATTTGCATATTTTTCATATTAAAATAATCATATCTCCTAAACGGTTAGAGATAGAAAAGTGTAAATCAGAAGACTAGTGTATATTACTATTAGAGTGCTGTGTGTAACGTTATAACAATATCCATTGATAATTACCTAAAATTGAAAGCTGATAACCAAAAAATATGCGTATTTTTATAAAAGTCCATTTATCACGGCTTCCCATTTTTTGATACAACATTTGGTCCTTGCGCATTAGATTTGCTGCTATAATATTGCAAATTTGTATTCATATTCTATATTAATGCATCCATAAGTTCAGTGATTAGTTTTACTGTAGTATTCTTAGGTTTGCCATTAAAAATATTCTAATTTTAAATAATAGGCAATTAATGGAATAAAAAAATTGTGAAATGAGTTAATTTATATCTCAACACATATTCATATGAACTCAAAACCAATCACTAGGATTGCTTTCATACTAAATATCTATATGGGAAAGTCATGATAAATGAGCTACCTCTATCTGTTCAACGCAAGGACCATTTTCAAAATTTGCATAATTTCTATATAAAAATAATCATATCTCCTAAACGGTTAGAGATCAAAAAGTGTAAATCAGTAGTATAGTGTATATTAGTATTTGAGTGATGTGTGTAAAATTAGAACAATATCCATTGATAATTACAGAAATATGAAAACTCAGTCCCAGTGTCCCTTAACATGAAGACCGACTGAAAATAAATTCACTTATTAGACTAAAAAACAATAAAATTGATTTCAAATTTCATAAGCTGTCAAGATTGTCTGTTGACATACTTGCTGAATGGATATATTTATGGTGTGAATAGAGGAGTAACTGAATCTAATAAGAGTACATAATTAAACAGTTGCATCTTCTCATCGGAAATAAGTATGACAACCTGAAATTTGACAAACATGATCCAAATATTTACTTGTGCCATCTCTTTATGAATGTAGTGTTTTTGTGTCTGTCGCACAGGCTAGAGCAAAATGTGGCTTTTCACTAATGTCTCTTCTCATTCATGATTGCGATTATGTGGAAGCTACCGAGGTATGGCTGGTGCCATGTACTGAGTCAGTACATCAGTACTGACACAGTACATCAGTACTGACACTAACTGTACTCAAGTTGCACAGAGGAACCTTGCTTAGTATGTCTCATCGTAGTGCTGCTTTGTGGGTTTCTATTAGCATAACTTACAGTGGTGCTTGTTGAGGATCCAACCAGCCTTTGGGCTGACTATTAACAGAGAGATCAAAATATACATCTGCCATAAAATCAGATTTGACACATAAATGGCTGGTATTCAAAAGCCATTTTCAAGTTGGGTTTTGTATTACTACCAGAAACAATGTGGCATATAGAAATATTCTAAAAGCCTAGCATGTGGATCACAGTTATGTAGCTGGAGTGTCTATCTATTTTTGGTACGGTGATTTTGGAAAAACAGGCACTCCAGTTTTATTGGGCGATTGTTAATTTCAGGCACAGTAGCAAAAAGTGAAAAACAAAGTACCTTGGAAGACAGATACGTAGCTGGGGAACCACAATGTGCTATATTGGATTCATTTAAAGGCCAACTGCAATGATCGCATTTAAAATACTGGAGTAGAGGAATATTGAAAATGATTTTGAACACAACAGAGGGACTGAAGTGGGGTACTGATTCTTGTTGACAATGCATATTATAAAATTAGGCTAACTTTTGTAAAAATGTGATTTGTAATTATAACAGTGACAGGATGCACCTTTTGTCATTAAATATAATATAACATATTTTATAATTAGGCTACTAGGCGGGCATGAATTCACTCCTCAGTTCAAACATGACAACTGAAAAATTCTGGATGGAATAGGTATTCTACTAGAAAATATTTACAAATATCACAGGAGAAGATTGAATTTTAGGTACGGTAGTTATTGTTGTTTTAAGGGGCAGAATTACGAGGTCGTTTCATTTTATTTGAATGTCTTTTCGATCTTACATCCAATAGATGGCTGATGACATCACATTGTTGACAGCATCTCGATCAGCTGACTGCAGGGAACTGCGGTGGTTTGGAACACTGAAATACTACACGTGATGATAGAATTGGGCTATTTACAGTGAGTTCTATTCATTACTAACAAGGGGAGGATACGATGCATGGGTCACTGATTCGAACCATTTTAGTACACGTGTAGGGCATGACCAGGTGTTGCTCTCACGTCACAGTACAGGCGCAGTGTGGCAATGTGCACTCTATTGTATTTATCCTCGAAGGAATGTCTCAACGCTTATAGAAAATTGTAGATTTCTTTGAAAATGTAGAATTTGGTAAATAATTTCTTTTCTTACAATAATTGTTCAGTAGGATGTTGGTGGATACCCATACCACTTTCTTACAAACATTTTCTACAGTGTGTCCTTTCATGCAAATATCAGGCTCCCACAAAAGTTCCATGGAACGAACAAATTGCATTGTAATGTTACTCACAAGCTCTCTGTGGTTCTCAACTTTAAGAAAATCAGATTCTAGGTCACCACACAACTTTAAAACTATTAAGTAATTGTGAACAACAACATTTACAACATACATTTCTGGGACTAAGAGCCTACCTCTGTCCTTATCCCTGATCAAATGGTATGCCTCATCATCAAGGTCAATAAATTCACTGGTACAAAGAATTTCCTTGCAATGACTGCATTGTAATCGTTTAGTCACACTATAACAACAATACCCTGCCAAGTACACTAGATAAGGGATATCATCCTTACAACCATCAAAATCTCTGTCGTCTATATATATACGGTCGATGAATTTTTGCTCATCAGTGGGAAACTCAGGAGCCTCTGAGGGAGGTTCACACAATTCATTTATTTTAATTTCACAAAATAAGTTGGATTTGATCTTTAGGGACATGGATGATTGAATTCTTAGCTTGTGTTCTACTTCATACACCTGCCTTATTGAAATATTATACTGGCCACCTGCCAACTGCCTGTATTTGCCAAACCTTCCCTCTAATACATCAGTCTGAAACTTCCCAAACAGAACATAAGAGAAATTTCGAGTTGACAAGCAATAATCTTTCAACTTTAACAAGCCTTCTGTTGCCATTATCATGGCAGCCATTGTCTCAGAGGACAATGACCCTTTTACATTTAGTTTTTTCCACTTATTTAGCCACTGCAAGAATTTATGTAAATAATTAACAATTTCAATAGAATCTGATGACACTGGGCACATGAGGATATTGTTGAGTCTTGCTCCTTTACCGGGAGTTCTTACATTTACTATATTCCACCAATTTAACATTAGTTCAATATACCAGGCAGTTTGTTTATAATGCAATAAGTCACACTTTTCCCCCATAACTTTCAACCCTCCAATGACATTTTCATTAAAAACCTGAAGAACAAGTTTTACATTTTGCCGTTCAAGTGAAGTAGGGCATAAGGCCTTTACAGAGAGACCGTAGCCATACTTCACCAACTTATCATGCTCTATATTTTGCAATTTCTTCACAGAACAAAATGAGGCTTTGTGTACATCATTGCTAACTGGGTCAAAATCAGGATAGTTCATGCACATATCTTCATCTTTTTGGTTCAACCAGTTGTTTCTGACACACTTAAGCAAGTGGACAGAGTCAAACACAAAGAAAAGAGGCCTTGTTTCATCGACAGGATGAGGGTAAACACACTTCATTTCTTTCTGCGGTGAAAACTGCTGCATACATTTCCTATTTACAGAACTGTTGTCACTTACTACTCAAACCACATGAAATCCTATTTCTTCCAAGCCAATAATAATTTTCTTCAGTATGCAGTGCAACTGTTCCCCAGACATGGATTTCACTGGCAGTACATGTACCATTTCCTTAACATCTGACAGTAGACTAGATATCATGAAGCAATAGGCACTTGATGCCAGTTTCTCGCTGTTGAAAGCTTTTCCAACAATATTACCACCTTTGTAATCCATCATTGGTTTCACATACACTTCATCCATCATGAGTACAACAAATTTATCACATTCATTGCCAGAAAATTTGTTCTTTATATAGTTCAAAAAATTCTCCTCATGCTGCTCCACTCGAGGATCTAACCTGAATGTAGAACATAGCTTCCTGATCGTGCATGGATGGGGCAACACTATTACATTTAAATGTCTCAAGTACGCATAGCTGTGGGGCGAGATTGATTGTAGCATTGAACACAAAATCAGGAAGGAAGGGCTATAAACTCTCTTTTGCCCAGACCAAAGTCTAATTTGCTCTGTAACAAACTCAATATGTTCCAATAAGTCTGGGTTTGATAAGCTTACAGATTCCAAAATGTTCGAAGCTAACGCCAAGATTTCAGAGGGACTATTTTTTTTTCTCGTCCCCATTAAAAATGAGTGTATCCAAACGTTCAAGGATGTTTCTAATGTCAGAAATGTTCATTACAATATTTGGGAACAGGAAATCACCTATCCTGTCTAACTTAACTTCCTTGTAGTACACTTCTATCTGCAATGATGCTGCAATCACTACACTACAAATAACCTTAGGCATAGGACAGAAGGTGGTGAAAAGAATTAAAATGTTGTTGTCCTTAGAAATTATAATCCATGACTCTGGTGCATTAAGAAGTCCTATTTTATCATTCAGTTCCTTGAAGCTGGAAAATGACAATCCCTCATTTTGCAGATTAAACTCTGCCTCACTTTCTTCAATTGCAGTCTGCAGGTTCCTATTTTCTCTCCTAGCTCTCTTCTCCTGAGGGCTGTCTCTGTAGGACTTAGGGGTACTTAAATACTCTGGGCAATTTGGTAGACGAGATGGAACAGCACCAGGTTTAAGTCTTGGCACTTTTAATGGGAGTGTAATCTCTTGGCCATCTTCACAATTGAATACAGTATTCTGTCGAATGTCTTGAGCATTAAAATGCAGTTCACACACCTGCAATTTGCAAAAGAATCATACTGAGTAACATTCATTGAAGTAAAGTGTATAGGCCTACCGATAATTAATCTTACATTCTGAGCTACATTGCCACAGTGGGCTCTTTGGGTCCTAGTGAGATAACTGCTGCACTTTCCAAGTGATCTAGGAATGTATTTATTATTACTCAATGAATTGCGAAATATCTTAGTGATATGGTTCATGATAACTGACCAAATTTCTTAAAATTCAGCAGATAATTCCATAAAAAGATGTATATTGGACAAGAAATTGTTATGAATATGCAAAGATTACAGCTTATCATCGAAGTAACCTACACACCTGGGTATATTTAGGGAAATAGTAGTGATTTCTGGCATGTATAGAGTAACTTAGCCTATATTTAAAAATATCAATTACCAACCAAGGTATAAATACGGTACTGTAAATCATTGAGTACCATAGGCTAACATGTTTTCTAGGCCTACTCTTTCGTCTCGAGTACTATATGGTACCGGTATCAGAAGATTAGTTTTAGAACAAACTATTGAGCTACAGGTCTACTTATATTTTATATCTTGCTTTTAAACAGTTACCTTCACTGGGGAATTTCCTATTAAAACTTCTCCGCTGGGAGCAATAAAGGGGTTAGGTACCTACTTAATCAGGAATCTGAGCAATTTGTGGTGCATATTAAATGACTTTCCAGTGAGGCCAGACTCAATTATATAAATCATTAGCTTTGAACACCGATTCTCAATATGCATGCATTAAAAATAAATCTATAATTATCACACTAAAACATTTTCAGTATTTGATCACAACATGTTTAATTCTCCCATGCACAACAAACTTGCCTCGCATGTTGGGAGATTCGTTTATTAATTATTTAATGAGGAAACATCGTTCATTATTATTATTTGAAACTTAGCCTAAATGCAAAGTATTGCTCCAACTCTATCCTTAAAATGACTAGGCTTGGTCACTTACGTGTTGCTTGCAAGGCAATGAAATAGTTCTTAGAACTAGGTAATTCTTTACATTTTTAAGATTACCGGTATATCGGCTATTTATGTGGTACGGTAGGCTAACACTGCTTAGATAATTAAAAAACGTGTACCGTATTGGTAGCCTACTTACCACGGAATGTTTCGTTGGTACGAAGTTTTCTCGTTTAATAGCTGATATCCAAAGTTTCTTCAAATTCTCTTCTTCGGGGAACTTAAACACTCGAACTTTATTCTCATGATCATAATTCCCCCTGCACTTCGGCACACAACACTTGTAAACCATATTTTACAGCAAAAAACTGAAAAAATCGCACAAAAACAACAACAAAGGTATGATCACAAACTTCTGCCTTCGGTATCCGCCATCTTGCTTATTTTCAATTCAGTGCAAAGGTGGTGTTGGTCAGAGCAGTGAATGAATGGAGCCTTTGTATGCCGAGCGCGGGAGATCTCAAGGGATCTTACGCGACTAGCAATAAATATTACAAATGTAAAAATAATTATTGAATCATGTTATGATTTTGAAAAGTATATATCTGAGTTATTGAGATTGAGCTTAATCTTTCCTGCAAAAATTTCGAAGAAATATATGCATTTTAAGCATAAAAATTAGTATTGTAAGTACGGTAATGTACAAATTATGGTTCCTTCCTTATATCTTAAAATGAACGGGTAAAGAAATTAAATGACTAAAAACTTATATGAGAGTGGGAGTCATAAGTCATGAGAGATTGGTGCATAGTTTGACATAAATATAAATCTAGCATGTGTCATTTTAGTGAGGATGAAAAATTGAGATTCCACCACCGACATTAATTAATTAATTAATAACTTAATTAATTATATATTTTGTGTAAATGAATATGTGTTTGGAAAATTGTCAAAGCCTGATAGAGATTGATTTGGATCAAGGGGTGGAGTGACAAACTCAGGTCACCCACCAGATAATAAATAAATTTAAATACCCAATAAAGGGGATGTAATGATAAAAGTACATGTTGTACAGGCTTTGAACAATTAATAATAAATAATGATAAAGAGTAGAATCACTTATATTAATCATAAATAAATAAAGATTGGTAAACATAGACCAAAAAGGGTGTAAGATTTAAGCAAGATTGTTTATGTCAGACATTGATTATTGTAAAGATTATTGAGTGAATCAATTAAGTAATTGTTATTTTGTTGTACTCTGTTAAGGGTGATTTAGATAATTAAATCAATATTTTAGGAAATTGTGGATTATTTGTGTAGAATTTGCTAACCCTCTTGGTCATTTTCCGAGGGTATGTGTCATACAGTGGGAATGAACGTAACACCCCCGATTTGCTGAGCAACGCAGGAATATGACCATACATTCTCCGTCATTGCAACAGGTACACTGCATCGCTCAGTTTTTAGACCAACCTTGCTGTATGGAAGTGTGAGCTGGGTATATTCAGCCTGATTCGTACATAAGATGGCGTTAACTGATATGAGAGTAGCACGAATGATTACTAGGAAAAGAGAAGCGAGCAATGGCAGGAGGGTACTCATAATGAAGTGATAAAGGTTAAGCTAGAAATGAGCATGCCGGATGAAGCTCTTCGCATGACCCGACTCAGATGGTGGGGTCATGTAATGAAAATGGGGGAGCGAAGGTCACCTAAGAGGTTAATGAGTTTGGCTATAGAGGATAAGAGAATCAGAAGTAGACCTAGTAGGCGATGGTTAGGTTCAGTGTTCAACGAGTTCAGAATAAGAGGTATAGAGGCAGAGGGAGCCGCAGTGCTAACTACTAATGAGGTGTCATGGTGGCGACTTGTTCACTTCCAGAGGCTTGGTGACAAGATTGAATGCTGAAAGACCAAACACTCTCAAACGTAAATGAATGAATGAATGAATGAATGATATTCATCAGATTCATTTTGTTAGTTAATTCTATTTCTTACGTGTACAGGTGGATCTGTAGGGCTAATTAAATTCTGTTGAAATGCAGACTTATTCACTTTGCAGGGTGTAACTAACATTCTAAAAGCAAATTTAAGCATTAACTGGCAGATCCGTGCTTCTCCACAGCAGTCATTTCAACAACCTTATAGGCTTACCTCTTCTTTCCACACGAGACACGACATTTACTGTTCGCATACCTTTATGCTAATGACCTGAACAAAACCGAGAATCGAACCCGCTCCACCTTGGTGAGAGGCAAGCAATTTAATCACTGCCACTTCACGCCACAGCAACCTGCCCCCCCCCCCTCCTCCTCCATTTCAGTTTTAGTAAAAGGTGAAATGTGGCCTTGGTATAATGATTTACTCGTAATTATTATTTTAATACACAGATGACAAAATCAAGTAATTTGTGGCTCAATGGATAATGCCTAACGTGCATAATATCTCAAGTTAACAAATGTTACTGTAGCACAATTACTTGTCAAAGTATTTTAGTTTTAGGAAAATATGAAATTTCTTCCCAATTATTTTATTAGACCTATTTAAGATAAGATCATTTCCCTGTAGTTGTAAACCAAAAGTTTGGTACCCCTACACAAATGATTTCTAATATAAAAATACGTACAGAAACGTGTATAGGCTATTACAATTAAATAGGATGTAATAAAACACCAGGCATACAAGTTAAACAAAAATTGGCAGGCAAAAATAGTCTGCTTTGGTGAGATTCGAACCACCTAAAATTGGTAACGTAAACGAAGGTGAAGCATGCTATCACCTTCACCTTTCACTTCTTCAAAAGAACTATGTAACATAACTTGATAACATGTATAAGCTTCAAATATAATGTGTACTGCCGCTAAGCATATGCCTTGATAATTTCGTACCAAATCTCTGTAATAGCTGTGCTGTTGTTAAGATTATACATTTCTAGGTTATTTTTGAGTAGTTGGCTAGGAGATAGCCATTCCAACGCCGTGGCACTGGATGTTGCCTGGCGGAAGAAAGTGGAGCCTCGTTAACTTGCATTACTGCAGCTTGGCCAGAAGAATGACCTTGATGAAATTAATATTCGCAATTATTTTAATGCACGGATGACAGAACCAAGTAAGTTGGGACTCAATGGATAATGCGTAACGTTCATTATGTGTCAAGTCAACTAACGTTGTCGTAGCTCAATTACTTGTCAGTAGATTTCAGTTTTAGTGAAAGGTGAAATTTCTTCCCAATTATTTTAATATATACTGTAAGACTAGCAATAGTGCCCGGCTTCGCCCGGTGGATTTGTTTGTTTTATGAAATATAATGAATACTACTACAGAACTGGCATATAATACCTAAATTAACAGAAAAAATATTTTAAAAATATAACGTTTTGTGGTGGTGGTGGTGGGGATGATAAGTAGTACAGTATAATGGACGTAACATTCAGGTCATTTTCCCGTAATGATAATGACAATAATGTATAGGGAAACGTCTATTTACTAACTACAGTACTGAAACATGTAATTTAGAAACGAATTGAAAAATATGATTAGAAAGAGGAGTTTGTGACATAAAAGACACTGCCTAGGGCCTATATCTCATTGGCTGTTAGAAAAGTAGAGAACAATAGTGTCGTCTTTTGTCACATAGTGCCATAGGAAAATAATCAGAGCACTTTGGAAAACGTCGGCTGTCCCGAGCTCCTGAAGTAGCAATAGTGTCATTTATCGCCACATACCGCTCAAGGATAAGGATCTGAATAAATGAAAATAAATTTGAAAGCACCAACGCTTATTGCAGCTGATTACCTCTATGTACTGCACCAACACTATCGCACTTATACAGAGGCATAATATTTTCATGATGATAATTGTTTTATGGGGCCTAAAAAATCTCCATGCAATGATTACTCCCAGTGACTCCAATTTATAAGCAGCGCAAGTTGTAACTATTTTCGCAATTCTGGTAGGGGCGACGTGATGCAGCTCGCATTGCCAGCCAACAATTGACTTATTAAAATATTCTTACAGTTACACTATACGGACATGAATGGTTCTAGGACCTTAAAACGTAGTTTTCAAGTTCATTTTGTCTTTTTGGTCTAAATGTAGGGATTTTTTTTTTGTCGTGTTGCCTCCTGAGAGGCCGAGTGCAGGTCTTTCTAGTCGACGCCCGTGGGCGACCTGCGCGTCGGGATGAGAGATGGAATGGATGAAGATGAATGAAACTGGGCAAGGATGTGGAAGGAAGCGGCCGTGGCCTGTCAGAAGGTACTGTCCCAGCATTTGCCTGGTGTTGAAAATGGGAAACCACGGAAAACCATTTCAAGGACAGCCGACGGTGGGGCTCGAACCCACGCGTCTATCGAGTCAGCAGTGAGCTTGGCCCCTAGACCTAACGCAGCGCTTTAGCCCGCGTAGCCACTACTGTCGGTAATGTAGGGAATGGAGAGAGTTGTTCAAAATATCAAGTGGATAGTGTTTCCCGCAGGGTTTCGAAGGGTAAGTACATCAAGTTTGGTTAAGATCGGTGAAACGATGTAGACTTGTGCCAAAGGGCCTGAAGGCAGGGAATGGAGTGATCTGTCCGAAATATCACGTAGACAGTGTTACTCGCAGGTTTCCAAAGGATAAGAATACTCATTTTGGTGCAGATTGGTGAAACTGTGTAGATTTGTGCCAAAGGGCCTAATGCAGGGAATGGAGTGGTCTGTCCGAAATTTCATATAAACAGTGTTACTCGCAGGGTTCCAAAGGGTAAGTATACAAATGTTGGTTCAGATCGGTGAAACGGTGTAGATTTGTGTAAATAACAGACAAACCAACATTGAGCTTTATACCGTATTTACACATGTTAGTGCAACAATCACACTAATGCAGGTTATCACATAAATTCTACACACACACCCATGTATACGGGGAAACATGACCACGATGTCTAAGTCCCGCAAATGAAATATTAACTGTGCATACGATAGCATAGAGAATACTACAGTCCAATACAATCCTTGATTGTCAATCGGTCAGTTTTCCCATGAGTCCGTTAGCAAATTTTAACGGACTATCATGATACAGAGTAAATCGTTGTTGCCTAGTGACAACCTGTCCATCAATGGTGTGGCGTTGCCTATCATGATACAGTGTTACGGTAATCGCTGTCGCCTAGCGACAATATGTCCGTCAAGTTATTAGATAGTTGAAACGGTGTAGACTTGTGCAAAAGGGCCTAAATGCGGGGAATGGAGTGCTCTGTTCGAAACTTATTATAGCCTAAACTATTCCTCTTGAATTAGGCTCTCATATACAAAAAGAATTTTTCGAATCCGACTGTTAGTTCCAGAGATTAGCGCGTTTAAACACATAAACACACAAACACACAAACTCTTCAGCTTTATTATATTAGTATAGATAATAATAGAGCAGCAAAATATAAATAGAGAAAACTGAAAGTAAAACTGTAGTATAAAGTTTCAGTCAACTTGTGTCTTAAATAATTAAAATAAATGTCTACCCCATTCCTACAGCTAAAACAGGGAACCCATGAAAAAGCTGGTTTTGGAAGATGGTTGAGGGAGGAATTCGAGCCCACCTGTCGTCCAAATCCGGGAATCAACAGCGCTAAGCTATGTCTGTGAACATTTTCCTCACACTTTCAACGAGCACCTGCTGTGTCTCATTTAAAGTCCTCTTTCCGGTGATGGCCAGTTCTTTTCTTTACTGCCGCTACTTAAGAACGAGATATATAATGCTTGAGTTAAATCTATCTATATATATATAAATCAACGTTACGAGATAGTATGTGGGTGTGTGTGTATGTCTCATATGCATTCATATACCACTCATCCAGTTGCGATGAAACTTGGGTGAGATGTTCAGTACACATCGAGGAAGGTTTCTGGTTTAGTAAATCCATCTTACAATAGGTAGCGCACGAGTAGATTCAACAAATGAGCGACGACGCGCGAAGCTTTTCAAAAATGTCCGTTAATGGTTCATATACCATTCATCCGATTACGATGAAACTTGGGTGAGATGTTGAGTACACTCCAGGAAAGGTTTCTGTCTTAGTAAAACCATTTTACAATAGGTAGCGCACGAGTAGATTCAACAAATGTGCGACGACGCACGAAGCGTTTCAAAAAGTCCCGTACGCGTTCATATACGTTACCATTAGTCCGCTAGCGATGTAACTTGGGTGAGATGTTGAGTACACTCCAGGGAAGCTTTCTGGATTAGTAAATCAATTTTACTTAGGTAGCGCACGAGTAGATTCAACAAATGAGCGACGATGCGCGAATCGCTTTAACAAAGTCCGTTATGCATTCATATACCATTCTTCTGATTGCGATGAAACTTGGGTGAGATGTTGTGTATACTCCATTGAAGGTTTCTGGCTTAGTAAATCCATTTTACAATAGGCTGCACACGATGGCGAATGGCCTTAACCAGGTCCGTTATGCGTTCATATACTATCATCCGATTGCGATGAAATTTGGGTGAGATGTTGTGTATACTCCATTGAAGGTTTCTGGCTTAGTAAATCCATTTTACATTAGGTAGCACACGAGGAGCATCAACAAATGAGCAACGACGTGCGAAGCGTTTCAACAAAGTCCGTTATGCGTTCATATACCATTCATCCGATTGCGATGAAACCTGGGTGAGATGTTGAGTGCACTCAAGGAGAGGTTTCTGTCTTAATAAAACCATTTTACGATAGGTAGCGCTCGAGTAGATTCAACAAATGAGCGATGATGGGCGAATCGCTTCAAAATGGTCCCGTATGCGTTCAAACACCATTCATCCGATTGCGATGAAACTTGGTTGAGATGTTGAGTACACTCCAGGGAAGCTTTCTGGCTTAGTAAATCCATTTTACTTAGGTAGCGCACGAGTAGATTCAACAAATGAGCGACGATGCGCGAATCGCTTTAACAAAGTCCGTTATGCGTTCATATACCATTCATCCGATTACGATGAAACTTGGGTGAGATGTAGTGTATACTCCATTGAAGGTTTCTGGCTAAGTAAATCCATTTTACAATAGGTAGCACACGAGTAGAATCAAAAAACGATCAACGACGCGCGAAGCGTTTCAACAAAGTCCCGTATGCGTTCATATACCATTCGTCCGATAGCGATGAAAATTGAGTGAGATGTTGAGTACACTCCAAAGACGGTATATGGCTTAGTAAATCTATTTTACAATAGGGAGTGCACGAGTAGATTCAACAAGTGAGCGACGGCACGCGAATCGTTTCAACAAAGTACGCGTTCATATACCATTCGTCCGGTAGCGATGAAACTTGGGTGAGTTTTTGTGCACACTGCAGGGAAGGTTTTTGATTGAGTAAATCCATTGTATAATATGTAGCGCATGGGTAGATTCAACAAATGAATGGCGGCGGGCGAATCGTATAAATAAAATCCCGTATGCGTTCATATACCATTCATCCGATTTCGATGAAACTTGAGTGAGTTATTGTGTACACTGCAGGGAACGTTTCTAATTTAGTAATTCCATTGTATAATAGGTAGCGCACGATTAGTTTCAACAAATGAATGACGGGGCGCGAATCGTTTCAACAAAGTTCCATCTGCGTTCGTATACCATTCATCAGATTGTAATCAAACTAGGGTGAATTGTTGTGCACACAGCAGGGAAGGTTTCTGACTTAGTAAATCCATGGTATAATAGGTAGCGAACGAGTAGATTCAACAAATGAGCGACGACGCGCGAAGCGCTTCAACAAAGTCCCGTATACGTTCATATACCATTCGTCCGATAGCGACGACACTTGGGTGAGATATTGAGTACACTCTTAGGAAGGATTCTGGCTTAGTAAATCCACTTTTCAATAGGTAGCGCACGAGTAGATTCAATAAATGAGCGATGACGCGCGAATCGTTTCAACAATGTCCCGTATGCGTTCATATACCATTCGCCTGATAGCGATGAAAATTGGGCGAGATGTTGAGTACACTCCAAAGAAGGTATCTGGCTTAGTAAATCTATTTTACAATAGGCAGCGCACGAGGAGATTCAACAAGTGAGCGTCGGCGCGCGAATCTTTTCAACCAAGTACGCGTTCATATACCATTCGTCCGGTAGCGATGAAACTTGGGTGAGTTTTCGTGCACACTGCAGGGAAGGTTTGTGACTTAGTAAATCCATTGTACAATATGTAGCGCATAGGTAGATTTAACAAATGTATGACGGTGCGCGAATCGTGTAAATAAAATCCCGTATGCGTTCATATACCATTCATCCGATTTCGATGAAACTTGAGTGAGTTATTGTGTACACTGCAGGGAACGTTTCTAATTTAGTAATTCCATTGTATAATAGGTAGCGCACGAGTAGTTTCAACAAATGAGTGACGGGGCGCCAATCGTGTCAACAAAGTTCCATCTGCGTTCATATACCATTCATCCGATTGCGATGAAACATTGGTGAGTTGTTGTGCACGCTCCCACAAATGCTTATAAATTAGTAAGTCCATTTTACGATAGCTTAGAGGCAGTTAACGGAAATTGAAGAAAATATTGTGTATCCAAAAGCACTTCAAGAAACAAAATTACAATGCCATCACTATTTTTTTGATTGGCATTGCAACGCATGCCGGGTACAGCTTGTATTATAAATATATCCATTGAGATACTCGGAGTTTCGCCTAAGGCCTTAGTAAAGGTGAAAGTTTCGAGTAGCTGAATCTGCAGTTTTATCCTGAAGATTACATCTTCCCGCTACATACGTAATGCAGTAAAATTGCCGATGCATCAGGGGCTTTTCCGAAGTTCGTACTATTGTAGGCAGCCCAACTTACTGAGCTGTGTGTATCTGGTAAAACCTGCATAGCGCAGATAGTGAATCGCATTTGCAAATCATTACCAGGCCTAATACGTGTATAGTAAGGAAGCTTGTAGTTTTACATGACTGTTAATCTCGCTATCATGAACCACGGGACCTCCATTTTTACGTGGAATCCAAACCACAGAACGTGATATTTCACTTCGAAAATCTCATAATAATGTTATTGTTTTTACGTCCCTTTTAACTACCCTGGCTTTTATAGACGCGGGGTGCCGGAATTTTGCCCCGAAGGGGATCTTTAACGTGCCAGTAAATGTACTGACACGGCTCGCTCGCATTTGCACACCCTCAAATTCCAGCTGACTGTGCCAGGTTTCGAACCTGCAACCTTGGGCTCAGCAAGCGAGAACGTTACCCCTGAGCCACGCAGCCAGACTCGAAAATCTCACATGCATTGACCGGGAATCGAACCCAGTCCACATTGGTGAGAGGCAAGTAGCTTGACCACTGCACCACCAAGCCTCTATGTGTGTACTGCAGTTCAGGTGATCAGAAACTAAGGTCACAAGGCCTGTATTACTGGAGTTTCGTCTGCAATAGATATACGGTTGGTATCTGTGCAGAGTTTCAGCCACTCGCCACCTACAGCGCTAGTTGTAGGTAAACAACTATTGGCGAGTCGTTTGGAAAACTGGTCTCGCCAAGAGATCTGCTCAGTTATTTGATTTCTGTGGGCGAAACATGCAACCACGGCCAGGACTTCTCGCCGAGGGCGTTATCTTCCTTCATGACAGCACGCTACCTCATACAGCCCAGACGACCACACCACTGTTGAAGCGGTTTCACTGGGACATCATTGACCACCCTCCCTACAGCCCGAACTTCACATCAAGCGACTTTCACTTGTTTCCTCACTTGAAGGAGCATCTAGGTGGTCGATGATTCGCTTCAGACGAGGAGGTGAAACACTTTCCGACAACGTGGCTCAACACGCGAGGACAGGATTCTTATCTGGAGGGAATATTCCAACTCATCCCACGAAGCGACAAGTGCCTAAACCGATATGGAGACCGTGTCCAAAATTATCAGGTGGCTGTATTGGTTGTATGAAATATAATGTACACGTTTCACTGCAGGCTTTGTAACCTTAGTTTCTGAACACCCCTCGTAGCCTACATAACGGGCGTCTCTAAAAGCCAGAGTAGTTAAAAGGGACGTAAAACCATTAACATTAATCAATACTAATATAATAAAGCTGAAGAGTTTGTGTGTTTGTGTGTTTGTGTGTTTATGTGTTTAAACGCGCTAATCTCTGGAACTACCAGTCCGATTCGAAACATTCTTTTTTTATATGATAGCCAGATTCAAGAGGAATAGTTTAGGCTATGTAGTATTAGGCTACACCTCTCAGATAACCTAAAATATTGTTTTTTGTTCAGTAAGTCGGTAGAACAAGCGCTCCCGAACTGCTCTATCCGCATGCGCTGGCGTTATGGTTAGTGATACATACACCGTTTCACCGATCTGAACAAAAATTTGTATACTTACCCTTTGGAACCCTGCGAGTAACACTGTCTACGAGAAATTTATGACAGACCAGTCCATTCCCTGCATTTAGGCCCTTTGTCACAAATCTACACCGTTTCACCGATCTGAACCAAAATTTGTATACATACCCTTTGTGAACCCTGCGAGTAACACAGTCTGCATGAAATTTCGGACATACCACTTCATTCCCTGCATTTAGGCCCTTTGGCACAAATCTACACCGTTTTACCGATCTGAACGAAAATTTGTATGCTTGCCCTTTGGAACCCTGCGAGTAACACTGCCTACATGAAATTTATGACAGACCAGTCCATTCCCTGCATTTAGGCCCTTTGTCACAAATCTACACCTTTTCACCAATCTGAACCAACATTTGATTACATACTCTTTGGAACCCTGAGAGTAACACTGTCTGCTTGAAATTTTGGACAGACCATTCCATTCCCTGCGTTTAAGCCCTTTGGCACAAATCTACACCATTTCACCGATATGAACCAAAATTTGTATACTTACCCTTTAGAACCCTGCGAGTATCACTGTCTGCATGAAATTTTGGACAGACCACTCCATTCCCTGTATTTAGGTCCTTTGGCATAAATATACACCGTTTGGCACATATATACACCGTTTCACCGATCTAAACCACATTTTGTATACTTACCCTTTGGAACCCTGCGGGTGACACTGTCCACTTTAACTTTAGGACAGACCACTCCATTCCTTGCATTTAAGCCCTTTATTACAAATCTACACCGTTTCTCCTAATTGAACCAAATTCTACATACACTTTGAAACCCTGCTGGTAACACTGTCCACTTGCTATATTGGACAACGCTCTCCATTCCCTACATTTAGAATAACAGACAAAATAAACTTGAAAACCACGTATTAAGGCCCTAGAACCATTCATATCCATAGTAGTGTAACTGTAAGAGTATTTTAATAATTCTAATGTTGACGGGCAGTTCGGGCTGCATCACGTCTCCCCTACCAGCATTCTGGTGCAGAATTGCGAAAATTGCTGCATCTTGCGTAGTTTATAAATTGCAGTCACGGGGAGAGATTAGTTTAAAAAGATCTCTTAGGTACTGTCCCCGAAATACCTACCGTCAGCTTGTTGATATCCCTCGTTGGTAGCTGGATTGCAGAACCTGAAAACCCCGACTAAAAAAAAAACAGATTCCACTCAACAAGAGACGGGGATAATGGAGCACAAAGATTACCTAACTGAGGTAACGTCAAGAAAGACCATAGCAACAAAAGAAAAATCTAGCTCGGTAGAACTCAAGAATGAGAGAAACAAAATCTCTAAAGCGTGGAATTATACTGAAATGCCTGCGATGGTTTCCTTAACGTGACCTCCTATCGCATCTATAAAATACCACTCTAAAAGAATTAAAATAAAATTCTTCAAAATTTATTCACAAAGTCAAAATAGCAGAAAGTGCTATCAAAAAGTTACAAGAAATGAAAAACAATTACAGCTTCAACCGGAAGCTCAGATCACAGTGACCTGAATACAACTTCTAATCAACACTAGACTCACTGTATTCTTCATAAAAAAATAACACTCTTTAAGATAATACCCTACTATGGCACAAGCAATGCCTTAAAAGCCTTATTGAAATTAATTCCACGTGTGAGTAGGTCATTATTAATCCTACAATTAGAACTATCATTTATGTACAAAATCTACATTGGAAAATATATCTATATACAATGGAACACTCCAAGTGTGTTTCCTTTTATTTCGCAAGCCTCAGTTTAACATTCTTCCATTAGAATAAAATCATTAGTTTCATTTAACTGTTCGAAAATATTTAAATTGGTCCTTTGTCAACCAGATGACAAAGCTTAATAGAGGTAATCTATCACTTTAATAATTATTGCACTCACCAAAATAACTGATCAGGATAACTGAAAAACCCTCGTCAGCATTGTGATTAAAACCAGAATATTAAGGTTGACATCATTTAATACATGTTTTAATGTTTTACTTTGTAGTTAGCATGCTTCTAAGCAACAACAAAATGCTTGTAGTACAACGCTGAGTTAGACTTGAAAATAAGTCAACTTATATTTGACTACACAATCACAATTATCATGGGTTAGTTTCCATGAAATACCTTAATGTTTATTTCATTCTTTCACTGCTTTCACGCGGCTCTATTCTTATACAAATGTACTCCTCTGAGTACTCTATTCAGAATTAATTTATTATAATCATACATATTTTAACGTAACTGGATCACCTTCATTGCTTAATGACGAATTTCATTCTCAGCTGATAATTGTTGTTACTACATCGTTGTTTAAATTTATACATAGTTTACATTAGTTTTCAATGATGTTGGTTGGATTTTCTCAATAATAAAATATACTTTTAGAATTAATACCTATGCTATGAGAGATTGCAATAGCATCGACTCTCCTTAATCAGAATGTGTTTATACATTTATTAAATTTGGGATATACGCTGCTTAAAAAGTGAATGATGTTTCAGAGATATATTAAAGTCAAATGACGATAGTAAAAAAAAAACACTGATAAATTCCTTCGACCAAGGATCTCAACTATGCCGTCACGCGAGAGGCTAACATGAAACAAGTTAAATACAAATAAAGAGAAAGTTGATCAAGCCAATGTTCGATACACCCCTGCACGGATGAATTAGAGAAACAAAGTAATGCCTCTACACCACCGGACATGGTAATCATAACAATTAGCACAATTGTCTGGTTAGAAAACATTACCAGCCTCTGTCCTTCACCAACACAAAGAATGGTTACTAATAAAAGCGAGAAATCAAACTCCTCTATAAAAGTATAAAATAAACTTCACAAAACTCAAAACTTGCTATCAAAATCAGTCTTCTATTCATAATCCAAACATTCGGATGTATAAAGTTCGAAAATGCAGTAGGAAAATGTAGCTCAACAAAAACACAGTCTAACAATGCGAAGAATGTCACAAATTGACATAATAAAGAGCTCACCACGTTGATAAACTACACGGAATCACAAAAAGTCTATCGATGTCCTCTTCCCTACCCTAAGAAAGCTTCATGAAATATTACTGAATTTAAGATGAAATCTACTTAAACATACTTAATTACAAGCTGAAAATGGGTTGCACTTCTTATGGAAGTCTAAAACCTGTCGAATGTGAAATCAGTCATGATTAAAAACGTCAAGGCTGAATTCCACAGTCCGACATACTACTCAAAAACATAAATATGTTAAAAAAATATATGGCGTAAATTAACATTGAAATATCTACACTTAGCTACGAGAGATGAAGTTGTGTAGGCTGTACCTTGTTGATCGATGAATTTCCAAGAGCGAGCATTGATATGCACTGCACATCACACCTTCTCCATATGTAGCTGTAACTAGCATTCCGCAGGTCGTCGGGAATCGAACCAGGGTATACTTTCTCCAAACCGCATGTTCTTCCCGCTTCTGAAGGCTATTACCCATCCTGGGTAAATAGTCAGGAATTGCTACTTCACGTCTCCAACATCTTCCAGCACACAGTTCGTTTCTCTGTAGGGTCGCATTCTTCATAACGGGCCGAAATATTAATGAACGAAAGACGAATGACTGTCCATGCGAATAGCATTCATGATTTCTAATGAGGTAGACACAAGTGGTCACACAATTAGAATCAGTCATCACTGGGGCCATGGCGATAGTTCATTGAAACGTTCGATACAATGCCGGTCTAGTAGCGTTCATGTTGCTGTGTTATTTAGCCTGCCATTATAAAAGAAATGAACAGCACTAAAATTATTCCTCTTGACATCTTGATTAAGAATATGTCTGTTCGCGATGAGGAATAGTATCTATACCATTGCTGTGCACTCGGCATCAACGCAATGAAAACGGAGACTGCTTTCAAAACCAAAGTTCGCTGTGTTGACAAGCAGCTTACTGTATTGAAATATTACAGTTTCTAATACTGCTTTACCCTTGTATCGGTATAGCTTGCATCTCGTGAAAACGAACCGAGTCCTTCGACACTGGCTCTGCATATACTTTGAAGTGTTGGACATAAACCTCGCGTCACATTACAATCACGAAACGCGTTCACAAGCTTCACGATGAGACATGCTCTCAAGCACTCCGTAATGTTATCTGCCCACAGCTGACTGTGTGTCCATCCACCTGGCCTCACGCTACCCCCACTCAGGCGTGACAGTAATCGAACTGCGTTCTCATTGGTGGATATAAATCATAATTTATAATATTTCCAACAGATACTAAACCTGTATTAATAACAAAATATATATTATGCTCTGTTCCAGAGTCTCGTATAATGTTGCAAATCTTGCATGTTATTCTCTTTCTTCTTATTGCTGATAAAAATTTAGTCCTAGTGACCGATCAATAAACTGGGTCGATGGTCGCCATGTTGTAATCATTACGGCAAGTACCGTAATCGAGTGGCCGACTCCAGCTTCTGTTAGCAAATCGTGGATCGCGCTGATCTTCAACATATTCTTCAAACTGCACTATACATCATAACAATATGAGTATAATGGTACATGTTCCTCTTGATATCTTTACCTAAAAGAAGAAAACTTGCTTTTATGTATATCATATAACCTTCATACACTTATAATGGATCATTATTCTCATGTTAATTTCTTATAAAATTTCCTCAAATCCCTCGGCTTTGAGTGCGTAATGCTCCCTCTCTTGCTCGATTTCATTGATGAGGTGCTCTAGGATTTCCCGTCTAGGGAGTTCCTTTTCTTCAATTGCTACCTTTTCTGTACCGTGTTCCTGAAACTTAATCAATCTATTGTCCATATCTATTATTGCCCTTGCTTTAGTGATGAAGTCCATCCCTATAATTAGATCGAAGTTAATATTCTTCACCACGATGAATATATTCTCATATATTTTCCCATTAATTTCAAATTTCATCAAGATTTGCATTTTACACTTCATAGATTTATCCTTAAATATCCCTTTGACTTTCATAGGAGAAGCAGGTAAAATTACAAATGAATCCTCCTTCTTGAGCCTCTCAAAACAATCCTCACTTATAATGGAGATCTTCGCTCCAGTGTCAACTAGGGCTCTATATGACTGTTCCCCTATCTGAACCTGAATCACGGGTAACTCAATGGGTCTTCCCTTTGTTCCAGTCTCTTCTTCAAACAGAAGATCTTCGTCTGATACCTTAAATGTTTCGTGAATCGTGATTTCTAATGGAGGTGTTAAAATCTGAGTCTTTACTTGCGTTTGGAAATCGGAGTTTTTTTTTCTTCGTCAGGGTTTCTTTCTCTACTCCCCTGACGACTTGTACCAGGCCTGTTCTCGATTTCCTGATTTGTATTTCTCTCTCTCGAATCTCTTCGTCTGTTTTCTTTAGACTCTTCTTGCTCCCCTCTGAGCCTTTTGTCACGATTACGTTCGTATTCCTCATTCCTATAATTTTTATACCTCCCATATCCTCGATATTGTCTGTCATTGGAATTGTATGGGTTTCCTCTATCTCTATTCCTTTCATAATTTCCATTATTTCTGCTATAGAAATTGCGTTCTTCATATCTACGCTGCCAAGGCTGTTCCCTGTATTCAGCGTACCTGTTATCTTGCCGATTGTCTCTCTGATAGTAATTGTTGTTACGACTATTTCCTGTTCGATTATAATTCCTCTCTTCTTGCCTGACTTTGTCAGTCTGTTGTGTCCTATCCATAACTATTGTGCTAACAGTTCTAGGTTCATTTCTGTTATTCCGGGCCACCGTAGGTGTCGTAAGAGCACTTACATGGTCAAGCCTTCTTAACAACTCAACCATGGTTGTCAAATCGGATACGCCAGATGATATTACATTCTTTCGGACTTCTACCGGAAGTTGTCGAGATATGGCTTCTATTTTTTTTTTTTTTTAGCGTATGGCTTTTAGTGCCGGGAGTGTCCGAGGACATGTTCGGCTCGCCAGTTTTGTAGCTGCTTCGAGACGGACACCCAATGGGTGAGCTACAAGTACCGTTGGGGAGGAAAGTTGGAAGGGAGGGTCGAGGAGTTGGAAGGTAGCGGCTGTGGCCTATAGTTAGGGACCAACCCCGGCATTTGCCTGGAAGGAAGATGGGAAACCACAGAAGACCATCTTCAAGGTTGCCGGCGGGGGGATTCGAACCTCCTCGCCTCCCGGATGTGAGCGACTGCCATCAGTCATGCCGTAACCACCACGGCTAACTCACCCGGTATGGCTTCTATTAACTGAGCATGAGTCAATGGTGGTTGTAAAAATCTGAGTTTAGAGAGCTGTGTTGCAAAGTACTCAGAATAGCTCGTTGGACCAGTACTTGAGTACTTGCGAGAGTACATTTCTGAACGCACGATACTTTGTATTTCTATGCTCCAGAATCGATTTATGAATGCTTCCGCGAACTCGTCAAAATTGTCGAATGTATAGCGGAATGCATGATACCACTGAAGTGGGGCATCTGATAAGAAGCGCTCTACCACTCTCAGTTCTCTCTCTTTCGGAACATGTGTCTCTATAAAATAATCCCTCACACTCCTGATAAATTCAATGGGAGTATTCCCGTCAAGGTTATTAAAGCGTCTCGGTTTGTCTTCATAATTCCTTATAATGGTGACATGCGATGTCCCATCTGGTGTCTTATGTGTGTACGCCCCTGTACTTGCACTTGCTATCGGCGAAATATACGATTGCATTACATTGGGCTTATGTGCTGCATTAGACTGGGGACTACTCTCTACTATAGGAGCTGATTGCGGAAAATTGACTTCCCTGTCCTGCGTTCTAACGTTCGTCCGTTCAATTGTAGCTAGAAAATCCGCATTCCAATGCGCCCTCAACTGTTCCCGTAAACTATCTACATTTATACTGCCTTCCAAAGTTATACGTTCGAGTTGATTACGAATCTCATTTATTTCAGATGTCTTTTTCTCTCTGACTTCATTTACTTCTAATTTGGCTTGATCGACCTTAACTTCAACCAACTTAAACGTTTCCTCAATACTAGTCTGACTATTAATTTGAGAATTCTGAAACACATTCAATCTTTTAATTACGTCTTCCCGTACATCAGATATCTCCTTTCTTGCTCTAACTCCTCCCTCTACAATTTTTCGATTAACTTTCAACTTAAAATCTTTGAAGTAGTCATCGTTAATTTTAACCATTTCTTGTCTAAGAATAGTTACATTATCTGATATTATATCTTTTATGTCAATGTCAAAATCAACCTTTATAAGTTGGTTATGATCTTTAACTTGCGTTTGTAAAAGACACAATTCATTCCTTAACTGCTCTAAAGTAGATTGGGTATGGATGGTTCCATTAGACACTTGTAATTGGAGGGCATCTAAATTTGCTTTAGCGTCCCTTTTATGGTTGGACAATTCTAATCTAATTTCCATTTGGAAATCCCTATGATTTTGTTCTGCTTCATTTAATTGAACTTGTAGCAGTTTCTGATTAGATTCTACAATGTCTACTTTAGCTTGTATGTTAATCTGGGTCATCTGCATTTGAACTTGAGTAGACTCAATCCGAACCATCTTAGAGTCTAATTTATCTACTGTGGACTGCATTCCTTCAATAGTGGATTGAATTTTAGTGACATTATATTCAAGATTATCCTGGCTTGATTGGATTTTAGTGACACTAGATTCAAGATTATCCTGGCTCGATTGGATTTTAGTGACACTAGATTCAAGATTATCCTGGCTTGATTGGATTTTAGTGAAGCTAGATTCAAGATTATCCTGGCTTGATTGGATTTTGTCAATGGTGGATTGTATTTTATTAGTAGTAGACTCTTGTTTACGTTGCCCTATTTGGACAGTGTCTAAATCCGCTCTCATTAAATGAACATCTGATTGTACATCATCCATTGTAATTTCTACAACTTTAATTTTCACCAGTACTTGTTTAGAACTGTCTTGTACGTTCTTTAAAGTACCCTGTATACCAGAGATTTCATTACGTAGGCTTTCAGTGACTACGTCCTGAATTACCCCTCTACTGCGGGCTTCCGATGCTTCGTGTATTGAGCCCAGCTTATTTTGAAGCATCTTATACAATGTCTTAAGGTCCATGACCTCCTCTTCACCTTTATCAGACATCATATGTAGTAATATAATTCACACAAGTAAACACAAACACATGAACACTACTTAAACCAAAGCAAAGCATGAACATCTCAATGAAAATTTACTGCCATAATTGAAGCTTTCTTAGTGTATAGCATTAATCCTTACAGCTATACTAAACTTAATTAATGTTAAAACCTACACAAATGTGGAAATTCCTACAGTGAAATGTGTGATACCTTATATCTCCGATATCACCTCAAATATCCTAATCTGACAGGTATTTAAATGAATGAAACATCCTATTATTACGATGAGGTGAGAAATCCCCATCAGTCAGATTCAACTAAGTCAAGCTATTCGAATGCAGTTCAAACTTGAATTGCATCAAATGCCTCCATTCGATTGAACACGTCAGTAAAGGTTCCGTAACATGTATTTCACTGCACATGCTCGAATCGTCAATCTATTACAAATTAGTGTAGCACCACTAAAAAAAATAATCGAAGTCTAATAATGGTTGCGTTTCTACATGCCTGTCATGCAGATTGAGTAATCTCATAAACGCTTTGTTCACAAATGAATTCCAACATTTCGTGCAAAAAATGTCGGTATACCATTACTTTCTGACATTCATTCAACGAATTCGCAATGATCGCTGTAATGGCGTCTGAGTTGGCTAACACAAGACACCTCCCACGTGTTCGAACACAAAATTCGAAAAGAGCATGAAATGGCGTCTTATGGCTGGCCTCGAACCTGGTATTCCAGTTTTCTCGAGTTCCCATCCATCTCGGACCTGAATTACTGAATAACTACAGGGTATTTCAGTTAATTAGGGCCCCGAATCGCTGGTGCGCCAAATCTCTATGTCCCCGAAATACCTACCGTCAGCTTGTTGATATCCCTCGTTGGTAGCTGTATTTCAGAACCTGAAAACCCCGACTAAAAAAAAACCCAGATTCCACTCAACTAGAGACGGGGATAATGGGGCACAAGGATTACCTAACTGAGGTAACGTCAAGAAAAACCATAGCAACAGAAGAAAAATCTAGCTCGGTAGAACACTAGAATGAGAAAAACAAAATCTCTAAAGCGTGGAATTATACTGAAATGCCTGCGATAGTTTCCTTAACGTGACCTCCTATCGCATCTATAAAATACCACTCTAAAAGAATTAAAATAAAATTCTTCAAAATTTATTCACAAAGTCAAAATAGCAGAAAGTGCTATCAAAAAGTTACAAGAAATGAAAAACAATTACAGCTTCAACCGGAAGCTCAGATCACAGTGACCTGAATACAACTTCTAATCAACACTAGACTCACTGTATTCTTCATAAAAAAATAACACTCTTTAAGATAATACCCTACTATGGCACAAGCAATGCCTTAAAAGCCTTATTGAAATTAATTCCACGTGTGAGTAGGTCATTATTAATCCTACAATTAGAACTATCATTTATGTACAAAATCTACATTGGAAAATATATCTATATACAATGGAACACTCCAAGTGTGTTTCCTTTTATTTTGCAAGCCTCAGTTTAACATTCTTCCATTAGAATAAGATCATTAGTTTCCTTTAACTGATTCGAAAATATTTAAATTGGTCCTTTGTCAACCAGATGACGAAGCTTAATAGAGGTAATCTATCACTTTAATAATTATTGCACTCACCAAAATAACTGATCAGGATAACTGAAAAACCCTCGTCAGCATGGTGATTAAAACCAGAATATTAAGGTTGACATCATTTAATACATGTTTTAATGTTTTACTTTGTAGTTAGCATGCTTCTAAGCAACAACAAAATGCTTGTAGTACAACGCTGAGTTAGACTTGAAAATAAGTCAACTTATATTTGACTACACAATCACAATTATCATGGGTTAGTTTCCATGAAATACCTTAATGTTTATTTCATTCTTTCACTGCTTTCACGCGGCTCTATTCTTATACAAATGTACTCCCCTGAGTACTCTATTCAGAATTAATTTATTATAATCATACATATTTTAACGTAACTGGATCACCTTCATTGCTTAATGACGAATTTCATTCTCAGCTGATAATTGTTGTTACTACATCGTTGTTTAAATTTATACATAGTTTACATTAGTTTTCAATGATGTTGGTTGGATTTTCTCAATAATAAAATATACTTTTAGAATTAATACCTATGCTATGAGAGATTGCAATAGCATCGACTCTCCTTAATCAGAATGTATTTATACATTTATTAAATTTGGAATATACGCTGCTTAAAAAGTGAATGATGTTTCAGAGATATATTAAAGTCAAATGACGATAATCAAGAAAAAAACACTGATAAATTCCTTCGACCAAGGATCTCAACTATGCCTTCACGAGAGAGGCTAAAATGAAACAAGTTAAATACAAATAAAGAGAAAGTTGATCAAGCCAACGTTCGGTACACCCCTGCACGGATGAATGAGAGAAACAAAGTAATGCCTCTACACCACCGGACATGGTAATCATAACAATTAGCACAATTGTCTGGTTAGAAAACATTACCAGCATCTGTCCTTCACCAACACAAAGAATGGTTACTAATAAAAGCGAGAAATCAAACTCCTCTATAAAAGTATAAAATAAACTTCACAAAACTCAAAACTTGCTATCAAAATCAGTCTTCTATTCATAATCCAAACATTCGGATGTATAAAGTTCGAAAATGCAGTAGGAAAATGTAGCTCAACAAAAACACAGTCTAACGATTCGAATAATGTCACAAATTGACATAATAAAGAGCTCGCCACGTTGATAAATTACACTGAATCACAAAATTACTATCGATGTCCTCTTCACTACCCTAAGAAAGCTTCATGAAATATTACTGAATTTAAGATGAAATCTACTTAAACATACTTAATTACAAGCTGAAAATGGGTTGCACTTCTTATGGAAGTCTAAAACCTGTCGAATGTGAAATCAGTCATGATTAAAAACGTCAAGCCTGAATTCCACAGTCCGACATACTACTCAAAAACATAAACATGTTAAAAAAATATATGGCGTAAATTAACATTGAAATATCTACACTTAGCTACGAGAGATGAAGTTGTGTAGGCTGTACCTTGTTGATCGATGAATTTCCAAGAGCGAGCATTGATATGCACTGCATATCACACCTTCTCCATATGTATCTGTAACTAGCATTTCCCAGGTCGTCGGGAATCGAACCAGGGTATACCTTCTCCAAACCGCACGTTCTTCCCGGTTCAGAAGGCTATTACCCATCCTGGGTAAATAGTCAGGAATTGCTACTTAACGTCTCCAACATCATCCAGCCCACAGTTCGTTTCTCTGTAGGGTCGCATTCTTCATAACGGGCCGAAATATTAATGTACGAAAGACGAATGACTGCCCATGCGAATAACATTCATGATTTCTAATGAGGTAGACACAAGTGGTCACACAATTAGAATCAGTCATCACTGGGGCCATGGCGATAGTTCATTGAAACGTTCGATACAATGCCGGTGTAGTAGCGTTCATGTTGCTGCGTTATTTAGCCTGCCATTATAAAAGAAATGAACAGCACTAAAATTATTCCTCATGACATCTTGATTAAGAATATGTCTGTTCGCGATGAGGAATAGTGTCTAGAGTTCAATACCATTCCTGTGCACTGGGCATCAACGCAATGAAAACGGAGACTGCTTTCAAAACCAAAGTTCGCTGTGTTGACAAGCAGCTTACTGTATTGAAATATTACAGTTTCTAATACTGCTTTACCATTGTATCGGTATAGCTTGCATCTCGTGAAAACGAACAGAGTCCTTCGACACTGGCTCTGCATATACTTTGAAGTGTTGGACATAAACCTCGCGTCACATTACAATCACGAAACCCGTTCACAAGCTTCACGATGAGACATGCTCTCAAGCACTCCGTAATATTATCTGCCCACAGCTGACTGTGTGTCCATCCACCTGGCCTCACGCTACCCCCCACTCAGGCGTGACAGTAATCGAACTGCTTTCTCATTGGTGGATATAAATCATAATTTATAATATCTCCAACAGATACTAAACCTGTATTAATAACAAAATATACATTATGCTCTGTTCCAGAGTCTCGTATAATGTTGCAAATCTTGCATGTTATTCTCTTTCTTCTTATTGCTGATAAAAATTTAGTCCTAGTGACCGATCAATAAACTGGGTCGATGGTCGCCATGTTGTAATCATATGCACCTGGCTTCGTGCGTGCACGTCGATCCTCGGCAAGTACCGTAATCGAGCGGCCGACTCCAGCTTCGGTCAGCAACTCGTGGATCGCGCCGATCTTCAACATATACTTCAAACTGCACTATACATCATAACAATATGAGTATAATGGTACAGTACCTTAAAACAGTTATCATCATGAAAATATTATGCCTCGGTATAAGTGCAATGGTGTTGGTGCAGTACATTGAGCTTACCAGCTGCAATAAGTGTTGGTGCTTTCAAATTTACCTTCAATTATTCCGAACCTTATCGTTGAGCGCAATGTGGCGATAAATGATACTATTGCTACCTCAGTTGCTCGGGACAGCAGAAGTTTTCCAAAGTGTTCTGATTATTTTCCTACGGCGCTATGCGACAAAAGACGACACTATTGGTCTCTACATTTCTAACAGCCAATGAGATATAGGCCCTAGGCAGTGTCATTTATTTCACTTATTCCTCTTTCTAACCATTTTTTTAAAATTTGTTTGTAAATAACATGTGTCAGTGCTGTAGTTAAAAAATAGCCGTTTCCCTATTCATTATTATCATTATTATCATTATTATCATTATTATCATTGTTATCATTACGGGAAAATGACCTGAATGTTACGTCCATTATTCTGTACTACTTATCACCCCCACTACAACCACCACTACCACCACCACCACGACAAAATGTTATATTTTAAAAATATGTTTTTCTGTTAGTTTAAGTATCATGTGCCAGTTCTGTAGTAGTATTCATTCTCATCCATAAAACAAAAAATCCACCGGGCGAAGCCGGGTACTACTGTTAGTAACGTATATAACGCTGCTGGCAGCAACATAAACTCAGAATGTGAACTAATTGTATATTCTTGCTCGTCAGTTGCAGGCGGTCAAGAGAGGCATCACGTGAGTTCACAGAACTCAGTCGGACGTGATAACAATAGATACATTCTCTGCTAGACTGGCACAAAGTGAGTCAAGGGTTAGATAAGACGACCACCTTCTTTCCACCACGGATAGAAGGCCGGTTCTTTTAACGTAAATTAGGCATATTTCTACGTTTTTTACCATTAACTATATCAATATTATTAAGAACTGCTATGAAACTTCTTTCGGAATGTGGCACACACTAGGCCTATATCTAATAGGGAGGGTATCAAAGCATAAAGTTGCTCTTTTCCAAATTGCTGGACATCCTAGATTGGAAGTTGAGAGCATTCTATTCCATGCAAACAGGTAGATATCATTCCCTGTTGATCTCGCATCGTTCCAAGAAGTTGGAATGAAAGCCGTCGGTATTTGGCAGATTGACAAAAATAACCTCGGGATGCGAACAATTGCATCTCCTTGGGTAACACATCACTTAATAGAGCAGCAAACATGCCAGAGGCTCACGGTTGCTGACCTCCGCCTGTACGTGACCGACTGGGTTAATGTTTATAGTGGTTATACTAACTATCTTATCTTAATGCAAGGAACGGTAATCTTAGAAGTCAGCAGTTGTTTCAATTAAAGAAAGACGTGCTCGTTAAATTATGCACCACGATCACGTGGGCAGCTGTTGCAAGTCGCAATCGTGGGTTCGAACCCTGGCACTGACGGTGGCTATCCCGGGTTCCTCCACACTCCCTACAGGCACATGCCGGGATAGTACCTTGTTTCAAGTCCCGGGGAACCTATCCCATCCCTGTCCCTAATACAACTACACACACTACTTCAGTCATCACATAAATACAGGTTATCAAACAAATTCAACACACACCCAACTACACGGGATTGATGACCAAGATGTCCCAAACCTCTGAATGGAATTAACAACAAATCTCATAAAACCTAACTTCTGCGGAGCTGAAGATCAGATATTTCTAGCCTCTATAAGAAGCAAAGAGAACAATAATATCATAACTTATGTAAACAAAACACCCAAAGTAGTCCTAAGTATGGCATTTATTTATAGTTCTCTACATTAGCCCAGTAAACTACATTTGAATAATGTATTATAAACTTGTTTGATGTGTAACATCTTTCCACTCGGTTGTTGGATATTTTCGTGGGAGTGATTTTGAAAAATGGGACGGAAGTGGATCGGACGGTAGGTTGTAAGACGCACTGCCAGCTAGGTCGCATCCCCCCTGGCTGCTTTAGCTAAAGCAGTCAGGAGGGATGCGATCCGATGCAGCTGGCAGTGGTACCATGTGAGTAGGGGGGTGAGGCGGTTTCCAACGAGTGTCATGGCCGCCGCGTTAGTCCAAGCCAATATCTCGTGAACCCATGGTCGGATTTTAACAAATGACATGTCATTGGACTCGGGCTGACGTCCTCTTTGCTGTGGACTACTCGTTATATTTTTGAAATTTTTTTTTGAAAATTTTTGTTTTCAAAAGTTGGTGATAGTTTGAAAACCAAAGATGATAGAACGTTATGCCATGGCCCAAACGAATGGTCTTTATGACCTTTATTTTCTATAATGAAACTTTTTTACTTTTTATGTTTTTTTGAAAACACTCGAATTTTGAAAATCCTATATTATGGAAACTAGGAACTCTACAAAAAAAATTGTTTGACATAAATGAAAGGTCCCTATGCCCTCTACCCCCCAAATAAATGTCAAGTCTCTAGGATGAAAACCTGTAGTAGTGGGATGACACGGGAGCTGCGCCACTTTTTATTGAGCCACTCTCGTATTTGCCCCGAACCTGATATCTCGCTAACCAATGGTCGGATTTGAACATACAGGGTGTCCTAGCACTCGTAGTGATGCCCCCTACTTTCCTATAGGCTCTTAATTTAATGAAAAGACCAAAACTAAAAGGTCATGTGCTTTTAATATCTCGCGAACCAATCATGCTAGAGGCATATTCGACAGGTCCAAGGACTCGGGGTGACGTCCTCTCTGCTATGGACCACTCGTTATAATTTTTAATAAAATTGGAAACGCGATTTTGGGGTAAACACGTGTTTTTGTGATTTTGCCGATATCTCACGAAGCAATAACGCTAGAGGCATGTACGATGGGTCCAAGGATTCGGGCAGACGTCCTCTTTGCTATAGACCACTCGTTGTAATTTTTTAAAATTTTGGAAACTCAATTTTGGGGTAAACAAGTGTTTTTGTGATTTTGCCGATATCTCACGAACCAATAACGCTAGAGACGTGTACGAGGTGTCCTAGGACTCAGGCTAACGCCCCCCTTTCAAATGTGGTAGATATTTTTTTCCAAAAAATAATTCACAAAGGGCCTAACGCCGTACATGTTGAAAAAACGTTTTCTTTTTCTTTACCTGTTTATAATGTTTATAAAGCGTGGTGGTTGAGAGAGACGATACGGCTGGGGGTGTGTGTGTGTTTCAACGAACCTGTCGCTGATCTAGGTGGCTGTGTTCAATAGATCAATCGCTATTTCGACGGGCCGGTTTATGACAGAGCGAGGGTGCGTTTTTTCACACATTTTACCTTTAACGTGTAAACGGTGATGAGAACTTGGTTCTATGTTGGTCGAAACGAGTAGAGAAAACCAACTTGCAGAGGAGCAGGAGGTGAATGTCATTTGAGCTTATTGGAAGGCGCCGATCTGACTTGACAACAGGTGACGCTTGAAGGTGAAATAATCTGACCATCGTGGTGGCAGGGAAGTGCGAAATGCATGCATACACATGTGTGAAACCACATGAGGGCTAAACCAGTGACATCCTGTCTTGCTTCGTACGTGACAAAATGCAAGTTCAGGTGAAATTTGATCTACCACAGGTGTTCACTTTGGGTGTTAGCTGTCCACGTGCGCGATAACTGTTAACAAGTGACATCTGTTTTGCTTTGTATGTGACAAAATGCAAGTTGGCATGAAATTTGATCTGCCACAGGTGTTCACGTTGGACGTTAGCTGTCCACGTGCCTGATAAGAGAATGTTCAAAGCGTGGGAATCGCTGAATCAGTAAAAAGTATGATGCATCTTGTCGGAATGATGTCACAACCAATAGATAGGCAAGAGCTGCAAACACCAGTGGTGGGAGGTGAAGGGAGGGAAAGGGGGAGGGGTAATGTATGAGAGAACACAGGTGGAAAGAGAAAGAAATATGTGGAGCTGAGGACTGTACACATAGAGCTATAGGTGGTGTACAACATGTGTGAATAAATAAATTAAAAATTGCACAGGTTCACACAACATAGACTGTATTATTGCCATGGCCAAGCACTCACATTAAGATCATTTACAAAATCATAAAATGAAAAATAAAAAATCTTGTTTTGGAAATATCGTTTTTCAACATACACAAAATAAATATATAAAAAATTTGTAAACAACAAAATGGAAAATCCATGGTCAAGCACTCACATTAATATTATTTACAAAATCATAAAATGAAAAATAGAAAATCTTGTTTTGGAAATATCGATTTTTTTCAACATACACAAAATAAATATATAAAAAATTTGTAAACAGCAAAATGGAAAATCCATGTTTCCATATAGACAAAATTTTAAAAACCTTAAACGGACATTTAAGAAAATATATGCAAATGGGAAATTGACAAATGTGTAAATATGAAAATGGAAAAATCCATGTTTCCATATCATGAAATTGAAAAACATCAAACTGTCATTTAAAAAAATGCAAATGGAAAATTGACAAATTGCAATGTGTGAAATGTGAAATTGAACAAATGGCTATCATTATTTAAAAAAAGAAAAGAACATAGTGCTCTATGGTTGAGGTGTGAATCAAACCCTCTCTACTTATTTGGACCACCCGAGACTGAGTAGACTAGTTTTAGTTATCATACCACTTTTAAAAGTTTGTGTTAAATCTAGGAATTGAACCGAAGAGCTTGTAGGGGAGATCCAAGGTTATAATATGTTAAACAGATAGCCTTGAATGTAGTGTGTGGTAGCTATATAGAAATGAGACGTTTCGCTCGGGGCAGGGAGGCATAGAGATCTGCATCAAACCAGTCAAAAGACTGACGACTCAAACAACAACATGTAGAGCTCACCAAAATAATGTTGTGTAACGGTAAATGTTAGTCAACGAACAGTAATGCATTACTAAAACCCATGACACGATACCTAAGAGCTTTTCTAAAATTATTTTAAAATGCCTTTAACCCTATATTAAACACCCAGTTCACAAGACTCATAACTGCAATGTTATGGTCAAACAAAACAAAATCTATATTTCAAAACAAACAAGTGGTTTAGTCAATGTATACTGGAAAAAGTTTTATAAACACTCAAGTCCACAAAAATAATTAAATTAGTAACAGTCAGGTTGACCGAGTGGTTATGGTGTTTGACTTAAGTTCAAATTTTCTGTACAAGAAAGCAAGGGTTCGAATCCCTTACCTGATATAACTATTGCCTCAACATGGCTTGACCACACTGTATTATTGTGTACTCGGTACACAAACCATAAATAGAGTGTATTGTTTAAGGTCACTCTCTTTGCGAACATAGTCAGAGAATGTTGATGGTTAACAATTGCATTAATAGTGGGACATAGGGATAGCAATTAAGAAAAACAGACAATACCCATACACTATTTTTATTTATTTAATGTAAGTACTTGTACAATAGTTATATACAAACTACAACTCTCTTTTGTCTATTACTATCTAGTCCTTTTCGATCCACTTGCATATCAAGGGCAGATGACTTTGTAGTTCAGCCCCTTCAAACAACAACACTACTTTTTGCATAGTCTGTGATGTTGATGACTCTTGATGCGTGGAAGATGGATACAACATAACTTTTACAACAGGGGTTAAACGTTGCTCAACAAACAATGCACTATTTTGAGTAGCAACATCTTTCTCTTGTACTAACTTTTTAGCATTCTGATGATGTTTTGTCAATACCATCAGTGTTTTGACTGGAGCACTACATTGATGATCACTCACACTTAAAACCACACTATTTCTACTTTTCATATTGCCTCGACATGTTGTTGACCTCTGTTTCGAGCATTGCCAGAATATTATTCCTTTTACATTTTGTCGTCTATAGTTATAAGAGTAGCCTTTATAGAGTACACGTTGTTTACCTCGGTTAGTTGGAGTAAGTTCCATAGTAGTAACTAACCTGTTAGTATGATTTGCACGCTACAAAGGTTATCTCGGTTCTGGTAATAGAATTATTTAGCGTTGGCTTTTATATTTAATATGTACAGTTTAAAGTGATAGAAAAGTGGTAGAAACGTGGTAGCAAAGTGGTAGACAATTGGTAACATAGTGGTAGAAAAGTGGTAGCATTAAAGGCATTTTAAAATAATTTTAGAAAAGCTCTTAGGTATCGTGTCATGGGTTTTAGTAATGCATTACTGTTCGTTGACTAACATTTACCGTTACACAACATTATTTTGGTGAGCTCTACATGTTGTTGTTTGAGTCGTCAGTCTTTTGACTGGTTTGATGCAGATCTCTATGCCTCCCTGCCCCGAGCGAAACGTCTCATTTCTATATAGCTACCACACACTACATTCAAGGCTATCTGTTTAACATATTATAACCTTGGATCTCCCCTACAAGCTCTTCGGTTCAATTCCTAGATTTAACACAAACTTTTAAAAGTGGTATGATAACTAAAACTAGTCTACTCAGTCTCGGGTGGTCCAAATAAGTAGAGAGGGTTTGATTCACACCTCAACCATAGAACACTATGTTCTTTTCTTTTTTAAATAATGATAGCCATTTGTTCAATTTCACATTTCACGCATTGCAATTTGTCAATTTTCCATTTGCATTTTTTTAAATGACAGTTTGATGTTTTTCAATTTCATGATATGGAAACATGGATTTTTCCATTTTCATATTTACACATTTGTCAATTTCCCATTTGCATATATTTTCTTAAATGTCCGTTTAAGGTTTTTAAAATTTTGTCTATATGGAAACATGGATTTTCCATTTTGCTGTTTACAAATTTGTTATATATTTATTTTGTGTATGTTGAAAAAAATCGATATTTCCAAAACAAGATTTTCTATTTTTCATTTTATGATTTTGTAAATAATATTAATGTGAGTGCTTGACCATGGATTTTCCATTTTGTTGTTTACAAATTTTTTATATATTTATTTTGTGTATGTTGAAAAACGATATTTCCAAAACAAGATTTTTTATTTTTCATTTTATGATTTTGTAAATGATCTTAATGTGAGTGCTTGGCCATGGCAATAATACAGTCTATGTTGTGTGAACCTGTGCAATTTTTAATTTATTTATTCACACATGTTGTACACCACCTATAGCTCTATGTGTACAGTCCTCAGCTCCACATATTTCTTTCTCTTTCCACCTGTGTTCTCTCATACATTACCCCTCCCCCTTTCCCTCCCTTCACCTCCCACCACTGGTGTTTGCAGCTCTTGCCTATCTATTGGTTGTGACATCATTCCGACAAGATGCATCATACTTTTTACTGATTCAGCGATTCCCACGCTTTGAACATTCTCTTATCAGGCACGTGGACAGCTAACGTCCAACGTGAACACCTGTGGCAGATCAAATTTCATGCCAACTTGCATTTTGTCACATACAAAGCAAAACAGATGTCACTTGTTAACAGTTATCGCGCACGTGGACAGCTAACACCCAAAGTGAACACCTGTGGTAGATCAAATTTCACCTGAACTTGCATTTTGTCACGTACGAAGCAAGACAGGATGTCACTGGTTTAGCCCTCATGTGGTTTCACACATGTGTATGCATGCATTTCGCACTTCCCTGCCACCACGATGGTCAGATTATTTCACCTTCAAGCGTCACCTGTTGTCAAGTCAGATCGGCGCCTTCCAATAAGCTCAAATGACATTCACCTCCTGCTCCTCTGCAAGTTGGTTTTCTCTACTTGCTTCGACCAACATAGAACCAAGTTCTCATCACCGTTTACTCGTTAAAGGTAAAATGTGTGAAAAAACGCACCCTCGCTCTGTCATAAACCGGCCCGTCGAAATAGCGATTGATCTATTGAACACAGCCACCTTGGTCAGCGACAGGTTCGTTGAAACACACACACACCCCCAGCCGTATCGTCTCTCTCAACCACCACGCTTTATAAACATTATAAACAGGTAAAGAAAAAGAAAACGTTTTTTCAACATGTACGGCGTTAGGCCCTTTGTGAATTATTTTTTGGAAAAAAATATCTACCACATTTGAAAGGGGGGCGTTAGCCCGAGTCCTAGGACACCTCGTACACGTCTATAGCGTTATTGGTTCGTGAGATATCGGCAAAATCACAAAAAACACTTGTTTACTCCAAAATCGAGTTTCCAAACTTTTAAAAAATTACAACGAGTGGTCTATAGCAAAGAGGACGTCTGCCCGAATCCTTGGACCCATCGTACATGCCTCTAGCGTTATTGCTTCGTGAGATATCGGCAAAATCACAAAAACACGTGGTTACCCCAAAATCGCGTTTCCAATTTTATTAAAAATTATAACGAGTGGTCCATAGCAGAGAGGACGTCACCCCGAGTCCTTGGACCTGTCGAACATGCCTCTAGCATGATTGGTTCGCGAGATATTAAAAGCACATGACCTTTTAGTTTTGGTCTTTTCATTAAATTAAGAGTCTATAGGAAAGTAGGGGGCATCACTACGAGTGCTAGGACACCCTGTATGTTCAAATCCGACCATTGGTTAGCGAGATATCAGGTTCGGGGCAAATACGAGAGTGGTTCAATAAAAAGTGGCGCAGCTCCCGTGTCATCCCACTACTACAGGTTTTCATCCTAGAGACTTGACATTTATTTGGGGGGTAGAGGGCATAGGGACCTTTCATTTATGTCAAACAATTTTTTTTGTAGAGTTCCTAGTTTCCATAATATAGGATTTTCAAAATTCGAGTGTTTTCAAAAAAACATAAAAAGTAAAAAAGTTTCATTATAGAAAATAAAGGTCATAAAGACCATTCGTTTGGGCCATGGCATAACGTTCTATCATCTTTGGTTTTCAAACTATCACCAACTTTTGAAAACAAAAATTTTCAAAAAAAAATTTCAAAAATATAACGAGTAGTCCACAGCAAAGAGGACGTCAGCCCGAGTCCAATGACATGTCATTTGTTAAAATCCGACCATGGGTTCACGAGATATTGGCTTGGACTAACGCGGCGGCCATGACACTCGTTGGAAACCGCCTCACCCCCCTACTCATGTGGAATGTATATAACATACGGATTACTTCAAGGTTTGGAGGCGCCATTACAGATATTTCTACAATGAATCGTCATCAAGTTGTCATTCGTTGGTGTAAAAATATTCATTAAATCATATTTGCTGAAAACAATTATGATTTATTAAGAGTCTGTTTTTCAATCTCTGGATAAAAGTGATGGGCATCCACTCGCCGAGTAAGTTTCCTCAACACTTTCATACTGAACGCTAAACGCTCATGCGAACTCTGGTGTCAACTCTTTGAATCACAAACCACATGTCTTCGTATCAGTATTTAAATGATGATATGCTTTTATTGAAACACTAGCAATAGTGCCCGGCTTCGCCCGGTGGATTTATTTGTTTTATGGATGATAATGAATACTACTACAGAACTGGCACATGTTACATAAACTAACAGAAAAAATATTTTTAAAATATAACATTTTGTGGTGGTGGTGGTGGTAGTGGTGGTTGTAGTGGGGGTGATAAGTAGTACAGTATAATGTACGTATCATTCAGGTCATTTTCCCGTAATGATAATAATGATAATAATGAATAGGGAAACGGCTATTTTCTAACTACAGCACTGTCACATGTTATTTACAAACAAATTTTTAAAAAATGGTTAGAAAGAGGAATAAGTGAAATAAAAGACACTGCCTAGGACCTATATCTCATTGGCTGTTAGAAATGTAGAGACCAATAGTGTCGTCTTTTGTCGCATTGCGCCGTAGGAAAATAATCAGAACACTTTGGAAAACTTCTGCTGTCCCGAGCTACTGAGGTAGCAATAGTATCATTTATCGCCACATTGCGCTCAACGATAAGGTTCGGAATAATTGAAGGTAAATTTGAAAGCACCAACACTTATTGCAGCTGGTAAACTCAATGTACTGCACCAACACCATTGCACTTATACCGAGGCATAATATTTTCATGATGATAACTGTTTTAAGGTGCCTAAGAGATCTTTTTTCACTAATCGCTCCCCGTGACTGCAATTTATAAACAGCGCAAGATGCAACTATTTTCGCAATTCTGCACCAGAATGCTGGTAGGGGAGACGTGATGCGGCCCGAACTGCCCGTCAACATTAGAATTATTAAAATACTCTTACAGTTACACTACTAAGGACATGGATGGTTCTAGGGCCTTAATACGTGGTTTTCAAGTTTATTTTGTCTGTTATTCTAAATGTAGGGAATGGAGAGCGTTGTCCAAAATATCAAGTGGACAGTGTTACCAGCAGGGTTTCAAAGTGTATGTAAAATTTGGTTCAATTAGGAGAAACGGTGTAGATTTGTAATAAAGGGCCTAAATGCAAGGAATGCAGTGGTCTGTCCTAAATTTAAAGTGGACAGTGTCACCCGCAGGATTCCAAAGGGTAGGTATACAGAATGTGGTTCAGATCGGTGAAACGGTGTATATTTGTGCCAAACGGTGTATATTTATGCCAAAGGGCCTAAATACAGGGAATGGAGTGGTCTGTCCAAAATTTCATGCAGGCAGTGTTACTCGCATGGTTCCAAAGGGTAAGTATACAAATTTTGGTTCAGATCAGTGAAATGGTGTAGATTTGTGCCAAAGGGCTTAAATGCAGGGAATGGAATGGTCTGTCCAAAATTTCAAGCAGACAGTGTTACTCTCAGGGTTCCAAAGAGTAAGTAATCAAATGTTGGTTCAGATTGGTGAAAAGGTGTAGATTTGTGACAAGGGGCCTAAATGCAGGGAATGGAATGGTCTGTCATAAATTTCATGTAGGCAGTGTTACTCGCAGGGTTCCAAAGGGCAAGTATACAAATTTTCGTTCAGATCGGTGAATCGGTGTAGATTTGTGGCAAAGGGCCTAAATGCAGGGAATGAAGTGGTCTGTCCGAAATTTCATGCAGACTGTGTTACTCGCAGGGTTCCAAAGGATATGTATACAAATTTTGGTTCAGATCAGTGAAACGGTGTAGATTTGTGCCAAAGGGCCTAAATGCAGGGAATGAAGTGGTCTGTCCGAAATTGCATGCAGACTGTGTTACTCGCAGGTTTCGAAAGGGTATGTATACAAATTTTGGTTCAGATCGGTGAAACGGTGTAGATTTGTGCCAAAAGGCCTAAATGCAGGGAATGGAGGGGTCTGTCCGAAATTTCATGTAAACACTGCTACTCGCAGGGTTCCAAAGGGTAAGTATACAAATTTTGGTTAAGATCGGTGAAAAGGTGTAGATTTGTGCCAAAGGGCCTAAATGCAGGGAATGGACTGGTCTGTCATAAATTTCACGTAGACAGTGTTACTGCAGGGTTCATAAGGGTAAGTATACAAATTTGGGTTCAGATCGGTGAAACGGTGTACGTATCACTAACCATAACGCCAGCGCATGCGGATAGAGCAGTTCGGGAGTGCTTGTTCTACCGACTTACTGAACAAAAAACAATCTTTTAGGTTATCTGTGAGGTGTAGCCTAATACTACATAGCCTAAACCATTCCTCTTGAATCTGGCTATCATATAAAAGAAGAATTTTTCGTATCGGACTGGTAGTTCCAGAGATTAGCGCGTTTAAACACATAAACACACAAACACACAAACTCTTCAGCTTTATTATATTAGTATAGATTGTAACTAATCGGCAAAGCCGGTATTATGTTTCTGCACAATGGCTATTCAGCTATTAACCCATATTGCGGTAATGCAGTGATCAATGTAATATATATCAATGATTTTATACGGGAACTGGGCTAGCCTTTCATAGATCACTATAGGAATTCCCTTTACTGTCAAGTAGGCGTATTCATAACTAATTTAAAACTCAATTCCACGCTGGAACATTATCGAAAAAAAAAAGCAAAATATTAATGGAGCATTACCGTCACGTGAAAATGAGTACCTGTCTTTTACTCTAGATGTCGGTGGTGTTAATGGCTGCGTGGATAACAACTTGGTCTGCGAATCGTGAGGTCTCAGTTTCGAACCCCAGTCCCGGCAATTATTTTTGCTGCCGGATTATCGATTTATGCGATATATATCATAACATTATGCGTCATTTTAACATAATCTACATGAAGTAACGATTTATCTAATTTTAATTACAATAGTTTGCACCAAGCAGGAGTTGGGAAATTTATTGTATTGAACATTATTTCTAGTAGTCTATACATAGGCTAGAGACTATGGTTTCATTCCTCCTCTTAATTTACAATATAATATGTGATGTTTGTTTAAACAAATGTGACAGTCGCATATCTCCAATTCAATCTCTACATTCATCATAGTACCAGTATGAAAACGGAGCGTAAATTAACATTTTAAGAATGTCCATGTCGCCTCCGTAGCGTAGCGGTCAGCATGGTTAGCTGCCGCCCCGGAGGTCCTGGGTTCGATTCCCGGCTCTGCCACGAAATTTGATAAGTGGTATGAGGACTGGAACGGGGTCTACTCAGCCTCGGGTGGTCCAAATGAGTAGAGGGGGTTCGATTCCCACCTCAGCCATCCTTGAAGTGGTTTTCTGTGGTTTCCCACTTCGTTTTCGGGAAAATGCCGGGATGGTACCTACTGTAAGGCCACGGCCGCCTCCTTCCCTCTTCCTAGCCTATCTTCCATCCCTTCCCCTCCCTCATGAGGCCCCTGCTCGCTTTGCAGGTGAGGCCGCCTGGGCGAAGTGCTGATCACACCTCCCCAGTTGTATCCGCCCCGACCAGATGTTCCAAGCTCCAGGACACTGCCCATAGTGGCGGTAGTGGTGAGTTCCCTCGCTGTGTCCGTGGGAACCACCAACCTAGAGGGTAAATTGACTAAATAAAAAAAAATGTCCATGCTGTGTAGTCTACGAGTAGGATAACATGTCAGATGACTTCACATACATTTCATCTCAATTTCATAGTAGGATAGCATGTCAGATGACTTCGCATACATTTCATCTCAATTTCATAGTAGGATAACATGTCAGATGTTACACATCATATGCTACTACTGTAAGGCTCGTAACTTTTTTATCAATGCTTTAAATACTGATATTGATAACACAGCTCAATTGAACACTCAATCCTGAAAACAATATTCGTATATTTAAAAAAGTTATTTTAATGGATCAAATAACTGCGGCAAGCTGTAAGAGGTTACGAGAAGAAAGAAGGAAACTTTCTGAAAGTTTACTCGGCCTCTATCTTGGTTTCTTACTTGTCACGGCTCCAAATGTTTAATTTATCTTAAGGCCTTTAATCATGGTACAAGCATTCAGGCTTATAGCTATAATATGTCCTGAGAAAATGGAAAATAATTTTGCTAACTCACTTGACCGCCATCTTAGTTTCGTCCCAGTCACGGTTTTGAAAGTCATGTATCATCAATTTCGTTTTATGTTTCTCTATAATGGTACAAAAATTCAGTCCACTTCCTGGTGTAGTGGCTACAATTCTTGGCTGTCGCTCCGGAAGTCCGGGTTTGATTCCCACTCAGCCTCGTGATGAAAACCTGGGTTGGATTCCTATCTCAGCCATCCTGGACAAGGTTTTCTGTGGTTTCCCACTTCTACTCGAGGCAAAGGTTGAGATGATTCCTAACTTAAGGCCATTGCCGCCTCCTTCCCAATCTTCACCTGCATTACAAATACACACACACTTCTACACACACCACAATAACACAGGTTATCAGACAAATGCTACATACATACATACATACATACATACATACATACATACATACACAAGTACATGGGCTTAAGTGACCATGATGTCACAAAGCCCCTAAATGAATTAACAACAACAATAACAAACATTCAGGCTTTGAAAGTCATATCATGAAACTTATTTTAAATTACTATATCACGGTAGAAAATTTCAGGCGTAGCCTATACAGTAGCTGTAATAGGTTCCAAGGAAATGGAATTGAATTTGAAAATTGGTTTGGTGCTTGTCACTGTTTTCTAAGTTATACCAAAAAACTTGTTTTATATTCTCTATCATGGCTCAAAATGTCAGGCTTATCGCTCTAATAGATTCTGAGGGAAGGGAATTTTGGAAATTCACGGGGCCGACATCCTGGTTACCTTCTTGTCATGGCTTTGAAAATCACATCAGAAACCTTGTTTTATTGTTGTCCATGACAGTAGAATATTTCATAATTCAGGCTTATAGCTATTAAAGGTCCCGAAACGACATTTGACTTGGAAAATTTGCACGCCTTCAAACTTGGTTTCGTGCTTGTCACCTAATTGAGAGTCATATTGTAACGTGTTTTTCGAGGGGTTTTTATGCCACTGGCATAAGTCAGTAGGAAGCCATTCTATATTTATTTACGCGGCAAATTGTTCAGCCAAGAGAATTTTTCATGTTAATTTATTATTATTATTAACTTATTATTATTATTAAGGTATTTTTTGGAGCATTTTTATAAAATTATAAGCATACAGATAGGTTTTCTATGTCTTAGAAAACCCTATCAAGCAAATTATTACGGACTACATTATCATAGAAAATTATATGATTACGGAATTTTACGGAGTTTTGTCAGTTAGGGTATTATGAGATAGATGACTCATTGGGAATTCGGATACAGGCTTATTCTTGTCAAGAAGTATGTCGCAAGCCTGGGTTGCAGCGTCAAGAAAAGGCGAAATAGTCTGGAACGGCAAACGACATCATCCGCGCGCCGTGTGTATTGAGCATAAGGAGGGGAGTATAGCGGGGTGCTCAGCCAATCAGTGGAGACCACGTAAGGTGGAAGTCGGGACCGAAGTGGGGAGCCGACGAGTGCATATATCGTTTGGCGCGCCGTGGAGTAAAGGACTATCTGTGTAGAACTTAACGAGTATGGTTGCGCGTGTGAGTGGCTCCGATGTTCCGTGGAGTTAGGACTATCTTTGTAAAACTTAACCAGTGTGGTTGTACGAGTGTTTGGCTCCGATGTTCGGACCATAAAGTTATCAAATCTACCAGGATATCATCAAATAACGAAGAAGATGACGACGTCCAGGAGACAGTGGGATGCTCTCTTCATCATCCAGTACGAGGGAAATGCTTCGGCAATTTCCAGTGGTAAGCGCGAATGACGCAGACTACGCAATCTCTCGTTTATCTTTGTTTTATATTCAGTATTCAGTAACTTCATAGCTTGGGAATAAGAGTAAAATCAGTAATTTATCAGAATCCGTTTTCACGTAATTTTCTAGCGGTAATATTCTAATCGCAACGCTCCAATTTAAATTTTAAACTTATTATTATTATTAATTTTGCAATACTTGTTATATATAATAAATTCATTTCTTTTAACCATGCAATCTTTGCTTTCAGTAGGTAGCATTAGATATAGACCAATTCCTTCTCCTGATACAATTGCTTGTTGGGTTAATGATCAAATCATACCACGATCTGAGTGAATAGATTCTTGAAGGTGTTTTACCAGAGCTAGGTGTTGTTAAATACAAATTTAGATTTCAACAGTGCGTTGAGGTCTTGGCGCCCATTAAAACAACATATCTTTGGCAGAGTAAATATTTCAAAGGGCAAGTAAGGACCAGTCAAAACTTTTCATTTGTACGCTCAACATGGAGCAAAGCGAAACCATTTCATTTGTCGCTACCAACTTGGGGCTGAAAACCTAATAACATTTGTGGAAGGAGAAGGGTATATATTTCTGTGCCTGTATTTTGGGGGTTATTTGTCTTTATAAGTATATATCATTATGGGGGATGAGAAAGAAAGACAGATGAGGTTACGTAGTGGTCATCAACTGGAGAGTGATGATACGAGCAGTATGTCGAGTGATGGTAGTACCGGGGTAGCGGAGGTAAATCCCGATACTGAAACAGGGAGTGTAGGCGGCCAACCAGAATTAAAAACTTTACTTCTCGAGTTCATGTTTCAGAACAAAGTTAGTAGTGATGCCTTAAATAAAAAATTAGAACAAAACAACGCTAAACTCGAGCAAAATAATGCGAAACTAGAACAAAACAGTAGGGAAAATAAAGAAAGTACAAATGCCTTAAACGCCAAATTAGAACAAAGCAGTAGGGAAAATAAAGAAAGTACAGACGCTTTAAATCCTAAACTGGAACAAAACAACGCTAAACTGGAACAAAACAACGCCAGATTAGAACAAAATAGTAGGGAAAATAGAGAGAGTACTGAAACTTTAAATGCTAAATTAGAACAAAACAGTAGGGAAATTAGTGATAAATTCGAACTGATTAGAGGTGAAATCAGAGGGGTGATGGAAGAGAAGGCTAAAGAGATTATTGCAGATGTAGACAGAAAATTAGGAAAAGTACAGGAGGAGTTAGAAATTAGAATCAGTACACAGGCTGAAAATTTAAAGGAACTAGTGCAACTGGAAACACAGCAGGTCAAAAAGCAATTGGGGGGAGACATTGACAAAATTCAGGTAGCAACTAAAGAGGTTAAAGAACAGCTGGGGGGAAGAATTGAGAAAGTCCAATCGCAAATAGTTGCAGAAGTAAATGATTTAAGAGAGAGTAATAGAGAGAGCATTAGCAAGATTGAGGAGAAACAAGCAAAGCTATATGATAAAGTAGAAGAATCAGAAGGAAACATTAAATTAACAGTAAACAGTATTGAGAGGAAGGCTGAGGAGAAAATCGCAGAATTAGAATTAAAATTAAAAGCTAGGATCAGGCAAGAAAATAGTCAGAATAGGCCAGTTTTTGTGAATAGCACACACAGGGAGGTAGAACTGGGTAAGTTCAGCAATCGACAGGGGTGCCCAATGGAGTTCATGAGTACTATAGAAAATAAATTCGGGGAGAGGTTGGAAAATGGTAGTATTGAGTGGTGCCAGGTAGTTGAAATTTTAGAACAAGTGTTTGTGGGGGAAACGAGGAATTGGTTTGCTGTCTACAGAGACAAGTTTACTGATATTAATGATTTTAAAATGAAATTCTGTGAAAAGTTCTGGAATGAGGTTATTCAGTCGCAGCATCGTGAGGGAGTAGTGTGTGGTAAATATAACCCTAAAGGAAGCTCCACCATGACCGAATACTTTTTAGGGCAGGTATTAGTGTGTAAATATCTGGATGGCTTGAAGGAGGAAAGTGATGTGGTGAGGTTGCTACTTAGGCACTTTCCCTATAGGATCAAGGAGGCTGCTTGTATCCAGAATGGCAAGACAATATCACAAGTAGAAAATTTGTTAAGCACATTTGATGCACTAGGGAGAGGGGGTTATGAGGACAATTTCAATAGGAACCAGGGTAATAATAATAATAGGCCTAATGAAGCCAGGCATCAGGAAGTGCAAGGGAACGGTGGCGAAGGGGCCAACGCTCAAAATAGAAATAATAATAATCAGCTAAATCAGAACAGAGAACAAGGCTATGGTAATCAGTATCAAGGGAGGAACAATGATTTCAGGGGAAATCAAGGGAGAAATAATGTTTCCAGGGGAAATCAAGGGAGAAATTATAATGACAATAATTACAACCAGAATAGGGGTCAAGGAAGAGGACAGCCTAGTGGTAGTAATATACAGCCAAACAATGACAACACAGCCCAGAACAACCAGACCAGTGCAGTAGTTAGTAGGTCTACAGCCAGCTGTAGCGGTTCTTTAAACGCTAACCAGGCTGCGAAGTAAGGTCAGAATCTCAGTCTGTAGCATGCCCTGTCCATACAATTATACAGGAACCCTATGACCTAAATGTAAGAAATGAATTATTACGTGAACTAAATGATGAAGGTATTATTCAGGAGGTGGTTTATAAGAGCCCCATAGTTAAATTTAACGTGTCCGAGGCGTACACAGATGTTTTAATTGATTGTGGTTGTATGAAGAGTTGCATAAGTAGTGCATTTTATGATAAAATGAAAGGAACTGGAGTAAATTTTGAGGACTTGCCAATTAAAGCACTTTTGTTATCACAGCTGTTGGGAAGAGGTCTAAAGTAATTTCTAAGCAAGTTTTAGTAGACATTAAAATTAATAATCGTGTAGAGAAGCAGATTTGCCTTGTAATTCCAAATTTAGTATTCAGTGTTATCTTGGGTTCAGAGTGGCTAAGTAGAGTGTCTGGTAACTTATGTTATGATGTAGGGAGTTTGAAATTTAAATGGGGTGATTCTGAAGTAGAAGTAGCGTTCAATGACCATATTCAGAGAAGTAGGGTTGTAGGTGTGATTTGTACTTTAAATGAGATATCGCCATCCGTAGAGCGGGGTTCTCCATGTTTTGTGGGCAGTGTGATTACGAACGGTAGTCTAGAGGACTCGTTACGTGATGCTGCATTTCAGGGAAATATAGAGGTGGAACAATGTGTTCGGCTCTATGATGTGTTATTGTGTAATAGGAGAGTTTTTGAGGATCGCATTGGTATGGCCAATTGCTATACACATTCATTGAACGTTATTGATAGGTCAGTATTCACAGGACATAGATATCCTGTACCTTTCGCTTATCAGAGTGCAGTTGAGGCACAAATTAACCAGATGCTTGAAGATGGGATTATTGAGCACTCTAACAGTCCGTATGTTAATTCTTTGATCACGGTACCCAAGACCGACTGCACAGTTCGTATTTGTTTAGACGCTCGTTTGGTTAACAGTAGAATTAGTTCAGATCAGCTGAAATCTATGTCAATAGAGGAATTAATGCAAACATTTGAGGGGAAGAAGTATTTCACTTGTGTAGATTTGAGTTCCAGTTTTTGGCAAGTGCCACATATGTACGAAGATAGACCATTTACAGCTTTTAGTCATAAATATAACCTTTATCAGTTTTGTAGAACACCTTATGGGTTAAAGAGTAGTTCAGCAGCTTTAATTAGGGCTTTAAACATCGCATTAGGGGATGACACAGGAGAGTTTGTAACCATTTACATTGATGACATGGTAATTAGTTCACGCAGTTTTGAGGAGCATCTACGTCATTTAGATATAGTTTTTCAGAAGTTAGATCAGGCAGGGTTCACTTTGAAGCTGTCTAAGTCGTCATTCTGTCAGTCAGAAGTGACATTTTTAGGTCATAGAGTGTCGAGTAGAGGTGTGACACCATAGGAAAGTAGGGTTAGCATGTGTGGACAGTTAGGGAACGGGGCATCGTTACAGACACTGAGAAATATGCTAGTGGAGCAACGTGATGACATTAAGTATGTATCATAAAGTAAGTGTGTTTAGCTGGCGAACCAGCCTATCAAATGAGTAAGTGTGGTATTTGGAGCGTGGGAGGATCTGGTCTTCCAGGCAGGCGTATCAGAAGTCACACAGCGGGGTAGTATGTAAGTAATAGAGAGTTTTTAAGGTACAGGGAAATATGACGGGATTGTCGGATGCTCTTGAGCACTAAAATGTCTCGATACACCAAGGCCGGAATTTGGTAGCACTGGTGAATTCCCATTTGTCTCCAAGAGATGGGTGAGCGCTTGGACAGGGTATTTTTGCTTAAGGCGTCCACGAGACAAAAGATGGGCCATCAGAAGGCGAGACAGTCCTTCATGAAATTCATACATAACAGCAACCGGGTGAGTTAGCCGTGGTGGTTACGGCATGACTAATGGCAGTCGCTCACATCCGGGAGGCGAGGAGGTTCGAATCCCCCCGCCGGCAACCTTGAAGATGGTCTTCTGTGGTTTCCCATCTTCCTTCCAGGCAAATGTCGGTGTTGGTCCCTCACTATAGGCCACAGCCGCTACCTTCCAACTCCTCGCCCTTCCCTTCCAACTTTCCTCCCCAACGGTACTTGTAGCTCACCCATTGGGTGTCCGTCTCGAAGCAGCTACACAAACTGGCGAGCCTAACATGTCCTCGGACACTCCCGGCACTAAAAGCCATACGCTAAAAAAAACATAAAAGCACACGTGATTTCTGTTTACGGCCTCGCCATGTAAGATTTGTAAGTGTGTAATTTAAGGTAATTTGTACAATGGTATTATTTGTGTGAGGAGAACTGGTCTGTGTTGAGAACTAGTATTAAGTAAAATATGGTCTACGGGAACTTAAGAAGACAGGGTGATTACGGCACAGAAATATTTGGTGTTATATGTAATGCGCATTTACAGTTTATTTTCAGAAGTCAATATTAATTTCATCTGTTATAAAGAGAGATTAAGTAATATGGTCACGATGCGCTGCCACAATAGTGTGATCGTGTGCTCAGTGATCAGTGAGATTAAATTTCACCATAAGGAAGGAACCTCCAGTGAAATTAGGAAGTTCTATGGTGATATACATATATCAGAACACCTTGATGCGTGTGATGTGACATCTTATATACATAGTGCTCACACAGTAATTATGTCTATTCTTCCAACATAGAGAGCCTCCGTGGCTTAGGCGGCAGCACTCTGGCCTCTCACCGCTGGGTCCGTGGTTCAAATCCCGGTCACTCCATGTGAGATCTGTGCTGGACAAAACGGAGGCAGACAGGTTTTTCTCCGGGCACTCCGGTTTTCCCTGTCAAAATTTCATTCCAGCAACACTCTCCACTATCATTTCATTTCATCTGTCATTCATTTAATCATTGCCCCTGAGGAGTGCGTCAGGCCTCGGCAGCCGGCACAGTTCATATCCTCGCCGCTAGATGGGGGCTTCATTCATTCCCTTCCTGACCCGGTCGGAGACTGGAAGCAGGTTGTGGATTTTTTCATTTCTTCCAACATAGAGAAATTTGAGAGGCGGAAATATCCGTGGAACATTATTCTATATGAAAAACATTGGACTGGTTGCAAAGTGCAATCCATAGTGACAACAAACTTTGACGCAAAGTGCGTAAAGAAAAATTATGAGTGTATATATCTGTAATTTAGGGTGATTTCACTTATGTAATATGTATTTTGGATCGGGATTAGTAACGTGTCTGGGATAATCGGATAATGGACCGTCGTCACGGTAAATCATCCGATGATCCGAGGCGAATATGTAACGTGTTTTTCGAGGGTTTTTTATGCCACTGGCATAAGTCAGTAGGAAGCCATTCTATATTTATTTACGCGGCAAATTGTTCAGCCAAGAGAATTTTTCATGTTAATTTATTATTATTATTAACTTATTATTATTATTAAGGTATTTTTGGAGCATTTTTTATAAAATTATAAGCATACAGATAGGTTTTCTATGTCTTAGAAAACCCTATCAAGCAAATTATTACGAACTACATTATCATAGAAAATTATATGATTACGGAATTTTACGGAGTTGTCAGTTAGGGTATTATGAGAGAGATGACTCATTGGGAATTCGGATACAGGCTTATTCTTGTCAAGAAGTATGTCGCAAGCCTGGGTTGCAGCGTCAAGAAAAGGCGAAATAGTCTGGAACGGCAAACGACATCATCCGCGCGCCGTGTGTATTGAGCCTAAGGAGGGGAGTATAGCGGGGTGCTCAGCCAATCAGTGGAGACCACGTAAGGTGGAAGTTGGGACCGACGTGGGGAGCCGACGAGTGCATATATCGTTTGGCGCGCCGTGGAGTAAAGGACTATCTGTGTAGAACTTAACGAGTATGGTTGCGCGTGTGAGTGGCTCCGATGTTCCGTGGAGTTAGGACTATCTTTGTAAAACTTAACCAGTGTGGTTGTACGAGTGTTTGGCTCCGATGTTCGGACCATAAAGTTATCAAATCTACCAGGATATCATCAACTAATGAAGAAGATGACGACGTCCAGAAGACAGTGGGAAGCTCTCTTCATCATCCAGTACGAGGGAAATGCTTCGGCAATTTCCAGTGGTAAGCGCGAATGACGCAGAACTACGCAATCTCTCGTTTCTCTTTGTTTTATATTCAGTATTCAGTAACTTCATAGCTTGGGAATAAGAGTAAAATCAGTAATTTATCAGAATCCGTTTTCACGTAATTTTCTAGCGGTAATATTCTAATCGCAACGTTCCAATTTAAATTTTAAACTTATTATTATTATTATTATTAATTTTGCAATACTTGTTATATATAATAAATTCATTTCTTTTAACCATGCAATCTTTGCTTTCAGTAGGTAGCATTAGATATAGACCAATTCCTTCTCCTGATACAATTGTTTGTTGGGTTAATGATCAAATCATACCACGATCTGAGTGAATAGATTCTTGAAGGTGTTTTACCAGAGCTAGGTGTTGTTAAATACAAATTTAGATTTCAACATTGCGTTGAGGTCTTGGCGCCCATTAAAACAACATATCTTAGGCAGAGTAAATATTTCAAAGGGCAAGTAAGGACCAGTCAAAACGTTTCATTTGAACGCTCAACATGGAGCGAAGCGAAACCATTTCAATATCTCTGAACTTGTTTTATAGTGCCCTATCGCAGGACAAAATTTCAAACTGATAGCTCCGATAGGGTACGAGATAATGGATAGTGGTGAAATATTTCCTGCGGCCGCCAAGTTGAATTGATGACACCGATATTCGAAATTTGAAAGTTGCTATCGGGGACGAACTGGGTAACAGTAAGCCCTTGCCAAGTTCCACTGAAATCGCACAAGCAAGTAAAATATAACGAGGGATAAACGACAGCACACACACACACACGAACAAAAGTTGATATCAATCTATATTTTCATTTGATGAAAAACAAGATGTTCATGAAACAACATATAGCCTACATTCTATCAAATGTATAGGTGTAGTTATAATGCTTTGATCTTATCAAGGAGTATAATTTAATGTTCTAGTGATGCAGAGTTGTTTCCTACATAAGACTCCCCGTTTACTAAGTCTCATTGTAATACCACTTTTTCACGCAGAGAAATTGATTGAAACATTATAGAACTACGCCCATCCACCATCTTGAAAGTATGGAATCGTTTATCTTGCACCTTCTGCACAGAAAGCCTTCTGTCTGAGACAGCATTTGCTGCGTTTCATTATCGTAACTGTAATAAATACTGGATTACCGATATCAATGTCCTGAATATTCAAGATGGCAGCTACGTGCTATGTGCAGTGTGATGGTGATCATATTAATGCAAGCGAGGTATCTTACCTGTTTCTCCCCTCTTACAAAATGTAATGTTAATTGCGCAATTGGGTTATTGATTTCGAAGTTTTAGTAGTATGCTCAGACACCATCTCGAATATATGGCGGGGGTGTTATTCTGCCTTAGGCATACAATGCCCATATACGGTTCTACATTATTGCTAATTTGAGGTAATGTATTTCTTTAAGTAAATGATGGCCACTGTTAGTTAGTCCTGGATTTTTTAAATACCTATTTCTCTAATTAATTAGAACTCACAAGAAATATATGGTACGTTAGATAATCCTGGATGGTTTACAAACCTATTTCTGTATTTCATTAGAAGTTAGATCTCACCAGAGCTATTCACACCCTATCTACTAATCCCTCACCAGCAGAAGAATGGGATGACGAGTTTACACAATGTGCACTAAAGTTCCACCAGTTTTGCCGCATTAGTTAATCAATACTCCACAACTGAAGGTATGTGGTATGTAGTGAAGTCTTTGTGTTAAAAAGTGGAAGTCTCTGCATGCAGAGAACTGAAGTTTGGTAAACTTTAGAAGAGTTTCTCAGCTCCGCACCGCATGCTACTGCGGCACCGTGTTTGGCATTATGCCACCCGTATCTGAAATACGGTACTGAATTACACAACCAGCACATAGTCCTATTACGTTGCCAGCTCAGACGTAAACTGAAACCGGCGACGGCTTGTTCAAACGCAACAGGGGGTTTAACGCCGATATGGTACAATGAATAACATTGTATATTGGCTGAGGTTTCGTAGACATGCTTGGACTATGCCTATGTGAAGCAGCACTGTATGCAACAGTCACGTTGAACTGCCATATTGGAAGTAAAGCTCCGAGAACTAACATCCAAAGTATGAATCAAAATCTTGCGGACAGTTGTTGGCATTGGATATACGTCGGCATTAAGTTATTTTTAAAAATATTTGAATTTCGTGGGGAAGACTCTATCTATAAATACTAGGGAGACCATTCCAGTCAAGAATGGTTCTATTTACGAAAGAATAGGCTACTTGTTTCTATTAGTTTCTTGCTTCCCACTCATACAATTTTGTATAAGTGATCTCTTCAGCCATAATAATTTGGTTTCTCTAATCATTATGCGGGTTTCTTCCTTGCCGGTTCCTTTGAATATGCTCTGTAAAAAGAAGCGAGTGACTTATTTGTCTTTTCCTCGATTGTAATGGTTCCCAGCCCACTTCTTAAAGCATAATCGTTACACTGGCATATCTGTTAAACTTATTACAATCGGTGACCTGTGTAGTCATAGTGGAACGGTTTATGGTTATGTATTGAACTCAGAAGTTGCAGCTACCGTGATGGTCCGAATAGACCACTAGGGAGCGCTTGGGCCACAACGTCGGACAACCACTGTACTACTACTTAAAATAAATAGGGGTCTTAAGTCTCTTCAAGCTAGTGGGGTTTTGGAGGCGATGAGGTGCCCTGGAGGGGATTTTGAACATTACAAAATATCTCTCACAGTTAAAGTAGACAGCTTAAAACAAATGCAAATTTTGAAAATTGGATGGTGTAGGCCTAATCCTAAATAAAACGAAAAAGAAGAGTCTGCTGGAGTGGAGACTAATATCTGACAGAATCATAACAGCGCGATTCAAAGGACGGATACGAAATGTAACTATCATCCAATGTTAAGCCCCAACTGAACAAGCAGACATGGACACCAAAAATTACTTCTATACAGAGTTGTAGGCAACATTGAATGGGGTGAAACGAGATATTGTCATTGTTATGGGAGATCTAAATGCAAAAGTGGGCACAGAAAACCTTGGGATAGAAAATATAATGGGGAAACATGGAATTGGAGAGGAGAATGCAAATGGAGGACTATTTAAGGAGTTCTGTGCTACAATGATTTAACGATAGGAGGAACGGTGTTCCCCCATAGAAAATGTCATAAAATCTCATGGGTATCACCTGTTCACAGGACGCAGAATCTGACTGACCACTTTGCCATAAGTGGGAAATGGAAAATATCATTGTTAGATGTCATAAACAAAAACAAAAAATTACGAGCCTTACAGTAGTCACATATGATGTGTAACATCTGACATAGAAGAAACCTCACGTGAAATTGTTGATACACCGGTATTTTACACTATTATTGGCACAAATATTAATCTATTGTAAAAGGGAGTGTTTTACAGATATTGTAGTTTATAATACGGAACTCATTTCATTAGATGAATTGTAGCTTCCACCAGCACTAGCCTAAATAAAGAATACGATATGGATCAACTAGATTAATAGACGCGACACCGCTCATAACCTTAAATTCCTTATAAACAGGTCCTCTTCATTCACAGACCAACACGTAATTTCATATGGATTCTGTTAAAATGAGTCATATTGATATGATAACTATCGTTTAAAATGATAATCTGGTAGCAGAAATATCTACTACGTCCGGGATTCGAACCCAAGATCTCTAGATTCACAGCCATAAGCACTGACCCCACGGCTATTTCGACTAAGCAAATTTTCTGCACAAGATGGTGACTTATTTCCACGTTCCAATAATACTGCGTTACGGAATTAAGTTTCATTTATATTTTGCTTATTTCGATAATGTTCCTGCGTGAAATTGAGTTTAAAATGCCTTATGAATAGACCCTCTTGTGAGTAAAAAGAATGTATTCAGTAATAGTTCATGAAGGCTTGCTCAATTCTCGTATAACCACAACGATTATATTATATTGATGACTGCAATACCGTTATGTGGGCTAATATTTGAATAGCCATTGTGCAGTAACATAATGCCGGCAATGCCGACTACTTACAATGTTAGATATTAAGGCATTTTACCATTTAAATACTGATACGAAGACTTCGAACATGTACCATGTCATTTGTTTCAATAACTTTACACCAGATTTCGCATGAGCGTTTTCGGTTCAGTATGTCATATACATTCCACAAGGCCAAGAGTACGTCATGGTATCAATTTCCGACACCGCGTGCTCATTGTTTCTCGTACCACTGCCAGCTGGGTCTTACCACTGCTCGTTGGATCGTTCGATCGATCGAGCGGGCAGTGCATACTTCCGTTTTCCATCACTGCCAGCTAGTACATTTTCTTTCGATCGATCGAGCGGGCAGCGCATACTTCCGTTTTCCACCACTGCCAGCTAGTACACTTCCGTTCGATCGGTCGAGCGGGCAGTGCATACTTCCATTCAACCCACCACTGCCAGCTGGATCGTTCCGATCCACTTCCGCCCCAATTTTCAAAATCACTCCCACAAAACTATCCAGCAACCGAGCGGAAAGATGTTTCACATCAAAAACAAAAAAGAAGGGGGGGGGGGGTGTCTTCTTGTTGTACAAGATTTATGACAGGAAAGCCCCGAGGCACCACAACTCATGAACAGCCTTGGCCTAGCAAGTGACCGCTGCCCAGCCATTCGGCCTAAAAAGTGCGGGGTGACGCGTGTTCAGAGCGCCGGATTCTCTCGGTTGTAATCTTAGTGTCCTTGACCGACGCGCTGCCTCACTGTAAGACAGCTACTCAATTGTCCTCACGAGGCCGAGTACACCCCGATCCAGTCCTCACGTCAATTTCCAAAATCCCTGACGGAGTCGAGAATAGATCTCTGGGCCTCCGGGTGAGAGGCAGGCATACTACCCAAACACCACGGACACAGTCATAAAATTATTAGGCCTACTGTTACTTCTTTTGGCTCATTACCCTGTATGTCTCTCTTAATACATAGCCACATTCTTAATCCTATATAGCTCTAATTTTAAGTATGTCAGGTAATACAGACACTAAAATTATACAGGTTATTATATAAATTCCATACACTCCGAAGTATGTAACTGATGGCCACGATATCGCAAGCTCTAAACATAAGATCAACAACAACAATTTGCGTAACCAAGATGTGCGTACTCAGAGTACGCCTGACGTTACCTCGTTGGCAGGCTGTGTGGGTTACAAACAACCATACAGGCTTACGTACTGCGCCCGTTGACGCATGTTTGCTCAGGCAACACAGACTAAAACTTATGCTGAAATGTAATTGAACATACCCTGCGAACGGCGGGAAGATGCTGAAGCAATATCGCTTATGATTATATTTTTACTTTTTTTTCATATTCCAAAAATCAACTATAATTATAACCAAGTAATTCTGCATATTTGAAGTACAGCATACTTCGTAAATCAAAGACAATATCAATTTACGCGGCCAGCTAATGTACTGAGAGCACGCCATATTTGGTAACACCAGTTCCTATTCGTCTGTGGAAGAGACAACATGTGCATGATGGAGCACAAGTGAAAGGAAACCATGTGGCAGGAATAATCTGCGAATAACTTTCCTATGGATAGCCATCATGGCATTGTGTAATAATTGAAGGATTGAAGACATTCACCAATACGTAAATTATAAAATATTTTTATTATTATCCGAGGTGAAATGATGGACTTGTGTGAAGAAAACTTTGTGACCGCATGGTCTCATTCTCACACACACACACACACACACACATGTTTCCGTGTTCTATAAACTGTGTATTTAATTAACTGTGTAACTGTATAAAATCTACAGTTATAATCTTTATTTGCCGGATGGGCAGTGATTTTGATTTAATTTTGTTAATAATTTTCTTGTGTAAATATCAGTGCAAGTCACGAGTGAGTGTCGCACAAGCGACAGAAACTAGAGCCAGTGGCGGAGTGAAAATGGGCATTTTTTTTTACCGCATATTAGCTGCAGTGCGCGACAGTTTTATTTAATTATGTGCTACATTTTACCAACGCTAACATCGCAATAATGATAAACCGGCAGATCTTCAGATACAACTCCAACCATGCGATGGCATGTGATTGCTAAATCATGCGTGGGGAATTGGCGACGGAGGATATCCAGACACAATGAAATGGTAACCTAAAGCCATACACGAGACCGCACACAACATCTCATGGCGGGACTCGAACCAAGTGACGCTGAATCTGTAAGTCAGATCTAATATTTATAGCGTATTGTAAGAGTGGAAAACAGTAGACTTAGTGTATTTTGGTTTCATTTATTTAGTGCACAATGCAGGTAGCTAATTATAAGACACGTGTGGATATTAATAGTTTTATTAAACATTTATAGAAGCCAGGAAGGCTGGATTTTCAATGCTCATTCGTATCATTTAAAAACAGGTATTACCAACTTTTATTTTGTCAGGCTGATGACAAATAAACTAGTTTGACAATGTTAAATCGAGGCCAAGGTTACGAGCCAAGTTCACTACACAGCACACTCGATTCTAGGCAGTGGATTAATATTTTATTTTAGAAGGCTGTGAGATTCTTGACACTATTACAAGTGGAATGCAGAGTTCCGTTATTCACATTTATTGGCCAGATCAATACCTGAAAACAGGTTTATTTCTTTAAGAGAAGCTACACAGGCAATGAATGAAATTGTATTTTGTAACCAAATGAACGCAGGTTCGATTTATTCAGGGAAGAGGCAATTTTATAAATGCTCACACACAGTTAGCTTGTACCAGAAACCTTTATGTTTATTTAAAGCGTTGTCAGGGTGTGTTTTTTGTACACATTATCTTTATTACCAGCAATTCAAACGTGTATCAATTAGGATTCCACACTTTTGTAAATTAAGAGTATTATATGAGTCGTGACGGTGGATGAATACCTCCGACATTGTTATTGTGGTTATATCGGTGGTAATGAACAAACTAAAGTCGTACCAAAACCGAAGGCGCCTGGATCAATGGATCCGAAATAAGAGTAAAGTAATTGGTGAAGACATAGGATGTCTAATAAGTATGATGAAATATTGGTGAAGACACAGGGTGTCTCGTAAACTATTGAACTATTGAGTTATTTGCTTAAGTTGGATACAAACGTTACCTGAATACACTGAACGCTTTTAAAGGTCCATAAACTGAACAACAATACTGGCAGGAATAAATAATTGTGTGAAACTCTAATAATAATCAAAAATAGGGTTTTGAAAACTAACAAATCTTATAATTCCCCCCTGAACCTAAATAAAATTTATAAACATTAAAAATAAACTATTTTCTGGACCAAATGTTAACACTTAGATATTGTTAAGCTATTGTAGATACATTTTGATATAATTTCACATGATTAGTCGACCACTAATTGGTGATGTGATAACTGAAGCACACACATCAGATTAGTAGCAATATGAGTCGATGTAATTGCTTAATTACTATCGCATTTGCAGGCTTTCCTATATTTTCTATTTTCTTAACACTTTGACACTATGACCGTTTGTTACAAACAGTGACAAATCGAGTACGCAGGCAGTGCCAATTGCACAACCATAGGAGTGCTGAATTATTGTATGCATTTGTGTTGTATTAGCATAGTTTTTTTTTATTCAGCAACATTGTGCACATAGCTTGATTTTCTTAGTAATAAACGCATCTCGTTTATTAATTAATGATATTTAGGACTAGCTAAACACTTAACTCTAAAGATGAATGTTAGAGATGGCACCATCATAGCATAGGACAAATTTTCCCCTTGCTACTAAATGTAAATGTTCTAGTATTTGTAAACAAGTAAATGTCCTGCTTTGCTGTAAATTCTTTTGATGTTTGATCCACCCGTAAGTTATTTCGATGTAATTGCTTAGGGCCGATCTTACGTGCCATTCTCTTAGCTTGTTCATTTTGTCGAATTTTGTATTAGGACCATGAGAGCAATTTAGATCTTGTATAGGACTTGTTTATATTTCATTCAGGGCAGAATAGTATCGGACTAGCCGTTTGCAACTCTCATGCTAGGCTAGGGATCTATTCCGAATAAAATTTGTTTGTGATTTTAACCTAAGACTGACCTCTCTTTCTTGTTTAGTTTTGTTATCGATGCATTCCTCTGAGCTGGTTAAAGATCGAACCTCACTAATTCCCGACACCCCCGAGTGCAGACTTTTGTGCTACACCAGCCTATGAATGTATTGTCCCCCATACTTGTGTGTTAACTGGAAGAGGGTCTCGGATAGGTCATTTGAAACCGGTGGCTCCCCGAACCCTTCGGCCAGCGGGCACATATAGTACGTTGGCACCGAACGTTGTTGCATCGAAACTTGTGTTCGATCTCCATGATTCGTTTGTTTGTGAGGATTTTATTTTGTTAGCAAATCCAACAGATTAGTAACGAATCGAGATTTCGTATTAGTGTTTTGGAAGGCTACATGGCATTCTTATTTCAGAATTAAGACCATGAGGCTAGGTAACATTTATTAATGATAATAAGTTGAGGATTTGATTTGCAGTTATCCTAGTCTTGAGTAAATGTAAGTTTGTTGTTGTCTTGATGTCATTTAATTTTTACCAGAGGTTCAGCTGTTATCATCGAATAAATTTATGAAGGAATGGATTTTCTACTGTTTGCCAACTCAAATCATTGTTAAGGCATATGAAGTTGTTAGATCCCCGTATTTCTCCAATTGAAGATATTATGTCTGCGCAAGAGACAGCCGAGTTGTTGGCAAACTTGCCTGCCTAACTGCATAATCTGCAGGTGTCAATGGACGATTTGACACGAAATAATAATGACTTAAGGGCTGAGATGGCTCAGAATAATGAAAACTTGAGGGCTGATATAAACAATGTCAGGGCCGATGTGACACAAAACAGTAGTGATCTCAGGGCCGATATAAGCACTGTTACTGAAAACGTAAACAATGTTAGAACAGATATGGCTCAGAATAATGACAATTTAAGGGCAGATGTAAACACTGTTAGGGCAGACATGAATGAGAACAGTAACAATGCTACAGCTACTCTGTTACTTTATTTATTTGAACCAAATCTACTTGTTAATTGTTACTTTAACTCAGAGAGTCATATCGTGATATACAGACAATAAACACATAGATAAGATAAATTTACAGTATGGCGTTAGATAATTAAACCAAATGTTCATTCGGCATTTCATAGCTTCCTCGTTATTTCAAAACTTAATAATGCTTTGCAGTAGTTATCTTCATTCACAATATCACTGGGCAACTTTTCTGATGGAGACTGCACAATGTTCTTTCTTAATCATAAATGTGGACACAGTGTTCTTCACTTTTAGACAGTTCTCCATGGGAGACACATCACAGAAAGAATTACTTTTATTTCCCTATCGAGCCCTTACTGACTGTAAGAGTCTGATAAGTTTTGTAGTAAGGAAAAAAACCCATCATACTCACAGGAAAAATCTACAGACAGCAATATGTGGTTGTACTGTAGTAATCGTATAGGCTACCTAGTTAATACAGATAGGCTCTCCTAGGCTTTAACAAGATTTATAGCTTAGGAAGCCGTCTCCTGTACTTGAATGCTTAATTTACATGCATCTTTGTTCTGAATCTCGTCCGACGCTTTCTTATTCCACATTGCCCTGATGGTATTAAAATATTTTGCTAATTGACCTGCTTTCCCCCATTCCCTTTTTAGTAATTTAATTAAAGTGTGATACTCATTTTCATTTTCTATTCTGTTTAGATCTGCTTTGTCTACAAACTTTGCTCTTATCATTTTAATTTCCTTGCATTCCCTGATCAGGTGCGCTGCACCCATAACCTTCCCACAAAACAGGCAAATGTCCTCTTTTCCTACTTCTCTCAACGCTTTGTTCTTATACACCCCCATTAACCACCAAATTATCCCTCTCATTTCTCTTTTCATTAGGCATTAAGGCTTTATGCTCATAAAGTTCCTTATTTCGCAGAACTCCGTTAAGGTTCTCCTACTGGTGCACTCTTCTCTTAGCACCTGCAACTCTACGTCATTAACCCTTCTACACACTTTTTTGCACACCCTACCTTCCTCTCTTTGTAAGTCCCTATCCCATAGATAACCCATTCCTAATCTTTCCAGTACACTTCTTACCCCGTCCACCCAGTAGCCCTCTTGCTGATGCTTCATTTGGTGCAGGTAGGCTACCTTAAGCATTCCCCCCCCCTCCACCTGCTTTTAAACGAATCCAAGACTTTATGACCTTTTTTATGATATGTTGTCTAATGCTTACATCCTCACACAACATTCTCGCTCCACAATTCGCCGTGCAACTAGGTAGCCCCAAAATTATCTTGGCAAACCTACTTACAATACTGTCCAGGGTTTTCGTTCCTTCCTCTAAACCCCATACTTCCACTCCATAGAGTGCTCTTGAAACGATGAGTGCGTTGAACACATTCTTATACACTTTGTAGTCAATATTCGGTAACCTACGCTCTAACACTTTAACATTCGCCAATGCCGCTAGCCCTTTCGATTTTGCCCTTTTAATTTGTTCGGTCCATTTACCATTGCTCGCCATTATCGTCCCTAGATACTCAAGTTTTTTCACCGTCTCTAACTGCGACCCATACATGACCCACTTTTCGTTCTTAGCCAGTTTAACTCCCTTTTTGCAGACCATAACTTTGGTCTTAATCGGGTTAATTTTTAAGTTCCAGTCCTCACAGTATCTCACAATATCGTCAATACTATATGCTACTCTGTTACAAACTAGTAACAACATTACTTCCAACATTAGAGCTGATATGACACTGTTGAACACCAATATTAGAGCTAATATGGCACTGTTAATTACTAACATTAGGGCAGATATGGCACAGAAAGTAGTTGAAGTGCGAGAGGACATTGCCAATGTTAAAGCGGAAATTACTGTCACAATCAATAAGGTTAGTGATGATTTGCGTGCAGAAATGGAAACTTATAGCACGGAATATCACGAACACTTAGAGGGAATAAAACAAGAGATACGCACAAATAGATCTGAGATAAATCAAAAACTCAAAGACGTTCAGACGGAGATGAATGATAACATCGAATCAGTCAGGAGTGAAGTCGCAAAAGAAATCGTTAGTACTAGAATTAACTCCGTGGAACAGCGTATGGAAGAAGTTAACACGTACGTGGGTGTATTAAAAGCTGATGTGGCTATAGTTAACTCTGGATTAAAACTAACTATAGGCATAGCATTTGCCGTACACATGAATACCAAACGTGTAGCAAGCAAAGTAGAGAAGGTGGAGGCTGAAGTGAGCAAAATAAAACAGGACTTAACTACAGACATTGAAGCGATTCGAGAGGAAACTCGTGAGAACAATCACAGATCCAACCAATACGTAGCAAAAAAATTAGATGTTTACCTTGAGGATAAGGATGGGAAACAGAAAGAATTCGATAATCGCATTGAAGGAAGATTTGAGCAGATAGAATCACAGGTGAATGCTATAATTAATAAGCAACTTTTTTTTTCGTGTGGTCTCCTCAGAGACCTAGTGCAGGTCTTTCAATTCGACGCCCGTGGGCGACCTGCGCGTCGGGATGAGAGATGGAATTGATTAAGGTGAATGAAAGTGGAGAAGGAAGTGGAAGGAAGCGGCCGTGGCCTGTCAGAAGGTACCGTCCCAGCATTTGCCTGGTGTTGAAAATATAAGCAACCTGAGAAAGTGTTAGAATACGCCGAAATGGATGAACGCATCAATCGTCTATTAAAACCTAATAGAGAGGGTGTAACATCTACAAACACTGCGACTAACATAGCGAAACCGAATGTTCCGATGGAAAACCAAGGTTATAATCCATTTAGGACAACATCACAATTTGTGACACCGATTGCTAACATAACGCCGAATTATGGGCTGACACCTAACTTTAATGTCACGCCGAACTATGGTCAAACTCAGTACTCGAATATTGTGTATTTGAGAAGCCATGAAGATCGACCGGCAAAATTCAATAATTCCAATTCCGTTACACCGGTAGATTTTCTGAGAAACTTGGAGTCATACATGAGAGAAACTATGGTAACACCAGACAGGGAGTTACGGACTGTCGAAAAATACCTAGAGAACAGCCCGTTAACCTGGTTCAAGGCATTCAGATACTCATTCCACAATTATCACGAATTTAAAGTAGCATTCCTTAAGACTTATTGGTCTTTGGAACGTCAGCAAAATGTAAGGGCGGAAATGTACAATATGAGGTACGCTAGTACTCAAACAAAACTTGTCCAAACCATTAGAAGACAATATCCTATGGAAGTACAAAGGTTACTCATAGCGTCAGATGCAAATACATTTATGAAATGTGACGAAGTTCTTAGAAAACTGGATAGCAGTCACGAACAATTTGCACCTACACCTAAACATAGGAGCACACATGATGTAAATGTAACTTCAGTGGACAGAACCAGTCAGACTGTACAAACTACAGAAAATCGTCGAACAAACAATCGTCAAAATCACGAGGGACCGGATAGAAGGAGAGATTTCCGTGATTATCGTAAAGACAATACACCTTATGCAAGGAATCGTCGATTTGACACAATCAACAATTACCAGAACAGATATCAAAATAGAGCCAACAATTACAACAACAATCGTCGTAGTAACAACAATAACAATAACAACGCTAATTTCAACCGTGGTTATAGAGGACAGCCACGCGATCGTGAGGATCGAAATAATCGATACACTGATAATCCCAGAAGAAATTACAGACACAGTGGCGGTTACCGCAGAGAAAATGATTCTCATTTCCAATACGATAATGATTGGAAAGCTAAGGCTAATGAAAGTCGACAATACATTCAGGAACGGAGAAGAAGAAATGCAGAAAACGAAGAACCAGACAGAAGAGGAGATGGAAATAACAAATGTCGTGAGAATAACAGGAAAGTTACGACAGCTGATGTTCACAACATTGAGATTGAACCAGCAGGTGAAGACAATCGCATGAGTGATGAAGAATATCACAGGATCAATGACAGAATGGATCGTGCACGAAGTCAAACCAAGGATTGGTAAATGGCTGAAATAAAAATTGACTTCCACAATTTTTATTTACTTGACGTGGAGATGTATGCGCCCGTTGACGCATGTTTGCTCAGGCAACAGAGACTAAAACGTATGCTGAAATGTAATTGAACATACCCTGCGAGCGGCGGGAAGAAGCTGAAGCAATATCGCTTATGATTATATTATTACTTATTTTTCACATTCCAAAAATCAACTATAATTATAACCAAGTAATTCTGTATATTTGAAATACAGCATACTTCGTAAATCAAAGAAACTATCAATTTACGCGGCCAGCTAATGTACTGAGAGCACGCCATATTTGGTAACACCAGTTCCTATTCGTCTGTGGAAGAGACAACATGTGCATGATGGAGCGCAAGTGAAAAGGAAACCATGTGGCGGGAAAATCTGCGAATAACTTTCATATGGATAGCCATCATGGCATTGTGTAATAATTGAAGGATTGAAGACATTCACCACTACGTAAATTATAAAATATTTTTATTATTATCCGAGGTGAAATGATGGACTTGTGTGAAGAAAACTTTGCGACCGCATGGTCTCATTCACACACACACACACACACACACACACACACACACACATGTTTCAGTGTTCTAAAAACTGTGTATTTAATTAACTGTGTAACTGTATAAAATCTACAGTTATAATCTTTATTTGCCGGATGGGCAGTGATTTTGATTTAATTTTGTTAATAATTTTCTTGTGTAAATATCAGTGCAAGTCACGAGTGAGTGTCGCACAAGCGACAGAAACTAGAGCCAGTGGCGGAGTGAAAATGGGCAATTTTTTTTTACCGCATATTAGCTGCAGTGCGCGACAGTTTTATTTAATTATGTGCTACATTTTACCAACGCTAACATCGCAATAATGGTAAACCGGCATATCTTCAGATACAACTCCAACCACGCGATGGCATGTGATTGCTAAATCATGCGTGGGGAATTGGCGACGGAGGATATCCAGACACAATGAAATGGTAATCTAATGCAATTCGCGAGACCGCACACAACATCTCATGGCGGGACTCGAACCAAGTGACGCTGAATCTGTAAGTCAGATCAAATATTTATAGCGTATTGTAAGAGTGGAAAACAGTAGACTTAGTTTATTTTGGTTTCATTTATTTAGTGCACAATGCAGGTAGCTAATTATAAGACGCGTGTGGAAATTAATAGTTTTATTAAACATTTATAGAAGCCAGGAAGGCTGGATTTTCAATGCTCATTCGTATCATTTAAAAACAGGTATTGGCAACTTTTATTTCGTAAGGTGATGACAAATAAACTAGTTTGACAATGTTAAATCGAGGCCAAGATTACGAGCCAAGTTCGCTACACAGCACACTCGATTCTAGGCAGTGGATTAATATTTTGTTTTAGAAGGCTGTGAGATTGTTGACACTATTACAAGTGGAATGCAGAGTTCCGTTATTCACATTTATTGGCCAGATCAATACCTGAAAACAGGTTTATTTCTTCAAGAAAAGCCACACAGGTAATGAATGAAATTGTATTTTGTAACCAAATGAACGCAGGTTCGATTTATTCAGGGAAGAGGCAATTTTATAAATGCTCACACACAGCTTGTATCAGAAACCTTTATGTTTATTTAAAGCGTTGTCAGGATGTGTTTTTGTACACATAATCGTTATTACCAGCAATTCAAACGTGTATCAATTAGGATTCCACACTTTTGTAAATTAAGAGTATTATATGAGTCGCGACGGTGGATGAATACCTCCGACATTGTTATTGTGGTTATATCGGTGGTAATGAACTAACTAAAGTCGTACCAAAACTGAAGGCGCCTGGATCAATGGATCCGAAATAAGAGTAAAGTAATTGGTGAAGACATAGGATGTCTAATAAGTATGATGAAATATTGGTGAAGACACAGGGTGTCTCGTAAACTATTGAACTATTGAGTTATTTGCTTAAGTTGGATACAAACGTTACCTGAATACACTGAACGCTTTTAAAGGTCCATAAACTGAACAACAATACTGGCAGGAATAAATAATTGTGTGAAACTCTAATAATAATCAAAAATAGGGTTTTGAAAACTAACAAATCTTATAATTCCCCCCTGAACCTAAATAAAATTTATAAACATTAAAAATAAACTATTTTCTGGACCAAATGTTAACACTTAGATATTGTTAAGCTATTGTAGATACATTTTGATATAATTTCACATGATTAGTCGACCACTAATTGGTGATGTGATAACTGAAGCACACACATCAGATTAGTAGCAATATGAGTCGATGTAATTGCTTAATTACTATCGCATTTGCAGGCTTTCCTATATTTTCTATTTTCTTAACACTTTGACACTATGACCGTTTGTTACAAACAGTGACAAATCGAGTACGCAGGCAGTGCCAATTGCACAACCATAGGAGTGCTGAATTATTGTATGCATTTGTGTTGTATTAGCATAGTTTTTTTTTATTCAGCAACATTGTGCACATAGCTTGATTTTCTTAGTAATAAACGCATCTCGTTTATTAATTAATGATATTTAGGACTAGCTAAACACTTAACTCTAAAGATAAATGTTAGAGATGGCACCATCATAGCATAGGACAAATTTTCCCCTTGCTACTAAATGTAAATGTTCTAGTATTTGTAAACAAGTAAATGTCTTGCTTTGCTGTAAATTCTTTTGATGTTTGATCCACCCGTAAGTTATTTCGATGTAATTGCTTAGGGCCGATCTTACGTGCCATTCTCTTAGCTTCTTCATTTTGTCGAATTTTGTATTCTGATCATCAGAGCAATTTAGATCTTGTTTAGGACTTTTTTTATATTTCTTTCAGGGCAGAATAGTATCGGACTAGCCGTTTGCAACTCTCATGCTAGGCTAGGGATCTATTCTGAATAAAGTTTATTTGTGATTTTAACCTTAGACTGACCTGTCTTTCTTGTTTAGTTTTGTTATCGATGCATTCCTCTGAGCTGGTTAAAGATCGAACCTCACTAATTCCCGACACTCCCGAGTGCAGACTTTTGTGTTACACCAGCCTATGAATATATCGTCCCCAATACTTCTGTGTTAAGGGACACTGGGACTGAAATTTTCAAATTCTATATAAACTGAGGTACAGCTTTGAAATTTTGTATGGTTATGAATAGTCATATTATAAACCACTGTGGGAAACGTGAGCATTGTAAGTTGATTAGTTCTCCTGATATTAATTATTTTGTACATTTATTGTGCTAATTATTCATGTTTTATAAAGGTCAGCCGCGTTAAAAAAAACAAGATAGTGTAACTTTTAGGTAATATTCTATTGCACTATAACAATTGGAAGAAACCTACGGATCCGATTTTGAATTGCATTAATGAGTGTCAAGAAATTAATTTTTTTTCATATCCAAGTTTTTTTCTAAAAAAAAATCGTATTTTTTCAGTTCGAATTTTTTTTTGCAGCCAAACCAAAAGTGCAATCTAAAAAACGATCCGCAGGTTTATAGTCATTGCAATGAAGATAATAAATTCCCATTTTGAAAGCAATATCATAAGATTTATGACGCGAGTAACATTTTGAATGCCTGAAAAAGTGAATCCGAGAAAACAGCAATTTCCTAAAATTATGCACAATTTACAAGGTTTCAGCTTACCAATGACATTAGGAATGTCCTACAGCATAGATGACACCCTCCTTCTTCTGTTTTGCAGCCTCCTCCTTCATTTGTCAGTTTCGCCTTCCGTCGACATGCATTTCGCTTCTCCAATTATGACCGCGGACTTACATACTTCCTGCGACTGTCACATCTTTCAAGATACTGAAGTTAGTCTTATTCCTGATTTCAACTCTGTTGTTGCACTACACCCCATGTTGAATTCTGCTACAGAATTCCAAACAGCAATTTCAAGTATCTTCCGTGAAATAAAAATCTCTTTTGGGCACTTCCTCCAGATAACAGAATGCAGAGACTCATTCTGATTTTCAGTAGCACCACGGATGCATCTGGATAGTAGCTCATCTGATGCCAGCCTTTGATAAACAGGCATAATCTTAACAACTAAGGGTTCTTAAAGTTCTACAGCCATTCTGCCATGACTCTGTGGTGTTTTACAAGCTGCATTACTTCGATTGTGGAAACACCAAGACTCAGAACCTTCAGGACACTTACTGTGCTGGGGCGTTTAAAGGACACACCGTGCATTTTAAAGCTACGCCAGGGCTTTAAAAATGGCGGAATTCGGATAAAACACTGCTATATGATCCGCAGGGGATAGGGGTGTATTAATATGGAAAAAAACGAAAATTGACATTTTCCACAAATTTCACTAAAATTTCAGTCCCAGTGTCCCTTAACTGGAAGAGAGTCTCGGAAGGGTCATTTGAAACCGGTGGCTCCCCGAAACCTTCGGCCAGCGGGCACAGTACCCTGTCCGAGCTATCCATTAACGTCGAGTGGCTGTGTATCGCTTAGCATGAAGGCATTCAATTTATTCCACTACAGTATGCATTCCAGACAAACGGACCGATAACCTCGATGTTTTAGTCCTTGGAATATCAATCCATATCCCCACTAATAACGTTAGTAAACAAACAAAACAGCGTGCACGGGCTCTCGGTGAGAGAAGTGTCATAAAGTTAATGTGGCCATGAGGAAAATGGTAGAGAGCAGAACTCTGGATATGCTACAGTAAGAAAACCCTGGATATGCTACAGAAAAGACAACCCTGAATATGCTAGAGTGACACTACCCTGGATATGCTACAGTAAGACAACCCTGAATATGCTGCAAAAAGACAACTCCGGATACGCTGCAGGGAACACAATTCTACATATGCTACAGTAAGACAATCCTGAATATGCTACAGGAAATACAACCTGGATACGCTGCTGGAAAGACGACCCTGGATATGCTACAGTAAGACAACCCTGGATATGCTAAGGAAAGACAACCCTGGATATGCTGCAGGAAAGACAATAATGGATTTGCTGCAGGAATTACGACCCTGGATATGCTACAGCAAAGGCAACCATGGACTTGCTGCAGGAAAGACAACCCTGGATATGCTTCTGGAAGGACAATGTGTACCATTCATCAGAGCGGGGTATGTACAGAGTCTGTCTGATAACCTGTGTTTCAGTAATGACTGTATTAATATGTGTACTAGACTACTCAACAGAGTGAGGTATGTACAGAGTCTGTCTGATAACCTGTGTTCTAGTAGTAACTGTATTAATATATGTACTAGTCACGAGATTGGAGTTTGTACAGGGTCCGTCAGATAACCTGTGTTCCGGTAGTGACTGTATTAATATGTGTACTAGTCTAGTCATCAGAGCAGGGTATGTACAGGGTCTGTCTAATAACCTGTGTTCCAGTAGTGACTGTCTTAATATGTGCACTAGTCTAGTCATCTGAGCGGGGGGTGTTCAGGGTCTGTCTGAAAACCTGTGTTCCAGTAGTGACTGTATTAATATGTGTACTAGTCTAGTCATCAGAGCGGGGTGTGTATAGAGTATGTCTGATAACCTGTGTTTCAGTAGTGACTCAACCTTGAGTCCCAGCATAGTAGAACTCGCAGGGCGAAAGGGACACTCGACCGTCTTGCTGACCTTGCCTGAGACAAGGGGTGGCAAAACTTGCAAATCCTAAAAGAACATTAGTCCAAATTACACGCCGGTCCAAATTACACGGACTTCCCCTACACATATTAATACAGTCAGTATTGAAACATGGGTTATCAAACAGTCTCTGTGCACACCCCGCTCTGATGACTAGACTAGTACACATATTGAAAATCCACAGCCTGCTTCCAGTCTCCGACCGGGTCAGGAATGGAATGAATGAAGCCCCCATCTAGCGGCGAGGATATGAACTGTGCCGGCTGCCGAGGCCTGACGCACTCCTCTGGGGCAATGATTAAATGAAATGAAATGATAGAGGAGAGTGTTGCTGGAATTAAATTTTGACAGGGAAAACCGGAGTACCCGGAGAGAAACCTGTCTACCTCCGTTTTGTCCAGCACAGATCTCACATGGAGTGACTGGGATTTGAACCACGGACCCAGCGGTGAGAGGCCGGCGTGCTGCCGCCTAAGCCACGGAGGCTTGTACTAGTACACATATTAATACAGTCAATATTGAAACACTGGTTATCAGACAGACTCTGTAGACACCACGTTCTGATGACTAGACAAGTACAAATATTAATACAGTTACTACTGGACCACTGGTATTCACACTGACCCTGGCCACACCCCGCTCTGATAACTAGACTAGTACAAATATTAAAACAGTCACTATTGAAACACAGGTTATCAAAGAGACTGTGCACACCCCGTTCGGACGACCAAACTAGTACATACATTAATACAGTCACTACTGAAACACAGGTTATCAGACAGACTCTGAACATACCCCGCTCTGATAACCAGATTAGTACACATTTTAATACAGTCACTACTAGTACACAGGTTATCAGACAGACTCTGTAACCACCACGCTCTGATGACTAGAGTAGTACACATATTAAAACAGTCACTACTGAAACACAGGTTATCTAAGAGACTCTGTACATACCCCGCTCTTATGACTAGACTAGTACACATATTAATACAGTCACTAATGAAACACAGGATATCAGATAGACTCTGTATACATCCCGCTCTGATGAATAGACTAGTACACATATTCATAAAGTCACTACTGAAACACAGGTTATCAGATAGACTCTGTACACAGACCGTTCGGATGGATAGACTAGTACGCATATTAATACAGACACTACCGAAACACAGGTTATCAGACAGACTCTGTACAACGCCCGCCCTGATGACTAGACCAGTAGGCCTACACATATGAATACAGTAACTACTGGAACACAGGTTATCAAATAGACCCTGTTTACACACCGCTCTGATGACTAGACTAGTACACATATTAATACAGTCACTACTGGAACACAGGTTACCATCAGACTCTGTACATACCCCGCTCTGATGACTAGACTAGTACACATATTAATATAGTCAATTCTGGTACACAGGTTAGGAGACAGACCATGTCCACACCCCGCTCTGATGACTAGACTAGTACACATATTAATAAAGTCACTATTGTATCACAGGTTATCAATCACTCTCTATGCAAACCCCGCTCTGATGACTAGACTAGTAGGCCTACACATATTAAAACTCTCACTACTGAAACACAGGTTATCAAACAGACTCTGTATATACCGCGCTCTGATGACTAGATTAGTACACATATAAATACAGTTACTGCTGGAACACAGGTTATCAGACAGACTTTGTACACACCCCGCTATGATGACTAGACTAGTATGCATATTAATACTGTCACTACTAGACCACAGGTTATCATCTGACTCTGCACATACCCCGCTATGATGACTAGACTAGTACATATATTAATACAGTCACTACTGAAACACAGGTTATCATACAGACTTTGTACACACCCCGCTCTGATGACTAGATTAGTACACATGTTAATAAAGTCACTACTGAAACACAGGTTATCAGACATACTCTGTACGCACCCCGTTCTGATGGATAGACTAGTACACATATTAATACAGTCACTACTGAAACACGGGTTATCAGACAGACTCTGTATATACCCCGCTCTGATGACTCGACTAGTACACATATTAATACAATCACAGCTGAATCACAGGTTAAGAGACAGACCCTGTACATTCCCCGCTTTGATGACTAGTCTAGTGCACATATTAATGCAGTCATTACTAGAACACAGGTTATCTGACAGACTCTGTACACAACCAGCTCTGATGTCTAGACTAGTAAACGTATTAATAAAGTCACTATTGAAACACAGGTTATCAATCACTCTCTGTGCAAACCCCGCTCTGATGACTAGACTAGTACACATATGAATACTGTCACTACTAAAACACAGGTTATCAGACAAGCTCTGTACATACCCCGCTCTGATGACTAGACTAGTACAAATATTAATAGTCACTAGTGAAACACAGGTTATCAGACAGACTCTGTACATACCCCGCTCTGATGACTAGAATAGTAAACATATTAAAAAATTCATTACTGAAACATAGGTTATTAGACATACTTTGTACGCACCCCGTTCTGATGGAATCACTACTACACATATTAATACAGTCACTACTGAAACTCGGGTTATCAGACAGACTCTGTACATACCCCGCTGTGTTGACTAGGCTAGTACACATATGAATACTATCACAACTGAATCACAGGTTATCAGACGGACCCTGTAAGTAGGGGGCAGTGATGGTTCTAACGCATAGTCTGTTCCAAAAGTTAGTACACACTTTTTGCTTATTGATATCTCGCGAACCCATGGCCGGATTTTGACAAATGAGATGTCATTGGACACAGAATGACGTCCTTTTTGCTATGGACCACTCATGATATTAAAAATTAAAAAATGATAATATTTGTTTTTGAAAATAGGCCCTAGTTTGAAAACCAAACATGATAGAACGTTGTGCCATAGTTAAAACGAATGGCCTCTATGACCTTTATTTTTTATAATAAAACTTTTTTATTTTTTGTGATTTTTGGAAAACAAAACAATTTTAAAATTCTTATATTTTGGAAACGAGTAGTTGCACAAAAAAGTTTGTTTGACATGAATGAATGGTCTTTATCCCCTTTATTTCGAAAATAAATTTGAAGTCTGTAGGACAAAAACTGTGTAGTAGTGCTTGGTTGTATTTTCTGCGCCACTTAGGAAGTTGTGAGCCCCTGGTGGTCTTGGGAAGGAAGGAGTGATGCTAGGAGGGCGTGCTTGGATTGTTTTGTTTCGCCTCGCTGTGCTTTTTATGGGGATGTAGGTGTTGAAAAGGTGAAAATCAGGAAACGTGGTTTTGTGGGGTATAAACCTGATTTCAGCTTTTTTGTTATACCTCGCGAACCAATCATGTCAGAGGCGTGTACGAGGGGTCCAAGGACTCGAGGAAACGTTCTCTTTGCAATGGACTACTGATTATATTTTAAAAAAATGGAAAAGTTTTGTTTTTGAAAGTAGGCGATAGTTTGAAAACCAAACATGATAGAACGTTGTGCCATAGTGCAAACGAACGATCTCTATGACCTTATTTTTATAATAAAACTGTTTAATTTTTTGTGTCTTTTTGAAAACAGTCCAGTTTTGAAATTGTTATATTTTGGAAACGAGGAATTTTAGAAAAACGTTCATTTGACATAAATGAAAGGTCTCTAACCCCTCTATCATGAAAATAAATGTCAAGTCTCTAAGACACAAGCTATGCATTTTAATACTTTTTACCTGTATTTTAATTTGTTTAATGAAATGTGGTTGTAGACAGACAGGCGCTAGAGCTGGGCGTGTGTTACAACGAGGCTATCACCGGCCATGGTGAATACAGGAAATGGCTATTTCGAGGGGCAGCAGGGCGAGGGGTCGCTTTCTGAGATATTTACTATGACGAATGAATAAAGGCGAATATTTCGAAAATCCCTCATGGCGATCTTTAAACATAATAGTAAACTGGTGATCAGTAACATGACAAATGATAATACTTGTTGACAAAGGAGCCCTATCGGTGAAACAAAAAAATATTATTATTTAAAATAATTTTAAATGAAAAATTGGTTGTCAAGACAAATAGTACCGCTGGGCGTGTGTTTGAACAAGCCTGTTGCCGACCATGGTGGCCGTGCCCGGAAGAAATGAATCGCTATTTTGGCGGGACGGCTGGGGCTGCTTATGACGGTTGGTTTTTAGATATTTCCTATGACGGATGGAGGCTAATATTCCAAAACGTGTGAAGCATGCTGAGATTTATTTACCCCTAAAGGGGATCTTTAACATGCTAGTAAATGGTAATAAGCAAGACCGCTGTCTGGCACAGCAAATGGTTGTACAATATGAAAACATATAACATTCGGTCGAGGAAGTCATGTGCCAAAACGGTAAGGTCATTGCCCTGAGATGTTATAAACCAAATATTGAACAGGGTGAAGTGATGTGTTGTAGGGTGAAAGTATGTGGTTAACATGATCATGTATTGAGGATGGCCGCTTGCTAATAATTATTATTACAGTAAAATGTTTAATAATAATAAAAATAATAATAATAATGACACACATGTTTTCAATGCTAACATATATAGTCCTGCTTGCTGGACACTGAATACAGTGGCTTGGCGGTTTGGTGAGAGCGACTGCTGATAAGACAGAAATGTCTACGTGGGCAGGAAGTACAGTATTAGGTTACTTGCCTGGTGGCGGCTAGCAGGTCTAGCGTTTAAGCAGAGCCGCCATTTTGGTTCCTTATTAAAAACATGAAACTAGTATAAGGTACACGAATCTTATCGCGCTTGAGGAATGTGACCAGGCGTGGGAACATGTGCGAGACAGAGAACCATTCAAGGTCAAAACGCTGAGAAAATGCAGACTGTCTCTGTTGCTAGGCTAATTGATAACGATTGTGTTAGTCATGCACTTACTGGTATAGCAAACCGACGTATACAGTAGAGCTGTGAAAGAAAAATCCTTTTGTTTTCGGTAAGTACCTATTAATGATTATTTTAATAATGTCATGCTAATGAACCTTAAATTTGTAGTTATTGATAAGGTAATTACTGATTTTTTTATTTATTTGTTTGCAGATAACCGGTATACCTCACAGGTCTGAGAGAGATATTATTGCACTTTTGAGCCCACTAGAAGGAAACAACAACAAGCCAGTACACGTCAAGGTGAGATTTTTTTAACTAACTTGTTTGATGTTTTGTTTGATATTTTTTATTTTATTTTATGAAATGCATGTATTAACCTGAATTATGGTATTTATGGCTGTTTATTTTGTTTATTTTTAGAAACATGGAAAGAAAAGCTTCACCGCCGTAGCAGTCGCTGAAAACTTGTGACGCACTAGGGTGGAAACATTGCCAGCCAGTGAATTATTGAAAACTCAGGTAAGCCTAACTTAAAATGCTATTCCATTTTACCAATACTGAAAATCCCTAGACAAAAAGAAATCATTACCTGTACATGACTGGGACAATGATTGCTTTCTTGATTAATGGCTATGTATTGGCATCCGGTAGAAGACCATATTGGTTGTTGACCGGGAAAATTACAAGACCATATTGGAATTTTAAAAAACAAAAATTTAAATTCAACTGATGGGTGGTTCCCTATGGACTCAACTAATATCCACAGGTTTGACCATGATAATCTGGACAAAACGACATGATATTCATTTTTTGTTGTTGTTTATATATCCATTAAAGGGGGATGTGAATCACTGCAGCCTTATAAAAAATTAAGTAGATGGATTACTGTTCATGACAACACACAGTTTATTTATTTTTAATGGTGTTTTGATCTTTTTAATGCTAATTAACGTTAAAATTTTATCTACAAGCATTGATTGATTGACTGATTGATTGAGTGATGGGTTATTTTGTTTGTTTTTAGGTGTGGCCATGCGCCGACCATATTGGAATTTTAAAAAACAAAAATTTAAATTCAACTGATGGGTGGTTCCCTATGGACTCAACTAATATCCACAGGTTTGACCATGATAATCTGGACAAAACGACATGATATTCATTTTTTGTTGTTGTTTATATATCCATTAAAGGGGGATGTGAATCACTGCAGCCTTATAAAAAAAATTAAGTAGATGGATTACTGTTCATGACAACACACAGTTTATTTATTTTTAATGGTGTTTTGATCTTTTTAATGCTAATTAACGTTAAAATTTTATCTACAAGCATTGATTGATTGACTGATTGATTGAGTGATGGGTTATTTTGTTTGTTTTTAGGTGTGGCCATGCGCCATTAACGTAGTGAACAGATATTGAACAAGCATACATTAAGCTTTAAAGTACTCTGTGCTCTTGTGCAACGTTAATAACTTACAATAAAAAAATATAAAGTTTTATTATAACACATGGCTTTAGTACCAAATGCAACAAGTGAGCAAGTCGGTTTACCACGTGGGTTAAATTTAAAATCAGAAAACGATCGTTGGTTAACATTTGATCCTGGCCTGTAGGCTTTCTGTCAGCACATAAACTTGCTGGAGCCGGTTTTTATTACTTGAACCGAGAAGATGTCGTGCGTTGTGTGTTTTGTCGTGTGGAACTTTCACACTGGGAAGAAGGGGATGATCTCTTCAGAGGCCATTTACGATGGTCTCCTGATTGTCCTTACATGCTTGGAAAACATGTGTATCCATTTTACCGAACCGCAAGGCCATTCGCTACTACTTACGTTGCTGAATCACAAATACATAATATTAATGATGTATTACCAGCCAACGATAGTGTCGATATATGTGGTCCATATGCCATAAACAGTGTTGAATTGGCATGTGCTTTTGAAAAATTCGGAGTTTGCAAGACTAAAGCACTAGCACACCCAGAGTACAGCTCTGTTGAAAAACGTTTAGAATCTTATAAAAATGTTTGGCCATTAATATTAAAACACCTTACAAAACTGCTAAGTGAAGCTGGATTTTTTAAATACTGGTGAAGGGGATAAAACATTATGCTTTTATTGTAGATTTGCTTTAAAGGATTGGCAGTTGACTAATGACCCTTTTGTGGAACACGCTCGTTGGTTACCTAACTATAGATACATGGTGTTGCTTAAAGGTCAGGAATTTGTGAACACTATCTGTGAACAAAACGTGATTGCAGAACAAGAGATAAAAGTGACTTTAGAGTTAGAACACGTGGTACAAATACATGAGGGTGAAAAAGAAGATGTGTCTGACCAACAAATACAAAAGTGTGACCAACAATTATGTAAAATTTGTTATGAAGAAGGACTAGGTGTTGTATTTTTGCCTTGTGGACACTTGATAGCCTGTGTCAAGTGTGCATTAGCACTTAACACTTGTGCTATATACAGAAAAATAGTATCTGCTACAGTTAAGGCATTTTTTGCATAAATAGTATAATTTATTAGCAATACATAGTGCAAAATACCTATATGCACAATATTATTACAAGCTGTTGTAGTGTGTAATAAATATGCTTTTCTTTTGTTTATAGACTACTATAATGAATGTTTTGAATGCTGTGGGACAAGCATGCGGCTTGGAGACAAAGAATCTCAGCGAATTGCCAACGCATATTCCATTCCGTATTATCAAGATTCGGAAATTGAAAACAGCATATGGTGATCGTGTACTTTGTGTATGTGAAAACATTGAGACATTTCTGCCTACACGGTTTAATGATATGTCGGAGAGTGTTTTTGATGAAGTAAATAATGCTGTACAACCTGTACACTTAATTTATGAAGGTTTTAAAAACAATAGGTGCATGGTTCGTTGTAATTAAATAAAAAACAAATGTAAAATAATAATGGAAATTATAAGTGTTGCCAATAGACTGAAGGAAAAATATGTGTATAGAATAATAATGTTTTAGTTTTTAGTATTGTCTTTAAAATATTATCATGAAACCAAAAAAAAGTATATAAAGTTTGTAAATAAATTTTAAACAATGGTACAATGTTGTTTTATTTTATACAAAGTTAGAATATTTAACATTGCAGAGTGTACATTATTATGACAATAGATGCACACTGAATACAACTCTTTACGATAGTCTGTTATAGTTTTTAAACACAAGGCTTTTTGTGGATCTTTTTATAGCAATGCCCATTCACTGTTGTTTTCAAAAAACTGGGGAAGCCGCAATAGTTTTATAACTTTATTGTTATTACTATTTAGTCATTTTGATCCTCTTGCAATACTACCTTTTGCATATCAAGAGCAGATGACCTAGCTGTTTCACTCCTTAAGACAACAACAACAACACTACCTCTTGCATAGTTTGTGATGCTCATGGCTCTTGAGACGTGGAAGATGGATTAAACATAACTTTTAGAACAGGGGTTAAACGTTGCTCAATAAACAATCCACTATTTTGAGTAGCAATATGGTTTTCTTAATTTTTTTATCGACAGCAACTGTGTTTCATGCAGTACACCGCATTGATGATCACTGACACTTAAAACCTCACTACTTTTACTTTTAGGTCACCACAACAATGTTTGGAACGTTGTTTTGAACAACTCCAAATAACAGTTCCATTTTTATTGGTTCGTTTTACAATATATGAATATCCTTTATAGTATGCATAAGGCTTACCATACCTAGTCACTGATACTTCCATGCCAACTGTCAAGCATAGACTAAGCTCTAGTAAAGTCAACTTGGTAATAAGAATAATAGTTTAATGTGAGAGCAAATATGGATCCAAAGAGTTGAGGTAAAAGTGAAAGCAAATAAGCAAATATAAGAATCAAGAGTGGGGGAAAAGTGGTAGCAAAGTGGGAGACCCATTACACAATAATTTCAGCACGACAAAGCTCTTGTTCAATTTCTTTGATTTCCCAATCCTGACCGGTAATCCCAGATTGTTGTAAAGCAAGCAGGTGCCGAAGCCGTTGAATTAGCTTACAGGGTTTGTTCCAGTATACAAATTTAACAAATGATTTTAGGTGTAAGCAAAGCATTACCGTTATCATTATCATTATCATTATCATTATCATTATCATCATCATCATCATCATCATCATCATAATTATCATTATCATCATCACCATTACTATATAGTCCTTTTTGATCCTCTTGCAATATCACTTTATTTACAGTCTGTGTTGTCTTTGATAGTGTTGAAGGTTTCTTGGACGTTGACAACTGTCCTAACATGACTTTTTCAGGACATGATAAGTGATTTTCAACAAACACTGCACTATTTTGAGCAACAATATCTTTTTCTTGCACTTGCCTTTTTACTTTGGTTAAAGTATTTTGCCCATTAAAATGTGTATTAATTTGGGATTCACAATGATGCTCGTTTGATGTAAGTACGTTGGAGTCTTTTGTCTTAATCATTCCTGGACACTTTTTAGATCGTTGTTTTGAACATCGCCAAATAACAGTTCCATTTTTATTGGTTGTTTTTACAACATATGTATATCCTTTATAGTAGACACATGGCTTACCATGGCTGGTTGTTGAGACTTCCATATTAACTAATACACATCAATTAAATTTTAGTAAGTCACTTACGTAATAATAACAGAAAAATAAAGTGAATTGATATTTTTGAAACATGATTTTTTTAATGTTCCGGTACTGTGAAGAATATTTTTTTTTGACTACAAGCGATTTACACACACTCCTCAATGGCAAGATTTATACTGAACACAAATTTATTGTGATTGTCATTTTTATTGACTGTGATTCATAGTAGCCACGGTTATTAGGAGCAATTTATACTGGGTGCGTTTTATAGCATGTTCAATTTATAGTAGACGCGTTTGATTCTGGGGTGTGTTTTATACTGATTATGATTTATACTCAGCGCTATTTTTACTGAAAGCGATTTCACAGAGCGTAATTGATAAATAGATAAAAGACGTTATTTATACTGAATGCGATTGGTAGTAGGCGTGATTGCTAGTAGGCGCGATTGGCAGTAGGCGCGATTGCTAGTAGGCGCGATTGGTAGTAGGCGGGATTGGTAGTAAGCGCGATTGCTAGTAGGCGCGATTATTAGTAGGCGCGATTTATAGTGTGAGGGATTTATTGATATATATATTATGACGTCACCTCGAGTCCTTGAACCCCTCGTACACGCCTATGACATGATTGGTTCGCGAGATATAACAAAAAGTCTAAAATCACGTTTTTACCCCCCCAAAAAATGTTTCCAGCTTCTCACATTTTCAACACCAACATCCCCGTAAAGTGCACGACGAGACGAAAAAAACAATCCAAGCACGCCCTCCTAGCATTACTGCTTCCTCCCCAAGACCGCCTGGGGCTCACAATTTCCTAAGTGGCGCAGAACGGTACAAACTAGCAATACTACACAGTTTTTGTCCTAGAGACTTGACATTTATTTTCGGGATATAGGGGATAAAGACCATTCATTCATAGCAAAAACCTTTTTGTGCAACTACACGTTTCCAAAATATAAGAATTTCAAAATTGGTCTGTTTTCAAACAAACACAAAAAATAAAAAAGTTGTATTATAAAAAATAAAGATCTTAGAGACCATTCGTTTGAACCATGGCACAAAGTTCTATCATGTTTGGTTTTCAAACTATGGCCTACTTTCAAAAAGAAAAATTTTCATTTTTAGCCTACTTTTCACATTTTGCAAAAATGAGGAAAAAGTAGACTTATGAGATCGATCCGGGAAAATGTGTGTCTGTCTGTCTGTCTGTCCTTCTGTCTGTCTGTCTGGCTGTGTGTGTGTGTGTCCCTATCAACTCCTAAACGGCTGCAGCAATCAAAACCAAATTTAGTATGAGTAAAGATGTGCACCGGAATAGCTCACGTCCATATTTGAAAATGATGTCAGTGCTACCAACTGCTGAAAAAACGCACTAGAAATTTGAGCTCCATGTTGGATATCTTGCAAGGTAGGCATGGGAGCTATTCCAAAATTGCTACACATGTAGATAATACTATTTCAGTTTAATTTCCAGGAGGCCAACCATGACAGTGATGCCAAAATAATTTTAAGCCTTCCGATAGGTCCAATGTTTAAATGCATATAACTTATACACTATCAATTGGCTGTACATAAACAGATATCACTGAGCGTATTCTTAAGAGCCACCAGGGCTGCCAACTGTTAATAATTGCTCTCTCTATTATTATTTTTTATCCAAATACCAATATATCAGAAAGTATGCAAGCCAACAGCTTTAAACTATGCACACGTATATTCTGACTTTTAGATTAATTTGGAGTAACTTATATACGTCAGTTCTACCAACATGATTATAAGCCTGCTGATGGTACCAATTTTTAAATTCATGTAACTTCTATACTATCAGTTGGATTTCAACCAAATTTTATATGTGCTATGTGTACCATAGCAGATATGACTATAAGTATTGCTAAGAGCAATCAGGGCTGCCAACTGTTAATAAATGCTGTCTATATTCTTTTTACCGTAATACCAATATATCAGAAAGTATGCAAGCCAACAGCTCTATACTTTGCACACGTATAGCACCTGACATTCTAGATTAATTTGGAGTAATTAATAAGAGGCAGTGCTGCCAACATGATTCTATGCCTGCTGATATGTCCAATTTTAAAATACATGTAACTTCTATACTAACAAATGGATTTCATCCAAAATTGGCACAACAAGATATCATAATAATTCAGATTATTTCTGACCAGCACACGCATGGTATTGTTGGCAACATGCTTTTACGCGTGCTGATAGATCCAGTGTCTAACTGCATGTAACGTCCATTGGACTTCAACCAAATTTTGTATTCTGTACCTTAAGAGGTGGAACTAAGAATATATTTAGTTACCAGGGCTGCCAACTGTAGTGCTCTATTAGGCTACATTATGCCAGGTATATTTTGAACTAATTAGATATTTCGATATTACCAACTTAATTTCGCCATTATTCTAGATAGGTTCTTATACTGTAGAATAATCATTGGCATGAAAAGTAGGCTGTATAGTTCTTCACGAAACTTCTTGTTTAATTATCATGAGAGGTCCATAGCAAAAAGGACGTCACTCTGTGTCCAACGACAACTCATTTGTCAAAATCCGGCCATGGGTTCGCGAGATATCAATTAGCAAAAAGTGTGTTCTAACTTTTGGAACAGACTGTGCGTTAGAACCATCACTGCCCCCCTAATCCTGAACCTTCCCCACTCTGATGACTAGACTAGTGTACGTATTAATATAGTCACTACTAGCACATAGGTTATCAGAAAGACCCAGTACACACCCCGCTCTGATGACTAGACTAGTAAACATATTAATACAGTCACTACTGGAACACAGGTTATCATCAGGCTCTGTACACACCCCGCTCTAATGACTACACTTGTACACATATAAAATACAGTCACTACTGAAACACAGGTTATCAGACAAACACTGTACATACCCCGCTCTGATGACTAGATTAGGACACATATTAATACAGTCATTACTAGAACACAGGTTATCATTCAGACTCTGTACACCCCCCGCTCTGATGACTAGACCAGTAGGCCTACACATATGAATACAATAACTACTGGAACACAGGTTATCAGAGAGACCCTGTACACACCCCGCTCTGATGACTAGACTAGTACATATATTAATACAGTCACTACTGGTACACAGATTATCGGACAGACCCTGTACCCATCCCGCTCTGATGACTAGACTAGTACACATATTAATAATGTCACTATTGAAACACAGGTTATCAAACAGTCTCGGTGCAAACCCCGCTCTGATGACTAGACTAGTACACATATTAATACTGTCACTACTGAAACACAGGTTATCAGACAGATTCTGTACATACCCCGCTCTGATGACTAGATTATTACACATATAAATACAGTTACTACTGGAAGACAGGTTATCAGACAGACCTCGTACACACCACGCTCTGATGACTAGACTAGTACGCATATTAAAACAGTCACTATATGACCACAGGTTATCATCTGACTCTGTACATACCCCGCTCGGATGACTAGAGTAGTACATATATTAAAACAGTCACTACTGAAACACAGGTTATCCGACTGATTCTGTACACACACCGCTCTGATGACTAGATTATTACACATATTACTAAAGTCACTACTGCAACTCAGGTTATCAGACCAACTCTGTACACAACCCGTACTGATTGATAGATTAGTACACATATTAATAAAGTCACTAGTGAAACACAGGTTATCAGACAGACTCTCCATATACCCCGCCAGGCGCGGATCTAGAGTTTGGCTTTGGGGTGGGGTCACAGAATCGAAATTGTTAAGAAAAATGGTATCACTAACAACACAATCACAAAATAACCAAACGTACAAAACCAGACCAATTTTTTTTGCAAGCTACATGGATAGAAATTTGATGCGTTTAGCGCAACAAAAATATTCGTACAAATTGCAACAGCGTGTTTTGCGACTTTTACATCGAGCTTCGAGAAAAGTATGAAGGTACGTTACAATTTTGGCAAGTCGAGTTGGTACCGACAAAGGGAGAAAGTCACAGCTCAAATTGCCAACAAAGCTTGCAGGTTGGACGTCGGCAAAAATTTTGGGTGCGAAAAAAAGCCCCAAATTCCTATCCGTGCATTGCTGCACATTCATCGTGACATCACTATAGACATCGATTCGGTAATCACAAGGTTTGATAAACAAAATAGACGAGTTGATTTTGTTATATAAATAATCTTTTTTATATAACAGGTATGAAGTTGTAAATATGTACAGTTGTAACAGAACATAATAATTGCAATAAAGATATTTTCAGTATTGAATAAAATGAAAAAAGGACTGTTTTTCAGTTAAAATTCGTTAAGTTTTATTTGTCTGGTTATTGTGTTTTCGTTTTTTGAGTTTGCAAAAAAAAAATTGTCTCCGTTTGGGGGGGGGTCATGACCCCCGTGACCCCCCCCCCCCCCTTGAATCCGTGCCTGTACCCCGCTCTAGTACATATATTAATACAGTCACTACTGGTACACAGATTATCGGACAGACCCTGTCCCCACCCCGCTCTGATGACTAGATTAGTACACATATTAAGACTGTCACTACTGAAACACAGGTTATCAGACTGATTCTGTACACACGCCGCTCTGATGACTGGATTATTACACATATTATTAAAGTCACTACTGAAACACAGGTTATCAGACAGACTCTGTACATACCCCGCTCTGATGACTAGACTAGTGCACGTATTAACACAGTCACTACTGAAATACAGGTTATCAGACAGACTCTGTACATACCTCGCTCTGATGACTAGACTAGTACACATATTAATACAGTCATTACTGAAATACAGGTTATCAGACAGACTCTGTACATACCCCGCTCTGATGACTAGACTAGTACGCATATTAGTACAGTCACTACTGAAACACAGGTTATCAGACAGACTCTGTACATACCCCGCTCTAATGACTAGAATAGTAAACATATTAAAAAGTCACTACTGAAACACAGGTTATCAGACATACTCTATACGCACCCCGTTCTGATGGATAGACTAGTAAACATATTAATACAGTCACTACTGAAACACGGGTTATCAGACAGACTCTGTATATACCCCGCTCTGATGACTAGACTAGTGCACATATTAATATAGTCACTAATAGAACACAGGTTGGTGTGATTAACTATCACGAACCATTGGATTAACCAATTGAAGGTTTCCATTATCAGACAGAATTCTGAGTACATTCAGAATCGAACCATTTTGAGCATTAAAGTATATGAAGGAGATATTAGTATATTCAAAACAAGAAACAGAGAGAGAGCATTTTGCTTTAACATATGCATATATTTAACAATTGAAATACAATTTTTTATAATCAGATGATAAAAGGTGAGCACAATTATAAACATTTTTACACTAAATAGGCTTTGCTTCATTATATAATATCTGATAAAGAAGAAATTATTTGACTAACGTCTAAACGTATGGGACACTCTGAGTGTTTTAATCCAAAATTGGTTTTAACTAAAGAAAGGAAAACGGTGAAACTTTTTCCTATAAGGAAAACTTTAGTGAAAGTTACAAAGGTCATTTACATGAAAGAAAGAATAGAAACATAACCTATAGAAGGGGTTATGGCGCTCAGGGCCTTACTCCTGCCGAACCTTATGAAAGAGAGAAAGGAAAGACTGTAAAAACAGTTACAAAGAGAAGGCTTGGCCTATTGAAGGGGCCATGGTGGTCAGGGGCCTAATCCTGCCAAACCTTATGAAAGGGAAAAAGTCATAAGAGTTACCATGATGTACAGAAAAGTAAGCCATGAAATATTTCCAAAAGGAAAATAGCCAAAGCAAGCCGTTATGTTAACTTTCGAAGAAAATGTCAAAAGCAAGCCGTTACGTAATCTGTCCTCGGAAGCAAGGAAATAGCACAGTTGAACAGCACATTACATTTCACAAAATACAAGTTTTGGCATTAGTAACAGATTACTTATCTTAGTTGTGGCGTAGGTTAGCAACCTTAGTAGAATTCCGAGCGGTTGAAGACATTACATATGTCACACTTTTTACACAAAAGTATGAAGAATGTTGAATCACTTGTAGAATTTTGTAGAATTCACAAAAAGAATAGCTTTTAGAAAAAAACATTGAGGAAGAAAACATAGGTAGTAACCTATTGATTTTGTAGAAGGTGCGTTCAGGAATAGTTTTCTGTTGCACGTTATGATGTGAAGTTCATGCACGAAAATGCTCATTTTTCAAACATGTCGTTGGAACACGAAGAATGCGATGAAGGTTAGATCACTAAGTTAAGATGTCTTAAAGACACTGCGAAGCGTAGATATTACTTCCTTATGCAGAGTTTACGATGATATGAGGAGCTCACATTCAAAAGAGACTTTGTCCAAAAATTCAAAAAAATGTGCTTAGTACAGGTTTCACTTTGTGAGATTTATCCTGAGGTCCCAACACCCTGTAAACATACAAAAGTGACTTTGTCTTGGCTATATTGATCTCTGAAAGTAGACTATTCATTCAAAAAACAACTTTGTCCACTGCAGTATTCGTTCAAACAAGACTTTGTGTACTTCAGCCAATCAGAACTCTAGCATCATAAGAATTGACTCCCATCATGCTTTGCGTGAACAGCGAGGTAGTGTATGACCTGTGTGTATGATGATTATTGCTTTTGCTGTTCAATCCAACTTCTGATTAATGTTTCCTCTGTCATATTGGTTATTCACTATTCTTGTGAAACAGTTCTAGTCGGAGATTGTTACAAAGGAAATGGAAAGATAGCATGATGGGAGAAATTAATCAGAAACTTTAACATAACAATCAGAAGTTAGATCAAGTACGGTAGCTAAAGTTAATGAGAAGTTAGGTCAAGATTATAAAAAGTTGATAGAAAGCCTAGTACAAGTGATAAGTGAGATCAGAGGAGAGATTAAGGGCCAGTTAGAGGAGATTGTAGGTGAAAGTAGAAGAGAGGTAGAAGATATTGTAGGTGAAGGTAGAGGAGATTGTAGGTGAAAGCAGAGTAGAAGTTGAGGAGAGACTGGATGTAGTTGTCAATAGAGTAGATGAGATGAAGGATCAGGTAGAGGAGGAAGGAAGGAAGCTTTTAGTTTTACGTGACCATTGACCATGCGATCATGAGCCATGAGACCTCCTTTTTACGTGGAATCCGAACCACAGGGCATGGCATTTAACTTCGAAAATCTCACATGCATTGACCGGGAATCGATCCCGGTCCACCTTGGTGAGAGGCCACCACGCCCCTTAGGTAGATTAGATTGTAGGAGTTAGTTAGTTATTGTTGTTTTAAGGGGCGGAACTACGAGGTCATCTGCCTCAGATTTTAGGAGAAAGTAGAATAGAGGTTGAAGAGAGGAAAGAATAGATCAAAGAGAGGAAAAGAAGGGAACAATGAAACGGAAGTGAGAGAGAAATGGGTGAAATAAACTTAGAAATGTAAGTAGGTGAAAATTGGTTTAGGCGAAAAGATTTGCAATGGTACAAGAGGTTGTTAATGGATACACCTGCAGCAAGTGTTCCTCGTGAGGAAATATTATGTGACTGGAAGATGATGTGGGATTCCATATATAAAAGAAGATTTTTGTTGTAACGTTTCATAAGAATGGAAGTTTTGAATATTAACTAAGTAAATGACATTGCGGTTGAATGTTCGGCTTATTACAATGTTTCGAAATGAGTTAGATGTTTAGGCCTTATCAAAATATTATGCAGTCAAAAAGGACTATGTCCCATGTTCATGCAAACAAAGAGGATTATGTCTTTTCTGTTCAGTCAATAACAACTATGTCCAGAATTTAGTATGTAAATACTGAATATCTACTGTAGTTTGATTTCATTAGAGTGTCTTGTTACATTTTTATAACCCATATGTGTGTACATAAATGCATAAAATAAGCAATAAGATGTTAATTAGAGAGAAATCGGTTTTTTGGTCATTCCCTAAAGTTGTATTTGAGTGACAAAGTCTCTTTTGAAAGTTAGCTCCTCATATATTTGGTCTAGATGAAGTTTTAAGTCTGGTATGCAAGACTGGTGGGCAGCTCCGGGTTTGTCAAGGAAAATCTCAAAGCAGACTGCCCAGCAGGTTGCTTAAATAGTTGACCAGCTGATGGTCTGGAAGATTCCATGCTACTTAAGGAAGAAGACGCGTGGTGATTGGCTGAAACTTGGCCGAAGCATTGAGGCCGGCCAATGAGAGAATAGCTATGGCAGCCAGTTCCTCTTCTACTTTCTTGCCGTGTAGATGAAATGTGACACTTCACTAAAACACTTGGAAAATCTTCTTAAAGGCGAGCATCGATTACGACATAATAAGTAAGTAATTTACAGCATACTTGATTTGAAGTAGAAACGTTATTACAAAATGAAATGTCACGAACACGTGGTGACCAAATAGAGGTTATGAAAACATTTTATTTGTCTGACTGACACAAATTACGTAAACTTGAAAAATTAGTGAATTAATTTATTCGCAAATGCAAACATACTGCCAGAGGGGCAACGAAAGGAAAACAAAAAAGGTACACAGAAACCGGACTAGAGTGGCAAAGGAGAAACACAAGAAATTGGACGAACACAATGTCCAGAAGGAGTAATTAATTTTACCACTCTTACCCAATTGTCACGACTGGTGTAGCATTTCGCTACTCTACCGGTTTGCCAAACAAGAGGAGGACTGGAATCTCTAAAGAGAATCAAATCTCCCTCCTTGAGATTTGGGTGAGCGAGCTGCCACTTCCCTCTCCTTTGAAGTGAGTTTAAATACTCCAGTCTCCACCGTTCCCAAAATTTATTCCTAAGAGCTTCGACTCTTTTCCAAAAAATGGGCAAAGAAAGGTCGAGCTTACGGTCGATGAGAGGTGGCGGAGCATTTAATGAGCTACCTATCAAGAAATGACTAGGCGACAATGGAAGTAAATCGGAAGGGTCGTTAGACAAAGGAGACAGGGGACGGGAATTGACAGTGCCCTCAATAAGAATTACAAGGGAATTGAATTCTTCAAACGATAGGATAGAATTTCCTATGGTTCGTTTTACATGAGTTTTAGTCAATTTAACACAAGCTTCCCATCTTCCACCATGATGTGGAGCGTATGGGGGAATGAAACGCCATTTGAACTGTTTTAAATGAGCATAGTTAGAAATTTGTTCTTTGGCAGAGTGAGAACAGAGTGCTTTTTGCCATTGCTGAGAAGCACCAAGAAAATTTCTGGCGTTGTCAGTGAAAACCTCAGAAGGAATTCGTCTTCTGGCAACAAAGCGAGAAAAAGCAGAGATAAAGTAGGAAGTAGAAGCATTGGTGACCAATTCAAGGTGAATAGCACCAGTAACCATACAAACAGAGAGTGCAATGTACAACTTGCCAAGAATTTTACGTTTGGCTTTAAGGTTGTTAGTTTGGTATAGAAATGGACCAGCATAATCGATATCGGTTAGAAGAAAAGGTCTGCTAGTAGCAGAACGAAACGAAGGAAGATCAGCCTTAAGTTGCTGAGGAAACTTAGGTTTAGCTTTAAAGCAAGGAACGCACTTTCTAACAACGGAAATGACTTCAAGCATGCCATTGATGGGCCAGTACTGCTCACGAATCAAACATAAAAAAGTGCGAGTGTCAACGTGTAAATGTTGGTAGTGAAACTGACGAAATTTGGTGACGTGGTGTTTAGAAGGAAGAATTATGGGGTGCTTCTTATCTTCAGAATAATCAGAAAAAGACAACCTACCACCTACTCTTAATAATTCATTATCATCAAAAAAGGGGCATAAAGCGAATAGTCTATTCTTCTTTTTTGAGGGGTAGACCCTTGGACAGAGACTTGATTTCTTCAGAAAAAAATCATGCTGAGTAAGCAGTAAAACTTTGGTTGTAGCAGACTGTAATTCAATAGTAGAAAGAAAAGCTTGAGGAAGCAAAGGTTTTTCTAACACAAAGAATTTCCATCGAAGTAAATACGCTACAATGCGAATTAGCTTTTGAAAGGAGGAATACCTTTCAAGCAATGAAGGGGTAACATTGGTTACAAAAGAAGTGGCAACGTTACGAGTTTCAGGAACATTCGTTAAGGTAGAAGACGGAAAGTTCGGCCAAAAGGAAGGTTCTTTCAATAACCCATTTAGACCGTGCCAGTAGAGACTAGATTTAGCTAGCTGTTGTGGAAGACATCCACGAGAGATGATGTCAGATGGGTTTTCTTTACCAGAGACATGTTTCCAATGAGAGAATTAGAAAGAGTTTGGATTTTTTCCACCCTGTTGGCGACGAAGGATTGCCAATGAGAAGGGGGTTTCGTGATCCAAGCTGAAGTGATAGCAGAGTCAGTCCAGTAATATATGTGACTGATATGACAATTAAGATTAGAGATGAGTTTCCTCGACAATTCAGCTGCGAGAAGGGCAGCGCATAATACTAAGCGAGGCAAAGAGACTGTTTTCAAAGTGGGCTACCTTTGATTTGGCACAAATTAAATTAGAATATGAAGAAGGAGTGCTACGACTTACTACATAAGTGCAACATCCATATGCCTTAACGGAGCTATCTGCAAACAGATGCAGCTCTAAGTTAGAAGAGAAAGAAGTAGGGATTAGAACCCTGGGGATGTCTATAATAGACAGATCAAGAAGATGAGTACGAAAGGAAAGCCATCCTTCCAAGAGAGAAGGAGGGATAGGATCATCCCAATCGGTCTTTAGAGACCATAATTCTTGCATGAAGATTTTGGCTCTAACTATGATAGGAGCTATGAACTGAAGTGGGTCATAGATTTTGGCTATTTCTGAAAGAACTTGTCGCTTTGTTTGAGGAAGAGAAATTGACAAGTTAACTTGATAGAAAAAGAATCCGATATGGGATACCAATGAAGTCCGAAAACTTTAGTGGAATTATCAGTGGGTAATAGCTCGACAGGTGTGTCAGCGTTGCTATTAGATATGAGCTGAGGCAGTACATCCTGGGAATTAGAATTCCATTTACGAAGGAAGAACCTCCTCCATGAAGCAATGCTTGAAGATCACGTGAGTGCTCGAGTGCTTCAGAAGGGGAGTTAAAGGAATGAAGAAAACCGTCCACATAGAAAGACTTTTTTTAGAAGATTTGAAATATCAGAGGAAAGGAGGTTAGAATCTTGTTCAGCGAGATGCTTTACAGTGCGTATGGCTAAGAAAGCAGATGGCTTCAGACCATATGTAACAGTTCTTAATTTAATGATTTTAATGGGTTTGGAAGAGCTATCACGCCATAGGATTTGTTGCAAATTTTGTTGCTCATAATCAATCAAGATTTGCCTATACATTTGCTTGATATCGGCTATGACACCAACAGGAAATAAGCGGAAGTTAAGCAAAACAGAAGAAATATCAGATTGAATGGCGGGACCTGTTAGTAAGGTATCGTTTAAAGAAATGCCACTAGAATCCGGGGCGGAACCATTGAAAACAACTCGAATTTCTTCCTTAGTGGAAGGATTTTTCCACACAGGATGATGATTTAAATAAACGTTATCATCAGAAAGGGTTTGTTTGTTAAGAACTTCCATGTGACCAGAGGCTTCGTAGTCTTCCATGAATTCTATGTATTGAGCTTTAGCTGAAGAATCTTGCTTTAACTGATTTTCAACTGCAAACAAAGCTTTAAGGGCGCGAGGATGTGAATCTACCAAAACGGGAGGGGGAAGGAATGCGAGACATAGTGACAACAAATCTACCATCTGAGTTGCGAGTGGTAGTTGCGAGATAAAGTTGTTCGCAAAAGTCATCTTCAGAAGAAGAAGAAGGTGTGGAATCTATAGACTCAATTTTCCATTTTTTTTCTAAATTGTTGTCCAACTCAGCGTCAGTTAGACGACATTGTGGCGAATACTGCACAGCGGCAAGAGGGATATGACCTGTGGCTAGCCAACCAAACTTAGTGTGGTGGGCGTAGATGCTAGAGGTAATATTGACTCAAGAAGGTAACAAATTTTACCAAAATACATTAGCACCTAGCAAAATATCAACAGGGGCACTCTGATGAAAGTAGGGATCAGCTAATTTCAGATCAGAAGTGAAGTGCCAAGTGTCAATCGAAAAAGAATGACTGGGAGTAGGGGCTCCAATAACGGGGATACACAAACAGTTCAAACTAAGGTTAGTACCAGATTGCACCGAATCCTTAAAGTTAAGCCTTACAAATTGCAAAGAAGTAGATTGATTGTTGTTAATACCAGATATCTCTATAGAAGTGGTGTGAGGTTTTAAATTTAATTTCTTAACCAACGAAGAGGTCATGAAATCGTGTGTGGCAGCATTGTCGAGAAGAGCTCGCACGGAATGCCAAATCCCCTTAGAATCTTGAACCTGAAGTCGCACAGTGGCTATCAAATTCTGGGTATAGCGCCAAGAATTACCAGTATGACTATAGGACTGAGCGCTTGTGTCAGAATGAGTGCCAGAGGTAAGCCTTACTGCTGGACGCTACTTTAGTTTGAGAGGTTGAAGAAACAACACTTTCTAAAGGTTTATTTTGAGGATGCTTAAGTTTAGGTTTTTCGAACCGGTGTAATGAGGAGTGGTGACGCAGTTTACAATGTATGCAGACACCTTTAAAAGAGCAGCTTGATACTGCATTCTTGTCCGAAAGACAATTGAAACAACATTTGTGTTGAGTTACAACTTTCCTACGGTCATCGACTGACGTAAATTTGAAAGAAGAACAAGCATATAGAGGATGCAAGTTATTGCAAAGAAAGCAGGTTTGTACAGTACTTTGAACTGAAAATTCTTGAGAGCGTGGAGATTTCTTGTTAGGAGTAGTCTTGCTGATTGCACCTTTGCTAGAACTAGGAAGCTCGGCTTGTTGGGCAACAGCGGAAAGTAACTGACAACGATTCTTTATGAAATTCCAATGTTCGACAGGCTGCTTCAAGTGCTCTAGTGCACGTACATGAAGCTCAACAGTATCTCCTAACTGGCGTAGAGAAGAAAGAATATCAGTTCGGCAAGAAGGAAGGTTGAATAGAGCAGTAATATGCCTATGGATACGAAGCTTAGGGTTACCGTATCTTTGTTGCAGCAAATTAAAAGAGACAGAATAGTTATCTGCAGTGATAGGGCGTGCCTCTATTAGCATAAGTGGTGGACCTTGCAAGACAGACTTCAAATAGTAAAATTTCTGAATGTTAGGTATCGAAGAATCGCCATGTACGAGAAAAACAAATAATTCTTTAAAGGAATCCCACCCTTGTTCGTTACCTGAAAAGTTTGGCAGTGAAATCGTTGGTAAAATGGGTTTGGGATTAATGACAGGTTGGTCCTTTTGCCTTCTAGTTAAGGTTTTGATTATATCTTCAGCTTCTAGAAATCCCTCATAGTTACTATCCTCCACCTGACTTCGATCCAGCTCGTGATTAGAATCGTTAAGTTCGATTTCAGTTCGCAGAGTGTCATAATAAGTGAAATTGGATTGATAAGTTTAAAATTTCTCGGTTATAATATTTAAATTGAGGCGCCTAGAATCAAAACCCGCCAAATCCATATTTTATGAAAATTGAGATAAGCATTGTTTCATATAGCTTTTGCTGCGCTGAATTCATTAAAACTATTATTTTGTTACAAAACCCGCTACATCGAACTGTAAAACGAAGTCGAAAATGAGGCTTAGTTGCAATATCTGCCAAGTCCAACGACAGTTTCGCCATTTTTGGTCACAAAACCCGCCACATCCACATCAGCCAATAGGAGCACCCAGATCCGCCATCTTACCTTCCATGATGCTTTGCGAAGTGTGTACTCTTTACCTACGTGCATTAGTCAGAGAATGTACCCCTGCCTGACGTGATTAGAATGGTTTATGTTGTTGTACTTTCTGATGATAATTTGTTTTGGATAATTTAGACAAAGGACAAGAAGAAGAATAACATTTCGGTCTGGGTGATGTTTTCCCCAGAACTGACATTTGCGAACACAAACGTGTCACGAAACCGGATTTTGATATGACTCACGTAAAGCCAGAAGCCATAAACAGAGGGATTGTCCTTCAGGCACAAGAAGTGAAAAATGTTTCGAGACTGCTTTCGAAGCATTTTGGAGAAAGATGGAGGGAAAATGAAGAACTGCAGTTGTATTGCTATCTGGAAAGTCGTGGCGAACACGAAGAGAATGATGATGATTGAGAAACTACTATTGAGGATGAGGTGGAAACAGAAATTGTGTAGCTGTAATTTCCAGTAAAGAATGTGATTTAATAGTTGAATGACGATAGTTTTGTCTAGAAAGGCCTGGACCATTGTAATTGAATATGAATTTAATTTGACGTTTTTTCCTTATTATTATTGTTCAGTGCAGTAGGCTACAGTATTGCCGGCCCCTTGGTGTTGGGGTAGAGCGCCTGCCTCTCAACCGGAGTCCCCGGGTTCGATTCCCGGCTCCGTCAGGGATTTTGGAAACTGACGTGAGGACTGGAACGGGGTGTACTCAGCCTCGTGAGGACAATTGAGTAACTGACAGTGAGGCAGCGCCCCGATCACGAAAACCAAGATTAAAGACCGAGGGGACACGATGCGCTGGTCATGCGTCACCCCAATATCTGCAGGCCAAATGGCTGGGGATTAGGCCCTTCCCGGGCTGTAGTGCCAGGGGTTATTTACTGTACAGTATTATTACCCTTTCAGGAATTGATTGCCGGCAGTGGAGATGGGAACTACTCTTTATGTACTTGTGTCACACGTCAGCTTGCTTCGTTGACAGGTACAGTTGCGCGTGTAGGATATGACTCAGCTCCAGTACCCCCAGTCATCATTTAACTGTCCATGGTGATATGAGCTCCTTTGACGCTTATCTGACGCAATGCAGCGTGACCTATGTGCAAATTGCACTCTGTCATCGCTCTGTCCTCCGCTTCGCCCCGCAGAGCTCATGCTACAATAAACATAAACGCTGGCACAGCCACACTCAGCGGCTATCAAATCTTGAATGGGTAATATGAGTTTTATTCTTTTTCTGTTTATTCTAATAAAACACAAAAACCGCCCCTTAAAACAACAATAACAACAACAACAACAACAACAACAACAACAACAACAAAACAAAAAATATATACGATTTTTTTATTGTATAACCTAAATTTAGTTTACGTTCATTCAAATATTAATTTCTTAATAAAGCTTTCGCAGTTTCTACAATCTCTTCGCAACTTGAAATGTTTTAGGGCTCTTTGGTATCAAATCCTGCCAAATCCAAATCTTAGTAACAAACCCCGACAAGTCCGAATTATTGCTTTATATTTTTCTACATACATTTTTAACTATCTCGGGGATCAGCTTCGTACTTAGTCACTGTTTTTAAAAATAATTAATTCATTTTTTAGTGAAAAAAGTATTTCTTTTTGGGTATTGGTTCGTTTGTGACAGTTTTTTGCCACTTTGCCGAAAAAGTGAAGAAATGGATTTGGCGGGTTTTGATTCTAGGCACCTCAATTGTCATCATCAAGGCCTTTATCAGTCAAATAGGAGCGAAACCTAGATAATTTCCTTCCAAGGATCGCACGAGTGCCTAATAACTTTTCAGTGGTGGCCATGACAGAGACTGAAGTACCACTCACCCGTACTTCCAGTGAAGCTGCTGGCAGTGAGGAAACGTCAGGCTTGACAGCAGGAGAGGGCTGCGGCAGCGCGTCAGGATCCTGCTCCTTCTCCAACTTAATGGAATCCGTTGCAGCTGTGAAAAGTCAGACAAAATTAGATTAGATATTAGCATGAAGCAACGTGCTCTCCAAGATATGAGTTAAGTTGATTTGTAACAGAACTAGTCGCGAGGGTTTCTGCACCAAACATTGTGGTGTGATTAACTATCACGAACCATTGGATTAACCAATTAAAGGTTTCCATTATCAGACAGAATTCTGAGTGCATTCAGAATCGAACCAAGTTTGAGCATTAAAGGATATGAAGGTGATATTAGCATATTCAAAACAAGAAAGAGAAAGAGAGCATGTTGCTTTAAAATAATTATGTGTATATTTAACAATTGAATAACAACATTTTTATAATCAGATGCTAAGAGTTTAGCACAATTCGAAACATTTTTACACTGAATAGGCTTTGCTTCATTATATAATAACTGACAAACAAGAAATTATTTGACTAACTTCTAAACATATGGGACACTCTGAGTGTTTCAATCCAAAATTGGTTTTAACAAAGAAAGGAAAACGGTGAAACCTTTTCCTATAAGGAAAACTTTAGTGAAAGTTACAAAGGTCATTTACATGAAAGAAAGAATAGAAACATAACCTATAGAAGGGGTTATGGCGCTCAGGGCCTTACTCCTGCCGAACCTTATGAAAGAGAGAAAGGAAAGACTGTAAAAGCAGTTACAAAGAGAAGGCTTGGCCTATTGAAGGGGCCATGGCGGTCAGGGGCCTAATCCTGCCGAACCTTATGAAAGGGAAAAAGTCATAAGAGTTACCATGATGTACAGAAAAGTAAGCCATGAAATATTTCCAAAAGGAAAATAGCCAAAGCAAGCCGTTATGTTAACTTTCGAAGAAAATGTCAAAAGCAAGCCGTTACGTAATCTGTCCTCGGGAGGCAAGAAAATAGCACAGTTGAACAGCACATTACATTTCACAAAATACAAGTTTTGGCATTAGTAACAGATTACTTACCGGTATCTTAGTTGTGGCGTAGGTTAGCAACCTTAGTAGAATTCCGAGCGGTTGAAGACATTACATATGTCACACTTGTTACACAAAAGTATGAAGAATGTTGAGTCACTTGTAGAATTTTGTAGAATTCACAAAAAGAATAGCTTTTAGAAAGAAAAAAAAACATTGAATAAGAAAACATATGTAGTAACCTATTGACTTTGTAGAAGGTGCGTACAGGAATAGTTATCCGTTGCACGAATGATATGAAGTTCAGGCACGAAAATTCTCATTTTTCAAACATGTCGTTGGAACACGAAGAATTCGATGAAGGTTAGATCACTAAGATAAGAAGTCTTAAAGACACTGCGAAGCGTAGATATTACTTCCTTATGCAGAGTTTACGATTATATATTTGGTCTAGATGAAGTTATAAGTCCGGCATGCATGACTGGTGGGTAGCTCCGAGTTTGCCAAGGAAAATCACAAAGCAGACAGCCCAGCAGGCTGCTTAAATAGTCGACCAGCTGATGGACTGGAAGCTTCCATGCTATGTAGGGAAGAAGACGCGCGGTCATTGGCTGAAGCTTGGCCGAAGCATTGAGGCCGGCCAATGAGAGAATAGCTATGGCAGCCAGTTCCTCTTCAACTTTCTTGCCGTGTAGATGAAATGTGACACTTCACTAAAACACTTGGAAAATTGTCTTAAAGGCGAGCATGGATTACGAAGTAATAAGTAAGTAATTTACAGCATACTTGATTTGAAGTCGAAACGTTATTACAAAATGAAATGTCACGAAAACGTGGTGACCAAATAGAGGTTATGAATTTGTTTTTTGTCTGACTGACACAAATTACGTAAACTTGAAAAATTAATCAATTAATTTATTCGCAAATGCGAACACATGTTATCAGACAGACCCTGTACACACCCTGCTCTAATGAATAGACTAGTACACATAGGCCTATTAATACAGTCAATACTGGAAAACAGGTTATCATCAGGCTCTGTACACAGTTCGCTCTGATGACTAGACTTGTACACATATTAATACTGTCACTAATGAAACACAGGTTATCTGAGAGACTCTGTACATACCCCGCTCTGATGACTAGACTAGTATACATAATAATACTGCCACTACTGAAAAGAGGTTATCAGACTGACTCTGTACATACTCCGCTCTGATGACCACTATTGTACACATATTAATACAGTCACTACTGAAACACAGGTTAGCAGATAGACTCTGTATACACCCCGCTCTAATGAATAGACTAGTACACATATTCATAAAGTTACTACTGAAATACAGGATATCAGACAGACTCTGTACGCACCCGGTTCTGATGGATAGACTAGAACACTCATTAATAGAGTCACTACTGAAACACAGGTTATTAGACAGACTCTGTATATACCCCGCTCTGATAACCAGACTAGTACACATATTAATACAGTCACTACTGGAACACAGGTTATAAGACAGACTCTGTACACACCCCGCACTGATGACCAGACTAGTACACATAGTAATACAATCACAACTGAATCACAGGTTATAAGACAGACTCTGTACATTCCCCGCTTTGATGACTAGACCAGTACACATATTAATACAGTCACTACTGGAACACAGGTTATCAGACAGACTCTGTACACACCCCGCACTGATGACCAGACTAGTACACATAGTAATACAATCACAACTGAATCTCAGGTTATAAGACAGACTCTGCACATTCCCGGCTCTGATTAGTCTAGTACACATATTATTAAAGTCACTACTGAAACACAGGTTATCAGACAAAATCTCTATGTACTCCGCTCTGATGACTAGACTACTACACATATTAATACAATCACAACTGAATCACAGGTTATCAGACAGACCCTGTACATTCCCCGTCTGATGACTAGACTTGTACACATATCAATACAGTCACTATTGGAACCCTGGTTATCAGACAGACCCTGTACACACCCCGCTCTGATGACTAGACTAGTACACATATTAATAAAGTCACTACTAGAACACAGGTTATCATCAGGCTCTGTACATACCTCGCTCTGATTATTTGATTAGTACACATATTAATACAGTCACTATTGGAACACAGGTTATCAGACAGATCTTCTACACACCCCGCTCTGATGACTAGACTAGTACACAAATTAAAATAGTCACTACAGCATCATAGGTTATCAAACAGTATCTGTGCACACCACGCTCTGATGACTAGACTAGTACACATATTAATACAGTCACTAGTGGTACACAGGTTATCAGACATACCCTGTACGAACCCCGCTCTGATGACTAGACTAGTAAATACAGTCACTACTGGAACACAGGTTATCATCAGGCTCTGTACATACCCCGCTCTGATGACTAGACTAGTACACATAATAATACAGCCTCTCCTGAAACACAAGTTATCAGACAGAAACTGTACAGACCCCGGTCTGATGGATAGACTAGTACACATATTAATACAGTCACTTCTGAAACACCGGTTATCAGACAGACTCTGTACATACCCCGCTCTGATAGAAAGACAAGTACACACATCAATAAGGTCACTAACGAAACACAGGTTATCAATCAGTTTCTGTGCAAACCCCGCTCTGATGACTAGACTAGTACACATATTAATACCGTCACTACTAGAACACACGTTATCAGACAGACTCTGTACGCACCCCGCTCTGATGACTACACTAGTACACTTATTAGTAGAGTCACTACTGGAACACAGGTTATCAGACAGACACTGTACACACCCCATTCTGATGACTAGACTAGTACACATATTAATACAGTCACTATTAGAACACAGGTTACCAGACAGACCCTGTACACACCCCCTTCTGATTACTGGCCGATTACACATATTAATACAGTCACTACTGAAACACAGGTTATCAGAGAGAAACTGTACACACCCCGCTCTGATGACTAGACTAGTACAAATATTAATAAAGTCACTACTAGAACACAGGTTATCAGACAGACTCAGTACACACTCCGCTCTGATGACTAGTGTAGTACACATATTAATACAGTCACTACTGAAACACAGGTTATCAGATATACACTGTACACACCCCGCTCTGATGGATAGACTAGTACACATATTAATACAGTCACAACTGAAACACAGGTTATCAGACCAAGTCTGCTCATTCTCCGTTCTGATAAGACTAGTACACGTATTATTAAAGTCACTAATGAAACACAAATTATCAGACAGACACTGTACATTCCCTGCTCAGATGACTAGATTAGTACACATATGAATACAGTCTCTACTGAAACACAGGTTATCAGACAGACTCTGTACATACCCCGCTCAGATTACTACAATAGTAAACATATTAAAAAAGTCACTACTGAACACAGGTTATCAGACATAGTCTGTACGCACCCCGTTCTGATGGATAGACTAGTACACATATTAATACGAGACCTTCTGAAACACCGGTTATAAGACTGACTCTATACATACCCCGCTCTGATGACTAGACTAGTACACATATTAATTCAGTCACTACTGGAAAACAGGTTATCACTTAGACTCTGTACATTCCCCGTTCTGATGACTCGACTAGTACACATATTAATACAGTCACTACCAGAACACAGGTTATCAGATAGACTCTGTACATACCCCGCTCTGATGTCTAGAATAGTACACATATTTCTACAGTCAGTTATGAAACACCGGTTATCAGACAGACTCTGTACACACCCTGCTCTGATGACTATATTAGTACACATATTAATACAGTCACTACTGGAATACAGGTTATCAGACAGACCCTGTACACCCCCCCCCCCCCCTTCTGATTACTGGACTAGTACACATATTAATACAGTCACTACTGAAACACAGTTTATCAGACAGGCTCTGTACATACCCTGCTCTGATGACCATACTAGTACATATATTAATACAGTCACTACTGAAACACTGGTTATCAGATATACTCTGTACACACCCCGCTCTGATGGATAGACTAGTACACATATTAATACAGTCACAACTGAAACACAGGTTATCAGACAGACTCTGTACATACCCCGCTCTGATTACTACAATAGTAAACATATTAAAAAGTCACTACTGAACACAGGTTATCAGACATACTCTATACGCACCCCGTTCTGATGGATAGACTAATACACATATTAATACAGTACCTTCTGAAACACCGGTTATAACACTGACTCTATACATACCCCGCTCTGATGACTAGACTAGTACACATATTAATTCAGTCACTACTGGAAAACAGGTTATCACTTAGACTCTGTACATACCCCGCTCTGATGTCTAGACTAGTACACATATTTATAGAGTCAGTTCTGAAACACCGGTTATCAGACAGACTCTGTACACACCCTGCTCTGATGACTATATTAGTACACATATTAATACAGTCACTACTGGAACTCAGGTTATCATCAGACTCTGTACATACCCCGCTCTGATGTCTAGACTAGTACACATATTATAATGATCGTGTGGCCTCCGGAAAGGCAGACTACAGATCTTTCTAGTTGACGCCCGTGGGCGACCTGCGCGTCGTAATGCGGATGAAGTGATGATGAAGACGTCACATACACTCATACACTCAGTCCCCGAGCCACGGGAATTAACACCAGGAGATTAAAATACTTGATGGCTCGGCCGAGAATCGAACCCGGGGCACTTTGGGCCAAAGCCTAGCTCACTAAACATTTAGCCACGGAGCCGGACAGTGCACATATTAATACAGTCACTATTGAAACACAGGTTATCAAACAGTCTCTGTGCACACCCCGCACTGATGACTAAGCTAGTACACATATTAATACAGTTACTACTAAAACACGGGTTATCAGACAGACTCTGTAAACACCCCGCTCTGATGATTAGACTAGTACACATTTCAATACAGTTACAACTGAAACACAGGTTATCAGAGAGACTCTGTACATACCCCGCCCTGACGACTAGACTAGTACACATATGAATACAGTCACTACTGGAACGCAGGTTATCAGAGTGACTCTGTACATACTCTTTTCCACTCTGATGCTTTCTATTGTACACATATTAACACAGTCACTACTGAAACACAGGTTATCAGACTGACTCTGTATACACCCCGCTCTGATGGATAGTTTTGTGCACATATTAATACAGTCACTACTGAAACACAGGTTATCAGACAGACTCTGTAAATACCCCGCTCTGATGACTAGACTAGTACACATATTAATACAGTCACTACTGGAACACAGGTTATCAGACAGACACTGTCCACACCCTGTTCTGATGACTAGACTAGTACACATATTACTAAAGACACTATTGAAACACAGGTTATCACACAGTCTCTATGCAAATCCCGCTGTGATGAGTAGACTAGTACATATATATATACAGTCACTACTGACACACAGGTTATCAGACAGACTCTGTACATACCCCGCTCTGATGGATAGACTAGTACACATATGAATACAGTCACTACTGAAACACAGGTTACCAGACAGACCCTGTACATACCCCGCTCTGACGGATAGACTAGTACACATATTAATACTGTCACTACTAAAACACAGGTTATCAGAAAGACTCAGTACACATCCAGCTCTAACGACTAGACTAGTACACATATAATACAGTCACTACTGGAGCACAGGTTATCAGAAAGACTCTGTACACATCCAGCTCTAATGACTATACTAGTACACATATTCATACAGTCACTAGTGGAACACAGGTTATGAGATAGACTCTGTACATACTCCCCCCCCCCCCCCCCCCCCCTCTGATGGATAGGCTAGAACACATAAAATGCTGTCACTACTGAAAAAAAAGGTTATCAGACGGACTCTGTACAACCCGCTCCGATGACTGAACTAGTATGCTACACATATTAATACAGTTACTACAAGAACACAGGTTATCATAAAGACTCTGTACACTTCCCGCTCTGATGACTAGACTAGTACACTTATTAATACAGTCACTACTGAAACACAGGTTATCAGACAGACCCTGTACACACCCCGCTCCAATGACTAGACTAGTAAACATATTAATACAGTCACTACTGGAACACAGGTTATCAGACTGACTCTGCACATACCCCGATCTGATGACTGGGCTAGTGCACATATTAATACAGTCACTACTGAAACACAGGTTACCAGACAGACCCTGTACACACCCCGCTCCGATGACTAGACTAGTAAACATATTAATACAGTCACTACTGGAACACAGGTTATCAAACTGACCCTGTACATGCTCCACTCTGATGACTAGACTAGTACACATATTAATACAGTCACTACTGGATTGTTAGGCCCCTTAAAACAACAATTATCATCATCATTATTATCACGACTGGAACACAGGTTATCAAACTGACTCTGTACACACCCCGCTCTGATGATCAGACTAGTACACATATTAATACAGTCACTATTAGAACACAGGTTATCAGACACTCTCTGTACATACCGCACTCTGTTCACTTGACTAGTACACGTATTAATACAGTCACTAATGAAACACTGGTTATCAGACAGGCTGCGCACCCTCAAGTTATTGGGACTTATGATGTGCAAAGCTCCAAAAGAAATATTGAGAATCAAAACGAACTTTCCCGGAGCGAGTATAGAATATCCAGGTGGAAACTGCTCGAGGTTGACCGCCACTGCAGCCCGGTAAGGAACCACTCAACTTTTTTTGTGACATTCTCAAGACATGCTTTAGCACGCAAAGATAATGACGTAAGTGACGTTTGCCTTTCACTGTAACGACAAAAAGTGAACCAACTTGTGTGTTAGTTCCTAGTTTGGTTAATTAGCGCCACGCGGTACAGTTACATTGGCCTACTACCTTTCATCACTATTTTTGTGCCTAACGGTTTCGGAATGTGTGCTAGCCTTTCAAGGCACTAGACGTCTACTTTGCGAATGCGTGAAATGTAGGTTGATTATATCTCACTACCACAGCTGAACAGTGGTGCCTCTGTCCGCTTTAATGACTCCGTGACTGGCGTTGCGCTGTATTGTCTTCATTACCTCATTACTGGAGATATTCCTGCAACACAAATGTGGCTAAATGCTCGTTCTGGTTCAGTTGCTGCACGTCACCACTTCTAGCGAAGTTGGCCATCCCAGAGGGCAAGTTTGATTCCCGGTTCTGCCAAGAAATTTTATTATGGCTTGAGAAACTGAAGTGTTATTTTCATTTAACTTCTTCTCTGAAAAATTAAGTACTACATATTAGAGGCAGGGACGGGCAATATTTTGCAAGTTTGGTGTAGCAACGAGCAATGAAAACGAAATCTAATGTTTTTCAGTCGGTGTGCACAATTGTTATAATTATCTTTTGACATAGGTATATGTAATGCCCTGTGTACCATTGAATTGAAGCCCGCTAACTTATCTTTACGTTCGATGGTTAGGCCGACATAATTCATCTTCCAATCGTGTTGACCGACTGAAAAACATTAAATTTCGATTGTTAACGCGACATTGAAAAATGGCATCCAACACGATAATGAGCAATCAAAATATAGGACCTTTGAACAGTTTAAAAAAATGTTATTGTTGATTATTCTTTAGGGGTATTGTGACATCGTGGTCATGTAGCCCCGTGTACTTGGATGTGTGTTGAATTTGTATGATAACCTGTGTTACTGTGATGACTGTACTAGTGTGTGTATTTGTAATTGAGGTAGGATTTAGGTGGGAAGCGGCCGTGGCCTTAAGTTAGGTACCATCCCGGTATTTGCCGGGAGTAGGAGTGTGAAACCTCGTAAATCCACTTTCAGGATGGCTGAGGTAATAATCAAACCCACCTCTTCTCTGTCTTGCTTTATGAGGCTGAGTGTACCACGTTCCAGCCCTCAGACCAAAATTAAATTTCTTCTTGGAGCTGGGAATCGAACCCAGGCCTCCGGGTAGATTATTGGCTGAGGAATAACCTAACCACCAAGGGAATATGATAAAGAAAACGAGGTGGGTTTCGGACTGGAGAAAAAGGATGGAGAAATAGGAGGAGAGTCCCACAAAAGTTATAAATTTAACTTTAAATGAACTTAGAGGCGGTTGCCACTGCAAATCCGTTCTCTGATACCTAAAGTGGGTAAGGACCTGGTCGAAGCTAACGGGAACCGCAGCTAGGACTTGGGCGGTTTGCAAGAGAATGGCTTTAGCGTATTCCCTCTCAAGCATGCATATGCGTACTATGGGGAAGAGTGATGGTCTGGCAAGAGTAACAGACTTATTGTAGATCTGTTCAAAGGACTTCTTTTTTGACCAAGCAATTCGAAGAGTACAAATAATTTGCATCGATTTTGATATTTCCAGTTTACGAAGTTGCAGAGTTATTACCAAGCGACCAAGTGCTTCCAAGCAGGATAATGATAAAGGAATTATGCCTTTGGGAATAAATTTGGTAAATGAACCAATAGTTGCATTTAGAAATGGCTAAGCTTTTACCCAGCCAGTAGCCGACTAAAAGTTTAGGCAAAGAGAAACACTTATCTTTTTGAAAACCAACCATAAGTTTTTTGGATAGGATCTCCACAAGCAGAAAGCTGGCGTAGCAAGCTGTGCTTGCCTTACTGGCCAGTTAGAATTAGCTATTAAAGCTAAGAGAGACTTTACCGAGATAACTACTAAGAGTTTTTGCTCAAATGCAACGAGTGGTGAAAGCCCTATCAATAGCTTTATTGGTGTTAACGAGGGCATGAACCTAGGAAGAGTTAGGAAAGCCAGGATCTTGCCTAACTGTAGTACCAGAGAAATGATGAATAAAAAAAAAGAAAGTTTAAGTTTATTTAACAATTCAAAGGAAGTTGATATCTTTAACAAATATATATTTTCAATTTGGTTAACAATTTTGGGGTCGCAGACCTCAGAAAACATTAAACGTTTGCGCCAGGCAATTAACAATTTATTAGGTTTCAAACCTTTATAAAATCCTAGCAAGGATTTAAAATAGCGAAGATAAAAATTCAAACTTTAAAGACAATTAAGTTGATTAAAGTTTAACAATAAATAGAGTACAAGGTGTGTACAATAAGAAATCTCTGCGTACCTATCTTATAAAAGGTTACAACTTCAAAATAACAAAGAAAGAGAACAGGTAGAATGAAAGAGAAGTTCCTATAACTTCTTATATTTATGCAGAATTACTTTTATGATAGCTATGCAAAATAGAGCAGGTCACTTACTGTGAAACCTGAAGAGAAAGTCAAAAGGAAGGTTCTAAACTTCCTATGTTCAAGTAGGAATCACGAGACAAATGGGGCAGTTTCCCTTTCGTTAGACCTAGAAATAACTCACTCGTGAGTTGAAAGAATTGTTTTCCCTGATTATAAGGGAGAAACAATGTAAGCTTGAACCGTGTATAAAACACGTGGTTATGCAGAAATTAATTAATGATAAACAAGCAAGATGGAAGGGCACTTCGTTAGAGTGACACCTCAAAGAAAATGATCTAGATTAACAATTTTATTAATATGGTTTGTTAGTAGAATGTTTAGGAAAGATCAATTGGGATTTAGGATCAATGTTCATGGCCTTATTTAAGGTAAACGGACGATCGCGACGCGGTAGAAAAGTTGAACAAGCACTAGTTATCACTATAGTCTGTTAAATGGATGAAAAGTTCACTTGTAGTAACACGAAAGTTTATGGCAAAGAAAGTTATTGCAATGATGAAAAAGGACTGGTTGCACTAGATAGGCGAAAGTCTATTGCTTGAGAAAGTTGTGTATTACAATTAAATGCGCCATAGAACATTCCAACGGTGGAAGAAAATTAGCTATTGAGCTTTAATTCAGAAGGAAGATTCTTCAATTTTCAATAGTATTCTCACAAGTGAGTGAAAAATACATGACGGCAAGACTTGTAGATAAAGTACAGGATCTGGAAGATTCCAGAACGATCCTAATAGAAGAATGGAGCCAAAGTTAATCCAGCGGAGGAACTAGCTTGGTATTTTATAGACAGCGGGTATTAGATAATATCCCACGTGGTGAGAAGATTTCTCATTTAAATAGCTTAAGAAAAGCTACTTTTTATTAAGGTTGGCTTAGACAGACAAAAGCCCAACATAGCAAATCCCGCGAAGGATGATTTTTGCCCCAAATAAGTAATCTCACACTGCCTATAAAATGATCATTGAAGTGTGTAGAATTAAAACCGATGAAGATGAGGTTAAAACCTTAAGTCTGTACTTATCTTTGTTGCATGGCGAAGATGAAGTCCCCTTTGACGGATACCTAATGTGCCAACATGGCGTAGAATGTAGAGAGTGCCTCTTGGTTTGAGGAGACTGGCTCTGGTTGAGCCTTGACTGACCAAGTCAACTGCCGACTTACAAGTGAGACCCACTCAGCGAAGCGCGGAGGGTCCAAGGAAGGGAAAAGAGTGGGGGTAGGAGACAAAAGGAATACATATAAGCATGAACAATATTGTAAACTTAAATTCTCTTGAGAAAATGGTCTTCAAAGAGTTGATAGCAGTCGATACTAGCACAGCCTGGTGGGTGAAAGAGTAGACGAAGTTCTCTTGATCACGGAGATAATAGCTGGCGATGGCAACGAGAACTGGTGGCCAGATGGATAAGGAAGTCCTCTTGCACCAGGAAGAATTGAGGAGCTTCTGAGATTCGCTGCTAGATGACGCTAGGTGGGTCATGGAAGATATACTCGTATATCTAGAACAGACTCACAAAGAACATAAGAGACATGACCAACAAAGAGAAAATTGAAGATCACTGTTGGTGTTTGATAAAAAAGGAAGAAATGAACAAGAAAAGAGCATTAAACTTTATATTCTCTCGTACCGTGTATTCCAAGAATACACCAGCCTCCTCGGTGACAGCCAAGATTATTAGCCACTCTGCAACGAGGCGTTTTTTTTTACAATAGATAGTTTCAAGGTAGTGTTAACAATTACATTAAGTTGTTGTTTTGATGGAAGTTTGGGACATTTTTGGTCATATGCTCCAAGCATTAGTCGATCATTTTAGCACAACAAGTATGAAAGTTGATCCTATACTGTACATACAGAGGTTTGCTGCGGAGTTCTGCCCATGTGTACCAAGTTATGCTCCTCAGCAGGCTTTTGTGTCACCCTGGACCTCGCCGGGGTAATAGTCACATAGCTTGTTTCATTCCTGGGGGGAGTTATACGTTAATGCCGTGAAAGCCTTTATTCCTTTTGTAAGGTTTTATTTTCAACTCTTTTAAAACAAAATGACTGTCATGTCATAAGGTTACTAGTAGGCTACCTTCTGACTCTCTATGGCAGATATCTCCTGTTCTCCTGGGACTAATCAGGCTATACCAGGTGAATCAACTGCCGCTAATTATATTATTTTATGCAGCCCAACTAACGTGTGCTAACAGGAACGTCAATATTTCTCTGCCTGCATCCCTAACGGTACTAATGCATAGCAAGCATATCCTGCAAACGATACTGAACACTATTATTCTTCCCTCGACGTGACTACAGACCGATCGAATAATATGATCGAGGGAAAATTAATAGTGCTCAGTATCGTTTGCGGGATATGCTTCCAATGCATTAGTACCATACGGGATGCAAGCAGAGAAATATCGACCTTCCTGACAAAACGCGTTAGTTGGGCTGCATAAAAAAATATTATTAGGGGCATGTGATTCACCCGGTATACATTACCCCAGTCCTTCTTCGGTGTTAATCTTTTCGTATTGAGAAAATACGGCTGTTTAACCAGCGACTTCAAGAACACTGAGCTCACCACCCCAAGGGTATAACTACCGCGCCCATACTCCCCTCTGACCCTTCTCCAGATCATGACTTAAGAACGTTAGGGACGGAAACCGAACTAGTTTTGTATTCTATTTAATTTATTTCTGCTAAACCTGTGTGTTTTTGAAGTGGGGAAAAGTGTGGAAGGGCACCCACAGTGTTGCAACCAGCGCAAACCTAGCAGCAGATACGCTGCCAGACTTGGGTCAAAGCTCCCGGTATCCAGTTGCAATTGCTTCACGCGCGTTTCTTGAAGGAATTAGAATTTCACAATTATTATAGAAACATAAAGCTAAATATGAATTAACATGTTCCCCTATAGTTCAGCACCGGCGTATAGAGTTGAAGGTGCCAATTTAAAATATGTATATAGGGGATGCCTCATTAGTAATGTCATTTTTAAAGAAAATTTTATTTGGAAGATTTCGGACAAGAAATTAAACTATTCTTCAAAGTATACACCATCAGATTCTATGGTCTTGAGCCATCTTTCAGCGAGGTTTCAAATCCCGCGACGGTACCAGCCTCTGGGTTTTGATGCGAAGAATCCGGCGAGACCCACTTCCACAGCCTCAATATTTTCGAAATCTCTTCCACGCAAGAAATGGGTCATGGATTGAAAAATATGGTCATTTGAAAGTGCAATATCAGGCCTGTATGCTGGATGTAGTAGCAGTTTGAGTAGGTAATGTAGGCCGGTCCTGGCACAGTACTAATGCGCAAGATGGCCGCCACGCGCCACTACCCTATGTTATTCTTATGGAAGGAGAGTCATAGCCGGTACAGGGGCTAATGCGCAAGATGGCCGCCGTGCGCAACCGCAGTCCTAAATAGCGGGCTATTCAAATAATTATTTATTTGTTATTAACAAAAAATTATTTATTATTTATTATTAATTTATTATTTATTTTTTCTTTAATGTATTATTTATGTTTTTAATGTTTTTTAAATTTCTTTATTTTAATACTTATTTTTTTTTTTAAATTTATTATTTATTGTTGTGTAAAAGCACTGAACTGCAAGGTCATTAACCCAACAATTCTCTAACCCATAATTACAAAAAAACGATTTCAAGATTTAATTAATGCATGTAAGATTATTTTTATTTTTTCATTTTAGATTTTAAATTTTGGATTTTTATTTTAAGATTTTACCATTTAAATTTTAAATTTCTAGATTTTAAATTTTACTTTTTATATTTTGCGGAAAATACCATACAAGGTCACAGACGTATTTTAATTTTTAATTTTTTAACTTATACATTTTTTATTTTCTTTTATATTTTTATTTATTATTTTTAGCACAGGGCTGATGCGCAACATGCTCACTGCACGCAACCCATTACATCAATGACATGCTAACCTAACATAACCTCAGTTCACCTAACCAAACATCTCCTCACCTAACTTCACCAAACCAAACGTGTCTTGACATAACCTAACCTAACCTAACATAACCTCAGTTCACCTAATCAAACGTGTCTTGACATAACCTAACCTAAGCTAACTTTACAAACCTAACCTAACTTCACCTAACCTAACCTAACCTAACCTAACCTAACCTAACCTAAACTAACCTAACTTAAGCTAACCTTTAAAGCTAAGCCAAAATCTAATGCACACACCCAAAGTATATAAGGGCACATGCAACTATCTCTATGCTAGTCTTATAGAGAGTAAGATAAAGCTACCACTGTGGCTACTGTGCAAGATGTTCGCTACACACAACCAGCTTAGGATTACAAAGTCAGTTAAGTTTTAAAAAGTAAAGGCTTTTCTTCATTTTCTTTCTTTCCCTAGGCTTAACACCAGCACTAGGGCATAACCCTATAGGCAGAGTTAACACACACAAACACTTACAGAGGAATTACCTTACGCAAAATGTTCTTTTAATTATAAGTACAAGGCCAGAGTTTACATGCTGTAGGGTGGCAACTTTCTTTACGCTGCTTATTTTACCTCAACATTTTACAGGTTTCCATTACATATCACAGGGCTGTATATCTTACCTCAAAGCATATAGGTAATAAATGGGTTATACTATACTTTTGGCTACCTAGTTTCAGCTAACTAAGGACAATTTCTTAAGATTACTGGAGGTTAACAGTTGGATTAGGAGTGGGTAGTAATAAAAATGTACGAGCAGTGACCCTACAATATTTTTAAAAATTAATTTAAATACATTTACAATATTTACACATAATACATTTCTTTAATTTATTTTTGTTATAAACTGTACAGTTGGTTTATTTTTTTGTTTTATATTTTTTTTATTCTTAAGTATAACAACCATTATTTTTCTTGTTGCTTGATTGGTGGTTTATTTGTAGTGCTATTGTCTAATTTTTTAAATTGATTTGGTTTATGTATTTGCTAGGTGCAGGTAGAGTAATATATTTCTTGTATAATTTTAGGATTTTGATATCCATAACTTAACCATGGTCATTACTCAACCGTTGACCATACTTAAATATTGTAAATGTATTTATATTAATTTAAAAAATATTGTATGGACACTGCTTGTACATTTTATACTGCCCACCTCCTACTACTATTCCAACTGTTAACCTCCAGTAATCTTAAGAAATTGTCCTTAGTTAGCTGAAACTAAGTAGCCATTTATTACCTATATGCTTTGAGGTAAGATATACAGCCCTGTGATATGTAATGGATACCTGTAAAATGTTGAGGTAAAATAAACAGCGTAAGGAAAGCTGGCACCCAACAGCATGTAAACTCTGGCCTTGTACTTATAATTAAAAGAACATTTTGTGTAAGATAATTCCTCTGTAAGTGTTTGTGTGTGTTAACTCAGCCTATAGGGTTATGCCCTAGTGCTGATGTTAAGCCTAGGGAAAGAAATAAAATGAAGAAAAGCCTTTACTTTTTAAAACTTAACTGACTTTGTAATCCTAAGCTGGTTGTGTGTAGCGAACATCTTGCACAGTAGCCACAGTGGTAGCTTTACCTTACTCTCTGTAAGAATAGCATAGAGATAGATGCATGTGCCCTTATATACTTTGGATGTGTGCATTAGCCTTTGGCTTAGTTTTAAAGGTTAGCTTAAGGTAGGTTAGCTTAGGTTAGGTTAGGTCAGGTTAGGTTAGATGAAGTTAGGTCAGGTTTGTTAAGTTAGCTTAGGTTAGGTTATGTCAAGGCACGTTTCATTAGGTGAACTGAGGTTATGTTAAGTTAGGTTATGTTAGGTTAGGTTATATCAAGACACGTTTGGTTAGGTGAAGTTAGGTGAGGGCATGTTTTGGTTAGGTGAACTGAGGTTAGGTGAACAAAGGTTAGATAAAGTTAGGTTAGCTTAGGTGAAGTTATGCGAGGAGATGTTTGGTTAGGTGAACTGAGGTTATGTTAGGTTAGCAAGTCATTGATGTAATGGGTTGCGTGCAGTGAGCATGTTGCGCATCAGCCCTGTGCTAAAAATATCAAATTAAAATATAAAATAAAATAAAAATGTATAAGTTAAAAAATTAAAAATAAAATATTAGGTCTGTGACCTTGTAGTTTTGTTTTTTCCGCAAAATCTAAAATGTAAAATTTAAAATCTAGAAATTTAAAATCTAAAATTTAAAATCTTAAATTGTAAAATCTAAAAATAAAAAAATACAGAATCTAAAATCTAAAATTTAAAATCTAAAATGTAAAAATAAGAATAATCTTACATGCATCAATTTAAATCTTGAAATCAGGCTTTTGTAATTATGGGTTAGAGAATTGTTGGGTTCATGACCTTGCAGTTTAGTGCTTTGACACAATAAAAATAATAATTAAATTAAAAAATAATTTAAGTATTAAAATAAAGAATAGAAAATCATTAAAACATATAAATAATACATTAAATAAAAATAAATAATAAATAAATAATAAATCATTTATAGTTGATAACAAATAAATAATTATTTGAATAGCCCGCCATTTACGAGTGTTGAGTAATGATCTTACAAATTATTCTCAATTTAAAATAACATTTTTATTATTTGTAAGTTTGTGATGTAAATGTAATTGTTATTTGAAGAGGCAAAACTATTAAAATGTAATATAAGCACAATGATTCGCAACAAAGACAAAGTGTCTGTTATGAGTGAGAGGTTTGTGTCAAGTTCGCAGTTCTTTGTAAGTTCAAACATCTCGTAATTATTATGATTTTTAATTCTGTCTACCCAAAGAAAAGGTTTCCCCATGAAAGAGCAAAGTCTGTCACTTCAGGTGAGGATATTTTCTTTTTTCCCCCTGCATGATTTTATTCAGTGCATTTATTGTTTAGAATATGCAGGCAAGAAAAGCAAGTGTATTGCACCAACAATCATCACTAAGGAAATTGGCATATTCACAAGTCATGACTGCGAGACAAGCATCTCACTTCTGTGTAAATAAACAGCTCACTGTATTTAGAATCCATTTCCGAGCATAGATCTGAAAATAATTTTTTTAGAGGCCTTGCTTTTATGCAACTAACCATCTTTACTGCTCAATTTATTAATTCTGCAAGTCAGGACCAAGTGACTTTGAAACAAGTGCTTCTCTATGGAGAAACCAATGTGTAAAGATTATTTCCAGACACTTTTGCTTTGCTAAGGCCAAAATCCTTTTATAGAACCTGCTTAAGAGGGCGCGTTATTTGTGCAAATATTCAAACGAGATTTCCATGACAAACCGAATGCATCAAGCATAAAGCCACAGCCGCTTCCTACCCAGATCCTCCCTCAATTACAAATACACACATTATTGCACACATCACAGTGTCACAGATTATATCAGACAAATTCTACACACACCAAAGAACACGGGGCTACATGACCGAAATGTCGCAAAGCCCCTAAAGAATTAACAACAATAACAACGAAATCAAATATATCTTTTACCTTAGTTGTTTCGGAGAGAGCTTTACAAAATAAAACAGTTCTACGATGCTTTCATCATGAATGAACCTGACAAATGTTATCAATTGTGCTTCATTCGTGACGTCAGTTGACCTGTCCAGCTGTATTGAAAAATATTCAACCTGATGGAGTAATTGCATAGTTCGAGGTTCGATATTTTTAGGCATATCTTGAATGTGTTTACTAATAGTATTGTCTGAAATGGGAGCTTACTTTACTTGTATTACAAATTCTTCACCAGATTAATTTTTTAAATTTTGGAACATGCAGGTAAAATTACAGACTCGTCTGTTTCATGTTCATTTTTTAAGCAATTTTGGTGCAGCAGAAAAGAGGAGAATTGAAGGGTTTGTAATGTGGTGTTATAGGAGAATGATGAAGATCAGATGGGTAGATAGGGTAACAAATGAAGAGGTACTAAGCCGAGTGGGACATATGTTTCTGGCGACTGCTAATGAAGAGAACAGATAGGTTGGTAGGACACTTACTAAGACACCCAGGAATAGCAAGCTTAGTTATGGAAGGAAGGGTCGAGAACAAGAACTGTAGGGGTAGACCAAGGTTAGAATATGTTAAACAGATTGCCTCGGATGTAGGGTGTGGTAGCTATGTAGAGATGAAACGAGTAGCTCAGGACAGGGAGGCATGAAGAGCTGCATCAAACCAGTCAAAAGACTGAAGACTCAAACAATATATTTCAGCCACAGCATAGCCTTCTTCCAGTGCTTTGTACACTAACATGCTTTGTATAACTTTAGATTGTTGGGCTTCTTGAGACAAGATTTGTTTAAAATATTCCAACGGCTTATCTTTTAAATGGGCATGCTTTGTGTGAAAATGACGTTCTAACTTACTGGATGCCAAAATGTAATGCATTTCAGTCGGTAAACATGATTGTACCAAATTGCACGTTCCCCCATTTTGATTGGGTACAATTGTGTTGGCAGACTGAAAAGCATTACATTTCGATTACTAAGGCAACACTGAAAAATGGCTTTCAACCCGATTACTGGATGCCATTGCTTCATTTGACAACTGCTGTCCACAGACAACACACTGAGGGCGTGGGTGTTGCTCTCCTACAGGCCAATCAAAAACAAATAATGAATAAGTTTCTTGATATTGACGCACAACACATATGCAGAAATCCTCAAATAGCTGGTAGAGGCAGAAGTGTCCGTTTTATTTTCTTCACTTAACTCTGCTTTTTAACTGCGCACCGATCCATTTAATTTACAATTACAGCTCTCGGATTTTGCGTAAAAGCACAGCACACTGTCAACTGTTCAATAATGTGTTCTATCAACGCGGAAATCCCACAGTTATTCCCTTTCATAAACAAACGTATTTAACTACAAACATAACATTTTACTTGCACAACAATAGCCCTATTAAATGAACTCTTTCATATCATTCTCGTATTGGGGAATTGCAACAATAACAAAAAACAAAGAAATAATTACGGGCTATTACTATTAATGAACTTTTTCCTGTGTTATTGAGGATTTGCGCCGTTAATTAAGGATTGGTAACTTGATTTTAATTTCCTCGTAGCACATCAGCGGCTCATTCGTGGCCCACCAGCAGCTTATTCATGGCACACCAATGTGCCGCGGTTGAAAAATGCTGCAAGGGATTTAATTCTGTACATTTTTACAGTCAGCAGTCCAACAAGCTACCTAATAACTCTCCCTGTGTATTTAAGCCATAATCTCTCAGTATCTCAGAATAAAAGCAAGGAGATAATTTCAAACATACTGTGCTCAATTAGGGCTCAATATTTCAGGGAGTTCGGTAATGTGAAGGACCAGTAGAGGATATGAAAATAGGCTATGTTATACCTTTACGGAACTAATTGTTATAGAAAAGTGGTCTTATTTCAGCTGTTGCTCAAGTGACAATTTGGATTGAGTGCCCAAACCCCAAGAACAAGTTATTGGCTGCGCTCTGGAATAGCACAGGTTATCAGATAAGTCTTGCACACATAGTAAATACACGGGATGAAAGTCCGTGAATTAAACAACAGTGAAAACACGTAGTTTGTCTCTGTACCAATGGCAGTACCGCAGCTGGTGGACCGGATGAGCTGATCAATTGCTGCTAATAGAGTGCAGCTCCGGTGTCCTGCTAATTGTTCAGCCTTCACTTTGAGCGCTCCGTTATCATCCACTTGTGGTTGTGGTGTAGGTTTCTGTAGCCAGTGGACACCGTTATTGAGCTACGGTGCCTGGCTTCTGGGATGTGTTCTGCGCTATGGTCGCCTAAGTCTACATAAGTCACTGTGATCTTGAGTGATTGGGGCTAGTATTCTGCTTCATAGGTATTTCATCAAAATTGCCAACAATAATCAAATTAAAGTCAAAACGGGTTTTGTGGAACTGACGGAGCCAAGGACCTCATGAAAACGAACCTACACGATGTTTCCATGTCACTCTCACACATCCCAAAATCCATGAAAGTATTCGTGAAATACATCTGCTCATATTGTTTCTATTGTGTAGGAACACTTATAACAGCCACTCGCATACGGTATCATTGAAATGAGTAAATATACGCGTGGAGCGTGCTGAGAATAAACGATTAACACACATTGCGGCACCTCGAGATAAGTTAGGCCTATGTGGTCACACACCAGTAACCTGGACAAGTCTCATTCGAGATAGTGTATGTGATGTAGAGAGTTGATGACAAATAGGCTACCAATTTTACACTGTTAGTAGATTTCAAAGTATCAGGCCGTTAATTTAAAATCACTCAGTGCATTAACTACTAAATTAACTTGTACCATCGATGTCTACTAGCTGCGTTATACTTTCTTGTTTTACTGACATAACTTCCCAAGTTGGAATACCTCATTTGACATAGGGCAGTGCAAATGTTACTCTTCACCTCCCGCTCAGCGTACCGCGACTTCAAGAGGTTTGAAAGTTCGAAGAGCAAAGTTCTTATTCCCAGCGCAGACAGCGGCCTTACTGAATAGGTTTTACACTACCACCAGGCAAATGTCATGATGGTACTGCACCCTTATATCTGGATGATCCACCAAAATCCCAGGCTGGAAATAATAATGGATTGTTGCATCTTGTAGTCCCGGCTACAAACAACATGGTGCTACTTGGTGAAAACCCTCAGGATAAGGAACAGCATTTTTTTTCAAAACGAAATGTGCTATAGTAACTAACTACAGAACAGTAGGGTTCTCTATCAACTCAGGAACAATGAGAATCTATAAAAATCTCGGGCGCAAGGATGCGGATCAGGTCCCTCGGGAACTTCCACCCTACAGCACATTCCTTTACCATTTAACTATAAAGATAAAGCCAAGTTCCTATAAAAGATCAGGCAATCGTAACAACGTGCCTGTCGTATTTATTCTCTAAACAATTACACGTTTCCTAACACTGGCATTGATTATATGCCTTAATAATGTTAAATAAAATCGAATGACCAAATGTCATTGCTTCACTTGCATAAAATACAAGTTCGTTTGCTATAGAAACCATAAAACAATTATTCCAAACGCTTTTTATAAGCTTAAACAAAATCATGACTTAAATCAGCGACAAACAACTGCTGTTTCCTAGGTAGCAGGAGTTTAATAACAAGAAAAATGTTATTAAGTCAATAAAACAAATATCCCCATAAAAATAAATGAAATTACCACTGACGTAGATCTCCGTCATTACAAAAACTATTCATTACTCTATACAATTATCTCCCGCCTCCTATCTCTTGAATTCTTCTCATGGAAGCGAATAAAATCTCTATTTACATTTTTAAATTACAAGTTAAAAATAATAATGCGCGTAAATGTAATTATAAACCTTTCTTTAAATCTAAATATACTTTCTGTACAACACAAATATTAACATTGTAGTTCAGCAACTACACAATACAAAATAAAATATGTACAACTGTCCGTCTGCTTTCTCTACTGACAATATAGACTGAAATTGTCTTCCTATTTCTTTACTGCTTCTCTACTGACTTTAGAAAATAATCATTCACCATACTATGTCTTATTCGTGACACTATGACAATTCGGGATTCTATGAAATGAAAATCCACAGCCTGCTTCCAGTCTCCGACCGGGTCAGGAATGGAATGAATGAAGCCCCCATCTAGCGGCGAGGATATGGACTGTCCCGGCTGCCGAGGCCTGACGCACTCCTCTGGGGCAATGATTAAATGAATGACAGATGAAATGAAATGATAGTGGAGAGTGTTGCTGGAATGAAATGTTGACAGGGAAAACCGGAGTACCCGGAGAAAAACCTGTCTGCCTCCGATTTGTCCAGCACAGATCTCACATGGAGTGACCGGGATTTGAACCACGGACCCAGCGGTGAGAGGCTGGCGTGCTGCCGCCTAAGCCACGGAGGCTTCTCGGGATTCTATAATCCATACAATTAAGTAGAGACATAGTTCAAAGACCTCCTACAACTTGTCTGTTAATAATAAAAATACATACTTCCACTGCGTTGAATAATTACCGTAAATTCTATATCTAATTAAAGATCCATTTAAATAGATCTCAGTTTACTCTCAGTTTACTCTCAGTTTCAACCAAGATCCATTAAATCCTATAATTACTTTCAGATTTAACTTCATCTAGGATCCGCTGTCCTGTGAATTTCAAGGAGTTTCGACTCTGTGAGACTATTGCAATAACTTCCAATACTAATAAACATCAATAATACTGCATCTTCATAAAACATCCTTTTCAACCTCAAAATATGCGCAAGTCTGTCACTACAGACATTCCTTCAATAGTTGACCAATGGCTTCACAATTGCTCATTGTCAAACAACAAATACCTCCGTCTGCTACGGGAATAATAAATCTCACCCTCAGAGATGATTTGCAGTTCCTTTCAAAAACATATACTTCTTAGCTCACTTCTCATTAACAAATTCTTCTCGTAGTTGCAACAATCTTAATAAAAATATTTAATAAAAATACTGGTTCTATCAATGAATTAATTTAACAGGTAATACGATAAAATACTAGTCTTCAAATAACAATCTTATTTCTTTGCATCACTCACATTTCTATAAAAGCTTTCAATTAGCTGCAATATTTCTTTAAATCTTTCTTCACATTCTTATTACTTCAAAAATACGCTGTAATTCGTATTTGTTAACTTGACATTGTATTCCTTTACATATTCTTCCTTTAATATATTTCTCTCACAAACCTCAATACTTTATAATTGTTAGTCACCAAATATGTATAACCAAATCTGTCTAATAAGTTATCAGATCGTGACTTTGCATAGATCTCTACATAAGATCTTTAAGAATCGCATTCTGTCAAATATATTTCAGTATAATACTCTTGGAACAAGTTTCCAAATATTACTATCGTTGACAAAAAACGATATCTTACAATTCAAAAATAAACAAACTGTGATCTGAACTCATTTAAACTTTACCATAAATATATTCTGAACTAAACTGTAAAATCTCCCCATTCAAATTTCGAAAGTCGCAAAATTCTAAAAATTCGAAATAAAAATTCCAAATACTCAAGATCGACGAAAAACGTGAATAAACATCCGCATGATGTAGTTATGAAAATATAACGTCGAAAACTACAATAATATCATTGAAATGTAGAAAAATGGCATCAATAAATAGTTGTCGGATATTCTTAACAGTTCTACAATACTCTACGAAGTGGGATATATATCGTTGGTCTGAAGACTATCTTGTGTTGCATTAAAGATGACTAGAAGTGGGCTTTCTTCGCTATCCTTTAGAAACGGGTTGTTTCCAATAGCGCGAGGCTGCATGATGTAGTTCGGTCTGCTCCGGTCTCCTACAGAAGTTCCCATGCGTTCAGGTCCGGGATTCTAACTCTATCCTTCTGCTGGTGAATCTTCTTGTATGAGATGGGATGGGAAAGCCCTTTCTCTCTTGATGGCGCCGGGTCCTCCCTGGCCGCCCTCGTTCTGGAAATTCTTCTATCTTCTTTCGCCAAAGTTCTGATTATGTCGTCATTTTAGTTGTGGAAATGACTTGTAGATGTAGAATTTTCAGCATGGGAGAGATGAGATGTTAATCTCTCCCGCGAGATTGATGTTATGTCATTTCGAATGTTCTTGCTGCCGTCATAGTTCTGTCCCCATAACTTCTTAGTTGATCATCATGACTCCTGTAGATTCATTAATAAATTTTTCCCTCAACTTCAGGAATTTCAACATGGTTAATAATGTAGATTGGTTCTAATAACTTTTATATTTCGTTGAATGTCGACTTTATGTATCTTCTTGCACAAACTAAGTCCCTTCGTTCGTGAACTTCTATTTGCTTTGTCGAATTGTTGAGTAATTTGCTGAGACGTCTTTCTCCACTGAAGTCGTAAGTATTAAGAGCCTCGATTTTTCTCTCATTTCCCCCTCATCAAATTTCGAAGTCCGCGTCCTTTTCAAACCAAGGATCTGATTGGTCGCTCATAGTCGATGATCATAATAATCCTTAATTAAATAAACAATTAGTAGCAATTTTAATAAATAGTTCTTATTTATTATTTAATATCGTCCATGATATTACGATGTGTTAAAATCATCCTGGTAATTAGCGAAGTTCATTGCATTACTTGGTCTCGTTTAAGTAAGGCCGCTTCTCATTGGCTGCGTGCCACGTGCCGTACTCGCGTCTCCTCCCTCCACACTCGAGACACGCTTGTCACGCGTGCAGAGAATGGGCTCTCTTCGGGAATACTCGATTCTCCTCGTGCACGTTCGTCCGGTCTTTGTTTGAACGACGCAGTTTGACTGTAAGTTCCCCCTCGCGACTGCTAATATTCTCATTGGCTGGCTGGGTTAACTCAGTTAACTGTGCGATGTATAAACCAGTTCTGTGTCGACTTCCAGCATAGCTATAATTTATCACGGGACAATTTAGAAAACGTTTGAAGACATGAATAATTTTCTCGCTCATATCCATATAAGAGCACAGTACCTTATTACATGTCTCGAGGCACATTACACCCTGTATATATGATGTTAGGTGAAATGCTGAATGGTGATTTTTTACAACCATATAATCACTCCAAATTACAAACTCCGGATATCTGTCACCATTTAGCAATTCACCTAACATCATATATACTGCATTTAGCATACACTGGCAGTTTCAGTACCAATGAAAAATCCACGGCCTGCTTCCAGTCTCCGACTGGGTCAGGAATGGAATGAATGAAGCCCCCATCTAGCGGCGAGGATATGAACTGTGCCGGCTGCCGAGGCCTGACGCACTCCTCTGGGGCAATGATTAAATGAATGACAGATGAAATGAAATGATAGTGGAGAGTGTTGCTGGAATGAAATTTTGACAGGGAAAACCGGAGTACCCGGAGAAAAACCTGTCTGCCTCCGTTCTGTCCAGCACAGATCTCACATGGAGTGAACGGGATTTGAACCACGGACCCAGCGGTGAGAGGCCAGCGTGCTGCCGCCTAAGCCACGGAGGCTTAGTTTCAGTACCAATACTGCAACTAAATAATTGTACATATTGTAAATATTTTCACCTGTATTTTCAAACATAGATTTTATAGCCTAAGTGTAATGGATCTGATGATGATCGCTTGACGATCGAAACTGGTCATCCTAGTGTATTTATTAATCTCATGTAATTTATTTCAGGATTAGGGCATAACCCATCTCTTATGGGTAAATTCGTGTTGACCGACTGAAAAGCACTAAACTCTTGCCTCATCTTAATATTGTGCAGAGTGATAAGCATCAGTCACGTAAATTCCAGTCTCAGTGTTATGAGCAGTATGACTGGTTAACAGCAAGTGTAACGACGGGCACGGTACATTGATATGTTTGTATTCTGTTTGGTGGCGATAGTAAAGAATGGGGTTGCGAGTATTAAAAATGTTCATCGTAGAGCACGAAAGCATCAAATTTCTAAGGAACATATTCTTAATTCGGAATGATATCATCTTCTGGGACAACACAGAATAGAGAGCGAAACAGACAACTGGAGATTATCTAAAAAGAACTATAAGGTATGAACTTTAGAATACCCAGTTGCATAAATGTAGCTTTGCCACTGCTGATAACCTGTGTTCCATGGTGACTAATAGTGTGTTTGACTGTAACTATTAGGGTCTAATGTGCTTCGAGACTTGTAATAAGGTACCATCACGACATTTGCCTGGTGGTAGTGTAAAACCTATTCAGGATGGCCGCTGTCTGCGCTGGGAATAAGAACTTCGCTCTTCGAACTTTCAAACCTCTTGAAGTCGCGGTACGCTGAGCGGGAGGTGAAGAGTAACATTTGCTCTGCCCTATGTCAAATGAGGTATTCCAACTTGGGAAGTTATGTCAGTAAAACAAGAAAGTATAACGCAGCTAGTAGACATCGATGGTACAAGTTAATTTAGTAGTTAATGCACTGAGTGATTTTAAATTAACGGCCTGATACTTTGAAATCTACTAACAGTGTAAAATTGGTAGCCTATTTGTCATCAACTCTCTACATCACATACACTATCTCGAATGAGACTTGTCCAGGTTACTGGTGTGTGACCACATAGGCCTAACTTATCTCGAGGTGCCGCAATGTGTGTTAATCGTTTATTCTCAGCACGCTCCACGCGTATATTTACTCATTTCAATGATACCGTATGCGAGTGGCTGTTATAAGTGTTCCTACACAATAGAAACAATATGAGCAGATGTATTTCACGAATACTTTCATGGATTTTGGGATGTGTGAGAGTGACATGGAAACATCGTGTAGGTTCGTTTTCATGAGGTCCTTGGCTCCGTCAGTTCCACAAAACCCGTTTTGACTTTACTTTGATTATTGTTGGCAATTTTGATGAAATACCTATGAAGCAGAATACTAGCCCCAGTCACTCAAGATCACAGTGACTTATGTAGACTTAGGCGACCATAGCGCAGAACACATCCCAGAAGCCAGGCACCGTAGCTCAATAACGGTGTCCACTGGCTACAGGAACCTACACCACAACCACAAGTGGATGATAACGGAGCGCTCAAAGTGAAGGCTGAACAATTAGCAGGACACCGGAGCTGCACTCTATTAGCAGCAATTGATCAGCTCATCCGGTCCACCAGCTGCGGTACTGCCATTGGTACAGAGACAAACTACGTGTTTTCACTGTTGTTTAATTCACGGACTTTCATCCCGTGTATTTACTATGTGTGCAAGACTTATCTGATAACCTGTGCTGTTCCATGGTTGTAAAAAATCTCTCCAAATTACAAACTCCTGATATCTATCACCATTTAGCATTTCACCTAACATCATATATACTGCATTTAGCATACACTGACAGTTGTAGTACCAATACTGCAACTAAATAATTGTACATATTGGAAATATTTTCACCTGTATTTTCAAACATAGGTTTTATAGCCTAAGTGTAATGGATCTGATGATGATCGCTTGACGATCAAAACTGGTCATCCTAGTGTATTTATTAATATCATGCAATTTATTTCAGGATTAGAGTATAACCCAGCTCTTTTGGGTACATTCGTGTTGACCGACTGAAAAGCACTAAACTCTTGTTTACTAAGGCAACACTGAAAAAATGGCTTCAAACCCCACAATTCTCTCTTTCACTGCACATTTCACTTCATAGGACAACGAAGAAAAAGGTCTTGATTTAAATGGTACACTATTAAAGCACTACACTGGTCCCTGTTTTAAAACTCACAAACGAACATGCACACGCTGAAATACCGCCCACCTCTTGAATGCACTGCTTGGAACCTAGGCTCTCTGTTGACGCAATCAGCGTTGGTCAGATATCGACCTTCCGCTTGGCGCATGTGCAATTGCCTTCTTTACCCACAGAGACTTGAGCCTGTTTCAAAGGAGACTCACTGGCTGCTCAGTCCTGAGCTGAGAAGCTGGCGTCAATCCCACCGTTGCTACAGAAAATAATACCGAAAACTAGAGATTTAATTTGCCTATGCCAATGAAAAATAGGAAAATTTACATGTGCAAATTCCTTGAGAATGAAATGGGTATTCTAAGGCTCAATGGTTCGCCACTGGTCATCAGACACACATCCAAGCACACGTCGTATGATCAGTATAGTATTGTATGTTCTAGGTTCACAAAATAAATTAATACCATAACTAATATTCCTCTAGTGTCACGGGTATAGAACATACAAATGTGAGACACCTTTTAGCAATATATTGTATCTGCTTATTTTCAGGGCGTCTTCCCTTGGCATTGCCATTTGGTTATCACAAGCTGGAGTAGATCGTTTTTCATCTAAGGTAAGAAATCCACATCAAAATTTTAGTTCAGTACAATCGAGGCATACAGAACGTCTCAAGTCATCTTGTTTACAGCAATCCTGTGTTAGACCTACTGATTGACCAGGCAGTGCCCTCAAGGGATGAAGGAAATCAGAGAGTTGTAACGTAATGGTTCTAAAAGCCATGACGTCACCACGGTGGAGTGAAACTTCTTCGAGGATATAATAGTTGGTAGGGCTGGAGATCGGAGGTTGCGTGGTACAAGGAGCGTCCATAATGTAAGGCTCGTCGTTGTATTCCACAGGAAAGGAAACACATCGCCATAATAAAGGACAATATTTCTTGAATTCTCGACGGGTAGAGAGAGAGAGAAGCAGCATATTGGTGTGCTCGAGTTCATTCGAGTGCAAACCAGTATGTCAGAAAGACGTGTGCTTTAAACGTGGGCATGAGTGGAAGTGCATGCTGATATGCGCTATGAATGGGTGCGTCGGACTAATGTTTTAGATATGCATCGTCTATGGGGACGTCATGTCCCGTCAAATGATTGGTCACTGGCGTTCAATGTTTAGTGAAGGAAGATGAAGACTGATCTGCGCGCCCCTCCACGTCCACGACTGCAACAAACGTCGACAGAGTATAGGGAATGGTGTTAGCCGACAGGCGCGTAACTGTGTTGGGGTATCGGAAGGTGTCGGGAAGATGGGTGCCTACTTCAGGCAAACGCCAAAGTTACAACTTTCTCGGATAATTGACTCTAACATGGATCCATGCGCAATTTTCAAGTATTATAATCCATTGCTCATGTTCCAAATGAGCAACGCACACCAATATTGCCAATAAGAAAGTTTTATATAAAAGAACACAAGTACGCTGAGTTATAGAATAACCATATTGAATATAACTCACATCATCAGTCTAGAATGTACAAAGTATTAATATTGATTACTTGCCCTTTATTTAACTTATAAATTCTAAACGAAGCAATGTATAGTATTGGACAGGAAATTCAATCTGCTGAAGGCACAAGTGCGTCGACTTCATATATTTAGACTAGTGCAGAATTAAAACATAAAAAATCGATAAATTGCGATCTAATTGAACATTTGTTTTAAGATACTTCTTTTTAAGATACTTACCTACTCTCTTCAGAGAGCAAGTTTCCAGTTCTGTCCAGTCTCTCTGCTTGCTCTCAGTGGAGAGTTGATAACGCTGTTCCTCGAGCTGAGAAAGCTGTGGCTCCTCGCAGACATGGAATGTAAACAGGGCCACCCAGCGAGCCGGTCGTTAATGAGGAAAGTGAGAGAACTATAATATAAGGGCCTCGCGTTTCCTAGTCACCAGTGTGTTACGTTGAAATTAAGTACAGCTGCAACATAACATTGAACATATGCAATATTCAAATCTACATTTCATTGCAGATAGCATCCGAATTTAGAGATAGTCAGACTTACAGTATATGTCAGATATTAACAGTGCATCGTCAAAGCTAAATGTTTAACATAGTGAAACTTGCGAAATGAAGTTGCTGGGTTATTTTAGGAAATGAGAGTAGACATTTTAATTATTTTCGTTATTGTACTGTATTTTTAATCAGATTGTTAAGAGACGGGATAATCAAATGTATGTAATAATAGTAATAATAATTATATGAGCACGATTATATACTACACAAACACCCTCGCCGGAGATCGGACTCGAACCAGCAAGAGACGAATCGCACAGTTTCTAGCCTCACATTGTGGGCTTGAGCTACGCCTGCCGGCATTTGACAAGAGGAATACTGTATACTGTGCAGTACAATACTAGCGGGACTCGGAATGCATGTGCACATCTATCTGCCTGAGCTTGATTAGGCTAAACCTCTCCCATTTGACGAAGATAGTGAGCGGCATTAGGTTCAGGGAGTTGTTGTCGCAAGTCGTTTTTAGGGGCTTGGGATATCTTGGTCATCAGTCCCATGTGCTTAGGTGTCTGTGTTTTTGTGGTGACTGTAGTAGTGTGTGTAGCTGTAATTATTACGGCCTGGGATGAGGTACGTGCCCCAGCACTTGAAACAAGGTACAATTCAGTTTTGCCTCACGAGGCTGAGTGTATCCAGTTCCAGTCCTCAAACCAGAATTAAATTTCTTGGCAGCGCCAGGAATCGAACCCGAGCCTTCGCGGTGACAGACAAGAATGTTAGCCACTACGCACTTCTTTTAAAACAAAGGAAAGATATAGCTACTACTGTATATAAGTTCTTAGAAGTTACTTCTTCAGTATTGCCGTCGTAATCGTTTTTTTTTTTAGTCGTTTACCCTCCAGGTTGGTGGAACCCACGGACCCAGCGAGGGAACTCACCACTACCGCCTCTACGGGCAGTGTCCTAGAGCTGGGAACATCGAATCGGAAGGGATACAACTGTTGAGGTGGGATTGGCACCTCGCCCAGGCGGCCTCACCTGCAAAGCGAACAGGGGCCTCATGAGGGAAAGTAAGGGATGGTGAGGATGGGTAGGCAAGGAAGAGGGAAGGAAGAGGCCGTGGCCTTGAAGAAGGTACCATCCCGGCATTTGCCCGAAGACGAAGTGGGAAACCACGGAAAACCACTTCGAGGATGGCTGAGGGGGAATCGAACCCCCTCTACTCATTTGGGCCACCCGAGGCTGAGTAGACCCCGTTCCAGTCCTCGTACCACTTTTTCAAATTTCGTGGCAGAGCCGGGAATCGAACCCAGGACCTCCGGGGCGGCAGCTAACCATGCTGACCGCTACGCTACGGAGGCGACCGTAATCGAATAATGAATTTATTTTCAGTCAGTCAACACATTGTGCCCAATTAAGCTGGGCGGGGAACACACTTACTAACCTGAAAAAAAAGGAAGCTAGTAGTTTTACGTGACAGTAAATCTCATGATCATGAGCCACGGGACCTCCAGTTCTAAGTTGAATCCGAACCACAGGACGTGATATTTCACTTCGAAATTTCACATGCATTGACCGGAAATCGAACCCCGTCCGCCTAGGTGAGAGCTAAGCAGCTTGACCACTGCACCACCACACCCCCATGGAAAAAATAATGTGGACTTATTAATAGGTACAGTAAATCAACGTATAAAGGTAAGGTATAATTAAATAAATGTTAGTAAGTGTGATGAATGTTAGTTTTTTCACGCCCAATCTAATTGGGCTCATTAATGTATTGACCGACTGAAAAGAGTTATTTTTATTACAAAGGGAAAACATTTGTCTCTATAAATTTCCAAAATATTCTGGTGTATGATTGTAAAGATCAATCAGAACCCCAATTCACCCACTTGGCAAGTACTGTCTTCCTATGAGTAGGCTATTGTATTAAAAAGACCGTTCGCTCACTTTTCTCGTTAACGAGTGGTTTGCCTTTGAAATCTAGCTGGGTGGATATGTTTACATTCCGTGTCTGCGGGGAGTTGAGTCTTTCCCAGCTCGAGGCACAGTGTTGTCAACTCTCCACCGTAGCCACTGAGAGCAAGCAGCGACACTGGAGCTGTGTAACACTGAACACCTTACATTTGAGCAGACGGCCAGGACCGGACTCTGGGGTCCACGTGTAGTGACAGAGCAAGCATGGGCAAGAAATGTATACATGTATGCATGCCCTTCATAATATTACCTCGTAACACTTATTCCAACATTTTCATTCCACTATTTCTCTACCTCGCAAATATGGTACATACCAAACTATCAGTTATAACCTAACTATTCAACTTATCTAGTTTCACATCCATATCTCTTCTATTCCACGCTGTTTATATCAAGACTTTTTCATGTGTTTCTTAACATATTTTGTAACAGATCTGGTTTTTAAAATTTTAATTTGTGAGCTTTAGGAAGAAGAATATTTTTAGACTCCTCTGTTATGGCAAAACTTATATTAAGTGTATGTTCTTGCACATTTACAGTACATGTCCTAAAGTACGCTGAGGAAGGTCACAATGTGACTGAAACCGGTACGGTTTTAAGGTACAACATACGAGGGTCATTCCATAAGTCATGGCAACTATGTTATATCTTTCGAACATATGGCATCACGGTAATTCTAGTGTAGACATTCGAGACCCCGCGGCAAAGAGCACAGAATTCACCCGACAGAAGGCGACTGTAAGTGCAGTTGGCTAGATGCCAGCGCAATACACGTTCATTCAGAGCTTGGCCATGCTACAAGATGGATGCAAGCAGATTGGAACAGGGATCGATCGTGAAAATTGCTTTTCTCAGTGGCAGAAATGCTACGCAGTGTCATGCAGCACTATGTGAAGCTGTTGGTGATTACCAAACAGTTGCACGTTGGGTGGAGGCTTTCCGACATGGACGCGGAGCAACTGCAGACTCGCTGCGAGGTGGGCGCCCCTTGTCAGCCCGAACTGACATGTCTCCGTGTCTGTTATGGAACAGTGTTCCAATGCTTGGAAACGGTGCCCTGGATGTTAATTGATTGATTTGTGTTCCATTTGTACTGTGCCCGTCTATTCGAGGAGAGATCTGTCGGAAATCCGAAGCTGGGCTGGATTGCGGATATCGAAGCATCCGGCTAACATACACATCAAAATCTGCTCCGACATGATCTTCAAGAATATATGAAGAAGTAATTTCAATGAAACTGTGAAATACAAAAATACAATTGAGCTCAGGCGAGCACTTACATTGACATCACTCGGGGATAATGTAGTCAGCTTCCGACCTGAAATGGGGGCTTTCACAATGTCATTTCTTTCTATATCTAAAATAAATCATGCTAAGACAACGTATAAAAACGAACTAGTCAATTTAATAACAAATGTAAACTAATTTATGATCAAACAAAAACATTCCTAAACTAACAATTAATTAATAAATGCATACACTCATTCACACCTCCCTACATCTACGCCACTGAAACGCTGTGTTTCCAGAACATCAGATCTTAAATTTGGATCGGCCTAAGCCTTTTCTAAAAGATAAAACAATTAACAAAATTTGACGTGCTTCACATTCTTTAACAAGCTATTAAGAACATCTGGGGCGCGCTGGACGCGTGCCTGTGTCTCGTGACACGGTTATATAATGATACCGTTGCTTCCCAGTCCACTGGCTGGTTTTCATTCATCAATAGACGTGTTTACAACTTCCCTGCACATTTGTACGCAGCGCTGGCCTTGAGCGAAATAACAGGTTCTCCACACAAACCCTGCACTCAGATGATATCGGCCTAGCGAATACACGTCTCTGCTTCTCCGTTACAGTATTTTAAAATCTCATTCTTGCTTAACAAAATTTGAAATATTGCAGTCATTCCTTACTCGAAATCGTTAAAACTTTCACACAACAATGCTTTCATTCCCTCACATCATGTTAACCTGATAGAGTTATCCTCATCCATTCTTAACAATGAAAAACACTCATTCTAAACACACCGCCTCTTACATAAAGTACACTTCAAAAACATCGAACAAATTATTATTTCTAACATATTATTCCCTTGATTAAATAATTACTTGAAACTTATTTACAGTCTAAATCTGCATTATAATTAATAGCGTGGGCTATTATAATGATATGAATTCGTTATCTGAATGTACATGATGATAGCAAACACTCGTCTCGAGTAGGTTGGCCTTCCAATGCTGAATGACTCTTCATCGATGAGTCCGGAGGTGACTAAAAAGCCCAATGCGGGAGAGACACAGTTTCCCGCAGTGATGACAGGTAGTATCAGGTCCAGGTGAGACATCCGCATTCATTCCCTGTCTTCAAATGAACACTCTGTTCTTTCTGCGCTGCCTCCGATCTTCTATCATACGTTGGCGGTTTTCTTCAAAAAGTATCGCACCACGATGAACAATTGATCTCCAGGATGAGCGATCAAGAGCTAAGGTCTCCCAGTTTTTGATATCAATATGGCACATTTGCATATTAGCCTTTAGTACGTCTTTGAATCGCTTCCTCGGACCTCCCACACAGCGCTTGCCCTCAGTTAGTTCAGAGCAAAACACTTGCTTGGGAATGCGATTATTGGGCATGCGGATTACGTGTCCTGTCCATCGCAGCTGACGTTTTAAAAGCATCGCTTCAACACTGGTAGTCTGTGCTTCTTCGAGAATGCTGGTGTTTGTGCGTTTGTCTTGCCATGTCACACGAAGAATTATCCTCAAACATCGCTGGTGATATTGCTCCAGCTTTTTATAATGACGTCTGTAGCATGTCCAGGATTCAGATCCGTAAAGTAAGGTGGGAACTACAACCGAATTGTACACAAGGATCTTCGTTGCAGCATTGATATCATGGTTGTCAAAAACTCTAGACCTCAATCTTGCAAAGGATGCCCCAGCACGGTTAATCCTGTGTTGGATTTCGGAATCTATATTTGCACTTGATGACAGGGTGCTGCCAAGATAAGAAAAGGTGTTAACTTCTTGAAGCTTCGCTCCGTCGATGGTGACATTGATGTTTCTTTGTCCTTGTCCAGGGGCTGGTTGGTAGAGGACTTGGGTTTTACTGGTGTTAAGTTTCAGCCCAATCTTTTTGTATGCTGAAGAAAAAGCATTCAGGATTTTCCTAACTTCGACCTCTGATTGAGCTACTACTGCATTATCATCAGCGTACTGTAACTCAACCAATGCAGCAGGAGATGTTCGAGTCCTTGCCTTTAGACGGCTCAAATTAAAGATCTTCCCATCCATCCTGTAAGTTATCTGTATACCTGTAGGAAGATCATCTTTGACTAACTGCATGACAGTGGCAACGTACAGAGAAAACATTGTAGGGGCAATCACACAGCCTTGTTTAACGCCGGTATTTATATGAAATGGTTCTCCAATAGAGTCGTTACCAATGACATTTGCCTTCATATCAGTGTGGAGTAGTCTTAAGATGGTAATAAATTTCAGTGGAAAACCATACAATGCTAAAATCTTCCACAAGGCTTCACGGTTTACCGAGTCAAATGCCTTACTGAGGTCTATACGGCAATATAAAGAGGTCTATTTTGCTCTCTACATTTCTGCTGAAGCTGACGAACTGTGAATATCATATCTGCAGTTCCTCTAGAAGGCCTGAAACCACATTGGCTCTCTGGGAGTATTTTCTCCACCAGGGATAGAATACGATTCGCCAAAATACGAGCAATAAACTTTCCAAGGCATGATAACAATGATATACCACGATAGTTGTTGAAGTCTGCACGATCACCTTTCTTTAATATGGGAACTATCAGACTATCTCTGAAATCAGCAGGCATTTTTTCAGTTCTCCACATTTTAATGATAAGATCATGTATGTGGCTTACGAGTTCCTCACCTCCTTCTTTGAGAGCTTCCGCTGGTATTCCATCACATCCAGTGGCTTTGTGTCGCTTTGCTTGATTAATAGCACACTGAACCTCATCTAGTGTTGGCAGGGTACCGAGTTCTTCCTTGATGGGTGCTGGTTCTAATATATCATACACCTGCTCATCAATAACTGAGTCCTGGTTCAAGAGGTCTTCAAAATGCTCCTTCCACCTATTCATGATGGAGTATTCATCTTTTAGAAGTGTACTTTTGTCACTGGACCAAAGTGGATTTCTACCAAACGTGGAGGGGCCATAAATCGCTTTTGTGGCTTGGAAGAACTGTCGCGAATCTTTTTCTGCTAGATATTGCAGCTCTTTAGCTTTGGATGTCCACCATGCATCTTTGAGCGCACGAGTTCCTCTTTGGACATTTGCCTTCGCAAGACTAAATGCTTCTTTCTTAGTACGGGAGTTCATATCTTTTCTCCAAGTTTGCAAGGCTTTTCTCTTTTCTGAGATTAATGCTTCAATTTCTTCATCATTTTCATCAAACCAGTCTTGATGTTTCCTGGTCTTATATCCCAGCGTTTCCTGGCAAGCATTCTGAATAGCGGACTTCAGACTCTCCCAGTGCAGTGTTACATCTGGGTGGTATTCCTGTGGCAGTATCTGGCTAAGCAACTCTTTATATTGGGAGATATGCTCTGACTTACCAAACTTCTCGGTATCAAAAATATGCCTACAGCTCTTCTGTTGCTTCCTCCTCTGTGTGGATAATGGTATACGCATAACTGATCTGATAAGCCGGTGATCTGTCCAACAGTCATCGGCTCCTGTCATTGCTTTGGTGATAAGAACAACTCGTAAATCTTTCTTGCGTACAATCACATAGTCAATAAGATGCCAGTGCTTCGATCTAGGGTGCTGCCATGATGTTTTAAAGCGATTCTTTTGGCGAAAGATAGTATTGGTGATTACCAATTCATGTTCAGTGCATTTGGAGAGCAGTCTGATACCATTGGAGTTTTCGCTCCCAACTCCCTCCTTACCAATGACACCATTCCAAACATTGTTCTCCCTGCCCACTCTAGCGTTAAAATCTCCGAGTAAGATGATCCTATCTTCTCGGTTGATGTTTGATAGGACGGTATCCAGATCTGAATAGAACCTTTCCTTAATGTCATCATCAGCATCTAGTGTGGGGGCGTATGCGCTGATCACCGTGGCATGCTGGTGTTATATAACCGAAGTCTTAGTGTCATGAGGCGTTCATTATACCCAGTTGGAAGCTCTGACAGATCCTTGAGAAGCTTGCTCTTAATGGCAAAGCCAACTCCATGTATTCTGTGTTCGTCCTCACGTTTACCCTTCCAAAAGAAGCTGTACCCTGCACCTTGCTCATTCAACTGACCTTCCTCAGCAAGACGGGTCTCCGGAAGTGCTGCTATGTCAATGTCATATCTCCGTAGCTCTCTACCCACAATAGCTGTTCTCCTTTCAGGTCTCTCATTTGCGGGGTCATCAGTGAGTGTTCTTACATTCCAGGTTGCAAAATACAATTTGTTACTTATACATTTTCGACCACATGGAATTGACACCTTTGGACGCGGCTATCCAATCGGTAGTGTAAGTGGCTGACTATGTTTAGGGCACCTTTTCTAGCCCCTTCCCCATGTGGGGTGAGCAGAGTGGACCCTAAATAGGACTGCTCAGTCAGAGTTGTAGCGGCCGAATTGCTCTACAGCCACAACCCTAAGCAAGACGACCGATCACACATCTACCGCCTACGTGCCAAGTTATCACCAGGGGCTCCCAGACATCACAATCCTGCCCCCGTCGCAACTTTTTGATCGCCGCAGGACTTTGAAGAAAGTCAAATGTTGTTGGAAGACTGCTGTGCGTGAAATCTTTTAACGTGAGAATGTTGCTGCACATCAACAAACGCACATTCCTTGATGACTTAGGAAAGATGTTCAATGGCAAGCAAGCAAATGCAAGACGATTGAATAAATCCTAGTCACTGCAGCCTTCATCCGCCATTCCAGCCAAGGAGGGACTCATTGCCCTTTTGCCTGGTCCGCCGTTGAAGACTCTCTATGCCGTTGACCACAGGTGGTTCATCCGCCTTTAGGGAAAGTTTCCTGTCCCAAGGGCAAGAGAGTGCCATAACCACTACCCCTGGGGAGCCGGTGGCATGGTACTGGGGGACTCCTTATCCTGGGAGTCACTCGGTCGTCAGAGCCTCGTTAGTCTAAAGCAGGGTGCACCACGTGCAGGTGAGGTTGACATTTGAGTAGAAAGCCTACCCCTTACACCCCTCATGTACATATGAGCGTTAGCACTGATCACACATTAAATCTTACCACATATTATTTAGATCTTTTAAATCTCCATCAACTTTCAAAATATTACTGCCCTTACTCATTATTTGATTTATAGTCGAATTCAGTCGAATATGTTCGACCAGCAAAGGTAAAACATATGCATTTACTTAAATCGTGATTAATAAAGGGTAATAATTAGTATACATAACAGACGTTAATATCCGTTTGCCGTCTTAATTTCCGAACAAACCTGCCGTCTCGTCACCCAAGCCGTGAATTAATTCAAAAGAGTTCTCCATTACTCACTTCCTATGCCATAATGCCAAATGCTTATCCAAATAGTCTTGCCCATGCAACGACTTTACTTCAATGCGGAAAATACCTCGCAAACATCACCTCGTATACCCTTGTATACGGAAATACAAACAATTTATTACACAAATAAATGTTATCACATTATCCTCCACAAGACTAGCATTTCTTAAAATTGGCATACTCCTCAGCGTTGCCATAATCAACCGCTGGCATATCATACAGTTACATCTGTTGTAATTACGTTACATTTATACATACAAACGACTTTAGACACAACGTGTGAGACCTCCTTGAGTTTACTTCCAAAACATTACCGGGATATCTACATACTGTTGCATACACACTTAATAAAAATATTATACTGTTCTTCTTACTCATCTGGTTTCAACTTCACATATGTAGCAATATCACGTCTACAATATGACGTAATATTACACATTGCGTATAAATAACTACAAGTGTTATTTATTTATATCCGATAAACATCAATCTCAACGGGGGTAATCTAGCTAGGAATTCCCTACCGTCGGATGATAATAATCTTCCATGTAGATTAATCTCTAAAATATTTAAATGAATGAAAGATCTCAAGCTTTCTCCAATAAACTAAAGATACCCAAATTCGGAATGTGTCCCCATTCTACACAAAGAATGTCTATGTGGTTTATGACTTTCATCGATATCGTGACGAAGGTTTCTTGCCTGATTGATGCCAAGTTCATAACAATTTTGCGATAATTTAACAAAATATCACTTGTTCTTTCTTCTTCTCTTCATATCTCATCTCGACAAAATAAAACGCCCAAATTGAATTAATAAAATAATTTAATTGGCATCTCGGACAAAAATGTCTATATCCTGAATTCAAAATGAATTCACATATGTTGAAAATAATTTTACTGATATTAAATGAAAATTACTGGAATACTGATCCCTTAAACGAATTAACTATCTCAGTTCAGAAAATGGATCGTAGTATAACAATATGAAAATGTCGAAAGGCGATCACCACAAATGATCTCGTAGAATAAAATGTTGTTACATGAAATACATATATGTCGAAATATGGATAAAGGAATTGCTCTAGAATGTCACTATATAGCTCCAACTACATATTAATAAACACTGCTGCCTTAACTGAAGATCTCGAAGTTCAAGTTAAGTATTAGACAATACTTAGTTGTTTCATCCTTCAAGAAACTAGGCTGGATCCTAGTTCGTACCCTCGAGCTAACGACCTCGGAAAAGGAAGGAATCCCGCTCCCGAAAACATCAAGCTCCATCTGGGATCGAACCGCGAACTCTCATCCGTCAATCTTCATTGTTGCCGGGACAATCCCTGGCATCTTGAAAATATGTTTTAGATCCCTTTATTGGGGGTGGTGGGATCTAAAAGGAAGAGTTATTGTGTTAATTTATAAAGTAGCTTCCCGTAGCAGGGTGAGCTGACCAGTGTAGAGTGTTGTTTAGTGTTAGGAACTAGGGGGCGCTCCTATAAAGGATGTAGATGTATCTTAGGGGATGGAGTTTGGTGTATAGGTCAACGTGCTGGTCTTCCAGCTGACTGGCTTGTTATATAACTGAACGTGCTCGTGTCAGCTATGTGGCACGCGCTGCTCTTAGCAGTCGGGCCGCCGCGAGAAATACAATGATACCTGAGTTAGCACTGCTGGGCTACCGTATGTCACGTCTAGCCGTGACGGGAATAAGGAAGGGTGTTGGGATGTAAAGAGGCGTATAAATAGTAAGGCGAGTGTGGTTTACTGACCAAGTGTTTATTGGTCAGTGATGTTGAATTATGAGTCCCTTTCAGGGAATGTAATAATGGTCACAATGTAAAAGTACAATCTGTGGGTAAAGGTTACAAATACAGGAGATCTGAACACGTCTGACTCACCTCTGATGATAACGTCGATAGCCTTCGGCCGATGCACTGTAAGACTGGTAATTGAGAGAGTTTGTCCTACATAAGGCTCCCTTTTATAGCTTTCGGCGTTGTTCTGTCAGCGTTCTACTGTCCAGATGACCTAGTTAATTTGTGTGTCGCTGTTTGTGGTAGTGATGCAATTATTGGTTAAGCTTCCCATACTGGCTAGCTGCCATTGCGGTGTTAATAGATATGTTCTGGTCTTACAAGATTTGCCAGTTAAGGGTAATTTAAATAGATGATGGGGGGATGTCCTCCAGGGGATGCAGAACCCTGGGGGGCTGTACAAGCGTCTTCCTCCAATTAGTTCGCGTCCTCGCGAACGGGAACGGAACTTGACGTTGGGATGTTGATGTAGTTGTTCTTTAAGCCCCCTCGTATCTTCTGTTGGTGTCTTCGTCCTCGTCGTCGTCGTCGTATAGAATGGGTGATGTCGTGTTGAAGTGTAGGTGTGAGATCAGCCCGTGTTCAGAGGGGAGGGTTATGGGATGTACAGATATATATATAACACTGACATTGACATTGAAAAAAAAATTGACATTGCCATTGTTGGCATATTGCAGGTTTCAAAAAGAAGGCAAAAAAAACATGGTTTTGATACTTATCCGTTACATTGTTGTGCAGGGAGGAAAAACCCAGCTAGACGAGGAATTGTGCCGTCTGGCTTTATTTTGGGGAAAAAGTGCTCCCTGCTAAGAGAAAGATAGAAGAGAATAGAAAAAATGGGTGTTCCAGGGTATAATTTAAGGGAAATATTCAAAGTGCATTTATTGGTTTGGGATAAAACGGAACACCCTGACAAATGGGGAAGTTAGAAGAAAGAAAAATGAAAGAAAACAAATCATAGACATTATTTACGTTGGTGGTCTTGATAATGATAACAGATATGACCTGATAATAATAATAATAATCATTACATTTGTAATATTCCTGACGATTTATAAGTGACCATAGTAAACATAGTAATAATGATGAACATAGAAAAAATAATGGTTGCCATGTTGGTACCCTGTATGTATAGGTATGTTGGCCACCCTTGTGGAACCTTTCAATTGTATGATATGGCGAGAAAATACAAAATAATTTACAATTTACAATTATCAACTATCATATATACCTTGTAGAGCTCTGTTACCTGGCCAGTTATTGTATACCTCTTATTCTTTGTGCGCACCTTACCATCCTGCCTCGACTACCGCTCTCTATTCGGCCGTTCCTGGTGCGGTTTAGTGGCTAGTCCACTATTCTCTCCTTGTACTTATCATATAACCTCGTGGTTTTCCGTCGTGGGTCGGAATTCCACCTTAGGGTCGAAGGTTCGGCACTTACAAACTCCGTGTCGCCTTTCGAGCCTGAAGTAACGCTTCATTTGCGTATGCTGAATGTGTTTGCGTTCAGCGATGTTCATCATCCCACGTATGCTGTCCACCGCTGACCGCTGACGTTGTCACCTTTAAGGGTGCAACTAAAATTGATGAGTAGTGTATTTGTGTGTGACATAGATGAAGGTATGTGTATTTTGGTATGGGTAATATATTTACCACAGACATATTCATGCTCCTGGTTATCTGTAAATCAAAAAAAGGATCCATGTAAAAATGTTCATCTCTTCGTTGCTCCGTGGTCTTCCTGTGTGGGTGAAAGTGGATTAATCATTAATACGACATTACAATACATTGCAATGCATTACATGTATATATAGAACCTTCATTGGTAGCGCTTAATTTGTAAAACTAAGTGTAGCGCCACTGAAGTCTAACTTAATCTAGTTTAGCCTATGTTAACCTATCTTAGCCTGGTGTTGTCGGGCTTACCTTGGTAACGGATTTTTAGTCACCAAGTGCCGAAAATTTACCTTAATATATATATATATATATATATATATATATAAATTGCCTTAAATGTAGACTTATGCTGTATTATAATGAATTATCAATAGTTATCATGAATTGTCATGAGTTGTCGGACTTACCCTTATGCCGGGTTTGTGGGTCATCAGACGCGGATCGGCGTTACTTAACGCTATCTATCTTAATTATGGTCTAAAAAAATGCTATTTCTAAGCCGAAAGGGTGGCCTTAATCTACTGCCGAAAGATGCTGTGCTATTATTGGCAACAGCGTTCAGTAAATTTTCTTATCCTAAGTTGCGTGTCAAATGCAACCGTCTTACAGCTAAATTTGGACCAGAACGATCGCCTGAGGCAATTTACTTCCTCAGGACACCACCCGCACGAGTCCTAGAAACACCGGTTGTCTCTAGGATCGCTGGATTCCGTTCCCTTAATTCTAGATGTCGACGCTTATGAACTAGTATTAACCTAGTCGCAGGCGGCTTACGGTGCCCCTGAGCAAACCGTTTCGCCCGCTGTACCTTCCTACTCATTACCGTTATCGTTCATTGTTGTCGTAGTTGGGCCGCCCACTTAACCCTTATGAGGTGCTCGCAATGCCCCTCTCTTAATGCCCATTGGTTGCCCGATGCGTCGCCATTTATGTGGGCATTGGACATTGTCGTCCAATGGCATAATATTATCTTTGCCTTTATTGGCAATCGTAGTCTGCTTTTCGCAGTATATGAATCTCTTTGCCTGTATCGGCCACAGTAGTATGCTTTCCGCAGTATAAGAATCTCTTTGCCTGTATCGGCCGCAGTAGTATTTCACTCCAACGCACAGGAGCCTTGCTTCCCGCTATGGAAGCCGTACTTACTTAATTTTAACTAAAGTCTAGTCATAATTGGGTCGTCTCTAGGGACGCTCTCGAGTCCGGCGCTGAGTGAGCTATTTCTCCCGCCATTCTCAGAAAGTCTCCCTGCGGGTCTTGGCTTCGACGACCGTGGCACATAGTGGGTGTAACCGTCTCCGACAAGGGGGATAAGCTATATGCACCCCTAGATCTCGATGTTTGCCCGTGCCAGGTCACGAATGCTTTGACCTTACGTGGTTCGTCTGTTCGGTCGGGTCAGTGATTTGTTGAGCCAACTGGGGTAAGGGTCATCATCGCCTACCCCAGCTCTGCCCCCAGTGTGGTGCCTCTGGCCTTCGGCTTACGCCGCTATCACCAATCAGAGCGTTTCAGATTCCTTTTTATGGAGAAAAAAATATATATAGGCGTAACCTGTGTAAACAATGTATTTTTATGTAAAAATGTAAAATCTTCTCAAGTGTTGTGGGGTGGTGGAACTTCTAAGTGCGTGGACTACTTTAGGTCTCTTGTGCTACATCAGCTTTCCAGCGATAATGCTCTTTTTACCTTAATGGAGGTGTTAGTAGGGTCTGTGGCGTCAGGTACCCAGTTATTAGGATCTGGGGGTAGTTATTCGTAGAGTGGGCTGAAACAAGGTAGGAAGGGGTTGCGCACCTTTGGGTTCCACGTTAGTGGTGGCCTGGAACCGGTGATGGCGCTGGGATGCTCCTACAATGAGTGGACTGGGGCAGGTAATTCCCAGGATTGCAATAATATAAAAATTCCATGCAGGTTTGATAGTAATATCCCTGGTAATTGGATGGGATACTCATGCATGTATCTGGATATGAGGCATATGCACTCATATAAGGATAGGCGTATGCTGAGGCGTAATAATAATATATCCCTGTCATGCGGGAGTATTTAATTAACAAAGAATGGTTAATATATATAATTGTGGCCTCATCTCTCATTTGGAGATGCGCATTATGCTTAATTGATGCTTGCTGATACACCCCTCTCATTCAGGAGTTAGCGTTGAAATCCAAGGCGTAGCAAGCCTTCTCTGTAAACTCATGAAGTTTACCAACCCCGCTGTATACTCTGTAATGTAGTGTAGCTGTTTTCATCGTGTTCATGTGTCTGCGTTGGTTATGTTGGACGTGGGAAGGTCATGGTAGGGAATTGGGTATTAGCCATGGTAGCCTGCTGTAGTATCTCGGTAATCCCTCTGGGATTATCCACCTATGCTTTGTCATCCTCCCTTGGTCCATGCTTGCTTTCTACCCGCTCCTTGGGATATTAAAGCGTCGCTGTGACGTCAAGACTGAATCTAGTCTGTCATTTGTGGTGTTAGTGCAACCCGTGGTCGCAGTATGCCTGGCCATGTCCTAATCGCTTGTAATGATTCCTATGACTTACAATCGAGAAAAGAAATTATTAGAGGGGAGGTCTTGTTTTCTCAGAGCCCCTGTCTGTGTTCGCTCCTAATTGGTGAGCGCGTGTGTGTGTGTGTGACTGTGTTCCGTTACACCATACGGACGGTTGGTCTGTTATAGACTAAGTCCTAATATGTATCGCGTGTATGGGCAAGAGGCGCCCGTGGCCTGTCAACGTCCCTGCGAACGTGCTCCTGTAGGTCCAGGATAAGTTCCGGTCTGTCACGTTTGTCTATTGCTAAATGTCATAAATGTTTTAGCAGTGTTAAAAATGTGTTGGCATTATGATTGCTTAATGCTTGTAATGTCATGGTCAATGCCGATACTACAATAGTGTCTGTCACCAGCAATATTGCCATGTGACGAAATCTGCCCATCAGCAGTTTGTATGTGTAATGGCTCGGACGTTATGTATGTCAGCTGTCGCCATGTGCCTTCTTGCACGTATGCCATGTTGCTATTGTTCTAAATTCCTGCCGGACTAATGCGGCAATCGGCCCTTACTTCATAAGACTTTTGTCTTACGAAATTATCCTAGCTGTGTCTGGGAAATGTATCTTCTATGTCTGGTGTAATTTGAGATTTTATGCCCGGTTTTTGGCGGGAGGAAATGTGGTATTCCCTGGTTGTATAGTTGTATGAGCTAATTTCAGTGTGATTGGAAGCCTGGATGATTGCTTTCCATGGTGTCCAATTTTTTTCTGGGATTCAGACCCGCGACCTCATGTCATTCTCTGTGTTATATGTCTGCGTTGTTCATGTTTTGTGCGCTCCTTGTATGTATTTTGATTGTGTTTCCCGTACCAAAAATACCGTTGGTTAGTTAGTTTTTGGTACGAGCGTGGTGTGTGATCATGGGTTCGGACCCGGTTGCCTGTAAAGACTTGGTGTGACCCTCTCTGTGCCGCCTGTATTATGGCACATGTACTGTGTATTTGCAATGCGCAAACGAAAGTACGCATTACTGTGAGGAGTTTGCGTATTTTTGAACTCTCCTCGTAGTGTAATTTTGGAAGTTATAGGGTCCTTGGATCGGACGTGAATGATGCGTTTGTTCCTGTCTACTAGGAGTTGGCTTAGTTCGTCTGTACCGACCAGTCTTGCCCATTGAAGAGTGTGTTATCGCTGATGCGATAGTGTTGAATTACGATGTCGTGGGCTTTCATTTGTTGCTTGCTTACTCTCATGTTCCCGGCACGCGTGTGTGTGAGCCTGCTTGCTCTCTGTGTAATTGTGAGTAGTGCTTCTCGCACTGTAAAAAAAAGAAGGAAACTTGTAGTTTAACGTGCCCGTTGATCTGTAGATCGTGAGCCACGGGACTTCCGTTTTACGTGGAATCCAAACCACAGGCCATGGCATTTCACTTCGGAAATCTCACATGCATTGGCCGCACTGTAAAAGAACCTCTCACTAACTACATTTGTGTCCCCAAATTTTGTGTTAACTGTATCGTGGTTCGAGTATGTCCCTATCCGTTGTACAAAATGTCGTTATACACGAGTGTCTCCGGGCCGCTAGCCGCGTGTTTGGTGACTATGTGCCGGAGGTGATTTTTTTTTATATAACCACCTGTTAGTGGAACTGTCCCAATCTGTTTTAGCTTCCTATTTTTTCTATTCTAGAACTGGATAGCTACCCGACCTTATATTCCTGGTATTCAGAAGGTTGCGGGTTTTGAGACCGTCTTTTCTCAGAGTAATTGTTTCTGGCCCTATTCAGGTTGTGTCTCCGGGAGAGTTTGGTAGTGTTAGGATCGTATCCCGGTGCGGTCAGTGAGGTTTGAAGGCTATTTCTTGGCCTTCTTTCCACGTCTGCCATCGGGATCATTTCCTTTTCTTTTAGTAGTGTTTTACTGTCATGTGGCAATGTAAACTGATTGTGTTATTTCCAAAAATATGCAGGGTTTCCCAAAGTCTGGGATTTTCATCCTACGGTTTGATAGCGTTTTAGCTTGCGTGTTGTTGTGGAAGTGAGAAAAAAGTCATATTACGGGCAGTGTAACGTGTCATGTATGCCTATGTATGCAATATATATATTTCAACTTGGCCAATTTTTCCTTCATCGGGCCTAATGCCTGCGTCATAGAAAAAAAATGAGCTATGCCCCGCTCCGCATTAAGAGAGCACTTTGAAAAGGTATAAAAATATCTTGTATGTCGCCTGCAGCCTGCTCTGTGCTGATTAAAGCGGGTTGCCCGACGGCGATAGTCTGTCAAAATTGTGTCGTAACCACTATGAAAAATGCTTAAAAATGGTAAGTAGGTCCTGATCGTACTATCCACCTAGTAGGTGACGTTAGCACTATAGTAATCTAGTTACGTCTCAGGGAAATCTACCACTTTTGGAAAATAGTTTGAGATTCTTAATTCTTGTTACAATGAGGGTTCTCGCCCGTCACAAGGGAATCTATCAAACTGTTGGACCGGAACATAGAACACTTAGTCATTTCTACCTAGAAAGACCCGCTTAAGCTCTATGCTGTGATTTGTTGCTTAAGCTGTGTTCGGAATATCTCTTTCCGGCTTTAAGCCGCGTAGCTCACCTGATGGGCTTCTACTTGGCTTTGGATATTAGCACTTTACGTTATCCAAGTTATAATATGGACCCTATGTTCAGTAACCATTGATGGCCTGAGAGAAAAAAAAAATGCTAGGTGCCCAAAATAAATCAAGAAGGATTTAGACTTATACACCTTTGGTTTAGCCATGTTGCACTGCATATACATAGAAAAAAAAATGTGCCGTTTACGTTAGTGAGTCTTTATGTGAGTACTTGTTTGTCTATTATCTTATTTCCCCCGTGTAAAAGAACTTATGTGTACTATACTATTGGTGCAAGTGATGTCGGAATATATTGTATTCCTAGTGAAAGCCGTTATCCTATTTCGAGCGTCAGTGCTTGGAAAGATGGATATCGTCGCCCCGTCACTAGGGTGTAAGCCCCTGGGATCCACTGAGGTGCCCCTCTGCTATTTTTCGGAGGAGTTTGTAGCAATGTACGACCGGGCTTGCTTTCACCGTATCGCTTGACCGTTGGTCTAAGTGTACCTGTGTTCGCGGAACTACTCGCGCTCTGTGCTACTCTAGTAGAGTTTACGGGGGTGTGTGTATTTTCGACTGATCTGTTCTGTGGGGTAGGTAATAACACTTTTCCTAATCCCCGTGTGCTGTGTGGTAGTGCCTGGTCAAAATGTGCGTGCGTGTATCGTGCATCCTGAGGGACTGAATGCAACACCCTCTTATGCATTCGCACCTGGGGTGCTAATGCTGGTGTTCGCCTTCGTTCTGGCAAACCTTCCCTTTGAACTGGCGGTAAAGGCCGCTTAAATGCCTGTTTCTGCCCCGGCAATGTGGTGGCGTGTAGCCTGACCGCTTTCTGGCCTGTGGCCACGGCAGATTCCTGCCATTGTGTTAGCCTATCTGTGTGGGTGTATGTAGGCTTTATGTACTGTAGGGCGGGCTCTACGTCCTCAGCCCATGACGTGGTTACGTCCCGTTGTCTCCCTGTCATGTCATATGTGTTTCTGAGGGTCCTGGCTTCAGCTTCCTCTCGTCCCTTTGTTCCGAGGGGGTTGTTCTAGGTTCTGCCCCTCGGTTTGGCAAAATTGCCTTCCGATCCGGAGCTGAAGGACGTGTATTTGTGTAACTTTGTGCTTGTAGCCTATTGGAGCCTAACCTGGCCGTTTTCTGGACTGTGGCCACGGTGAACTCCTTCTCATGTGTGGCAGTACCTGGCGAGAGGGACATCCTCGCAAATTGTCGAGTTAGCGTATCTACGCTTATGTCCTCTCTCGGCTGGGCTGGTGGCCCTACCAACTGTGTGTGGTCCTGTACGTGTACCAAGTGTGAATCTCGGTATGAGTCCACGTCTGCACTTGCACTCGTGGTCCTGGCGCTGAATTAGCCACTGCGTGCTTAGTCAGGTCCGTGTGCCTAGTGTACCTATATGCCCTATCGTGATGTTGTAGCGTGGATGTCCAAATGTTATGTTCGTATCTCTCGCTTCCGCCCCTTCGTTCGTTTCGCCGACGATCGCGGGTTTCATCCCTTATCGGAGCATGTGCTCTTTCTGTCGGTCTAGTTGGGTCTCTATAATCCCGGTAGTGTGTTTGTCTGTAGGCTCTCGCTCGCTCTTCCCTCCTGTGTCTTCCCTTGTCCCCCCTGGTTGTTTGCTTGTCTGTTGTTTGACGTGGCGTCGGGGTGGGTAGCCCCGTTCCTCCCTGTATTGGTGTGGGAGGGACATGTCCCCGGCTTCGCCAGTTCTCTGTTTTGTTAGGCTTCCGGGCCGGTTCCGGGAATTGGTGGCATGTGTGTGTGTGTCCCCGCACTGTATTGGAGGGTGGTCTGTCCGTCTTTCGGCCTGTGGCCATGGTAGACTCCCGCCCTTGTGTTGCGGTACATGCTGAGAGAGACGTTTTCGCAAATTGCTGCGTTAATGCGTCTACAGAGATGTCGTTTGTGTGCTTCTTGAGTTTTTCATCTGACCGCTCGAAATGGATGTTGCTCAGCATGGCCTTTCGTGCGGGCGCATACATCTTTATATATGTGTTGAGAAAAAAAAAGTGACTTTGGCTGGGGTTGTTTTGCTAAGAATTTCCCCTGTGTAGGTAGTGTGAAGCAAAAAAAGAACTATTTTCTGTTTGGGGAAAAAAAAATTCACTATTTGCTTGGCTGCGTGCGGTTAGGACCGTTTTGACCACGAAAACTCGTTGTATGAGTTCCTTTTTTACTATGCGTGGTCCCCGTCCTCCACCAGTGTTTTAGATCCCTTTATTGGGGGTGGTGGGATCTAAAAGGAAGAGTTATTGTGTTAATTTATGAAGCAGTGCCTAAAAGGGGGTAGCTTCCCGTAGCAGGGTAAGCTGACCAGTGTAGAGTGTTGTTTAGTGTTAGGAACTAGGGGGCGCTCCTATAAAGGATGTAGATGTATCTTAGGGGATGGAGTTTGGTGTACAGGTCAACGCGCTGGTCTTCCAGCTGACTGGCTTGTTATATAACTGAACGTGCTCGTGTCAGCTATGTGGCGCTCGCTGCTCTTAGCAGCCGGGCCGCCGCGAGGAATACAATGATACCTGAGCTAGCACTGTTGGGCTACCATATGTCACGTCTAACCGTGACGGGAATAAGGAAGGGCGTTGGGACGTAAAGAGGCGTATAAATAGTAAGGCGAGTGTGGTTTACTGACCAAGTGTTTATTGGTCAGTGATGTTGAATTATGAGTCCCTTTCAGGGAATGTAATAATGGTCACAATGTAAAAGTACAATCTGTGGGTAAAGGTTACAAATACAGGAGATCTGAACACGTCTGACTCACCTCTGATGATAACGTCGATAGCCTGCGGCCGCTGCACTGTAAGACTGGTAATTGAGAGCGTTTGTCCTACATAAGGCTCCCTTTTCTAGCTTTCGGCGTTGTTCTGTCAGCGTTCTACTGTCCAGATGACCTAGTTAATTTGTGTGTCGCTGTTTGTGGTAGTGATGCAATTATTGGTTAAGCTTGCCATACTGGCTAGCTGCCATTGCGGTGTTAATAGATATGTTCTGGACTTACAAGATTCGCCAGTTAAGGGTGATTTAAATAGATGATGGGGGGATGTCCTCCAGGGGATGCAGAACCCTGGGGGGCTGTACAATATTAATAAACACTGCTGCCTTAACTGAAGATCTCGAAGTTCAAGTTAAGTATTAGACAATACTTAGTTGTTTCATCCTTCAAGAAACTAGGCTGGATCCTAGTTCGTACCCTCGAGCTAACGACCTCGGAAAAGGAAGGAATCCCGCTCCCGAAAACATCAAGCTCCATCTGGGATCGAACCGCGAACTCCCATCCGTCAATCTTCATTGTTGCCGGGACAATCCCTGGCATCTTGAAAATATTCTTGTATCTTCGTTCTCCGTCATGATATAGGTTCATTATGATATCGAGTAGTGTTGAAAGTTCAGCTTCATATTTCGAAATAAATTCGAAATGGAAGTCATGGATCTCACTCGTAGATAAAATATTCATAAAGATGGACTATCAAATAGTTTATGTAGTCGCAGATGTTAAGTTCAAGCTCATGAATAACGCTAATGTACGAGAATGTTGGTGTACATAACGTTTCATGCTTACTTGAACAGTAGACAAACATGAACAATCTCATTATCGAAGCTCCATTGTTGAATATACTACTCTGCCTCGAATGTATTCCTGGCGCACATAATGTCTTATTCCATAATGACAAGCATCTTAAATTTCATAAATGTCTTCACTTGCTGAATATACACAGTCATTACACTTGTGTAACGATATAGTTCCTCAATGATAAAGTCAATCACTGTTACTCACGTGAACCTGATAACACGAATCTGTATTCGCTGCAGTCTGGTTGGAACTAAAGTGCTTTACGGCGATTGAGTCCGTCACTTTTCTATTTCACTCCTAAAATGGCTATAATTCTTAGTCTTCCTTTGTTCACGCTGAAAATGAATATAACAATTCTATGCGTTCTGTACTAGAGTCTGTACTAGAAATGAAAAAATGAAAATCCACAGCCTGCTTCCAGTCTCCGACCGGGTCAGGAATGGAATGAATGAAGCCCCCATCTAGCGGCGAGGATACGGACTGTGCCGGCTGCCGAGGCCTGACGCACTCCTCTGGGGCAATTATTAAATGAATGACTGATGAAATGAAATGGTAGTGGAGAGTGTTGCTGGAATGAAATTTTGACAGGAAAAACCGGAGTACCCGGAGAAAAACCTGTCTGCCTCCGTTCTGTCCAGCACAGATCTCACATGGAGTGACCGGGATTTGAACCACGGACCCAGCGGTGAGAGGCCGGCGTGCTTCCGCCTCAGCCACGGAGGCTGTACTAGAAATATTTGTTCTAATAATCGTAAGTTATTGCGGTATGAACTCTCCTCGCAACTTCACTTAGATCGCAAGCACGGGCGATCTCCACAAGCTACCCTCAATATGCGCTGTCTCCATGAGTCAACTAAACTCGGACTCGGCTAAGACCTTCGGGACTACAACTCTCCCGGAATATACGTTTGCACACTTCAAACTTTGCAGGAACAAGAGCCCTGATGTCTCGCGTCTCCCCTCCAAGACACCAGATCTAGCCGCCATTTTTCGTTCCCTCGAAAAATTTAGCGCGCACTAGAAAAATGCTTCTTATGACGTATTTCGACCTCCCGTCGATTTTCAAAATATCTCTAACATTTTCTTATAAATTTCTTCTTATTACCAATCAAAATGTGTTAATTCTCCATGTAATTTAGTTGAAGGAACTCCCGTCTTCACTAAGACTTCTCCTTATTGGCTGTGAGCTTATATCCAATGATATAATTTATAACAATAATTAAACATTTTCTGTGATAATTTCACTGTTGCTAGGTCAATTCCAAGCTTCTGGAACCTTCGATTGCGCAATAATATCACGTGATGGAATCTCCCTCCTTGCTCAACGTAGCAACACGACTCGTTTGTGTCAAGTTCCAGCATTTATATTGCCATGTTAAAATGTATCTTGGGCTTCGAAAATTACCTCAATTTCATCCCAAATAATTCATTTTTCGGGGGTAGTACTAGTGCAAAAATTATTACACAGAGTTCCATTGTGTGGTTTTCATTTGTACCTTTGCCGTTAACTCCTGTATTCATACCCTACTTTCTGCTGGCATTGAGATATCACACGGCTTTAACGGTTCAATGCACATCGTGGATTTCCCATGCTGTAGCATTATCGAAAGATGTAACATAGTTGCCATGACTTATGGAATGACCCTCATATATTGACTTATGGTTATATACAGTACATTGTATTATAATTACATCGTCAATGGAATCGGGCTATCATGGTCATGTTTATGTCATTTTATGCATAAAATATGATGTATTTTAAAATATATAAATTTCCCCCTCACCATTGACTAAAGTAAAACTTATGAGAGCACCATTTACTATCTTTATTAGGGATAGTCTGCAAATTGTTAATGAATTGAGAAATTTGATTTTAATGCTAATAATTTGGTGACTTCTTTAGGTCATCTGCTCTAATGAGATGGTGATAATGCTAATGCTACAACCATTGAATTTCTGTAAGTTAGTAACTAACGCGCTAGAAGAAGAAAGCGAATGGACACACAAATTGGGAATACGGGAAATAAAAGTTAGGAAAAGGAAATGTCATCAACCCTCAAAGAATGATGATTAAGGGACTTGGAAGTAAGTAGAGCCATGAAAGGCAGAAAGGATTTAGGAGAGAGTCCACCTCGAAGTCAATGCAAAAAGGAAAAAGAACGAACCCAGCTCAGAAATTTCTTGGGGTCGCCATCTCCCGAACTCTCAAGCTGTGAATCCTTGAGGGCGGAGCATCATGTGCACCCTGCCTTCTTTAGGGCCTTTTACTGAATCCAGGAGATACCATAAAGAGGTCTGACCACTTAAGAAAAGACAAGGGCCAATTAAGGCAAGAAAATAAAAAAAATAAAAAAAACAATTCTAGGCTTCAGATACCCTAATACCATTGAGGTCAGAAGAGAACAAGAGTTGACAATGAGAGGTCGACAGGAAAGATGAAAGAAAGGAGCAGAGCACAAGTAAGTGGGGCCCCGTTGATGTGAGCCCCTGTTTGGCACATGTGTCATGAACATCCGTTAAGGTTCCCTATGGGTGTTTAGTCCACCTGTTCCACTGATTATTTGGTATCGTGCACTCGTCTACGCTGCAACTATATTTGCATTAAGTTCTGCAATAAATAATGAAACTTGGTGGCAATTTTCTGTGTTGTCGCGTGACTCGCAATGTAGCATGTGGGGTTCACACGACATCGTTATACTACATATTGACGATAATGCAATGTTCCAGTAGGTTATTGAACTTCCTTCATGGGCACCGAACTTTCATTAACGCCTCATAAATAGTTTCACTGTAAGGCTCACTTCCGTCAACATTAATCCTTGAATGCTCGTTCACTACGGGAGTGGACCAACCTATAGTTGTCGCTGAACGGAGAACGTAGGCTAAAATGAATATGAAATGAAAATTACTCCTACTACTGCTACAACCATGGATTTACTGTAGCCTATATCTAACACACTAGAAGAAGAAGAAAACGAATAGACGCAAAAATAGGGAACAAGGAACGTAGAAAACAGGAAATAAAAGTCGGAGTCACAACTACAAAGCAATTTTATTCTTTGAAGGAAATTTGTCAGCTGAGATCACCCTACCAATAGGCTATATATACAAGTACTTAAAAATTTCTTTTCCTCCCAGCTCGGCTTCACCCACGGATTCTGCGAGGGATCATTCCTCTACCGTTGCAAGGATGGTGTGTGGGAGCTAAACACACTTTGACATCAGATACAACTGGGGATGGTGACAGGCCGATCGCAAAGATGACCGCTAACTTGTGTCTAATTACGGAAGGGTCAGGGAAGGGATTTTGAAAGGAAGTTGGCCGTGTTCCTGTTGAAAGGAACCGACGCGGCATTTGCCTGGTGGTGAAAATGGGAAGCAACCAATGCCATTTTCAGGATGGCTGAGGTGGGATTTGAACTCAGGCTCTGCCAGCGAGGCGCGAGCTAAAGCGTTAGCGCTTGAGGCCTCCGTGGCCGGTAACATAGATATTAGCCTAACTTCCGTATTAGTCGTAAAAATTTGCTGCAATTCTAGATAGCATGATCTTGTGCCAATCGTATACAGTACCATAAATAGCACGCAGTCGGAGTCTACATAAAGTGAAAATGTAGGCTATCACTCTTCTTCAATAGGCGTTGAAATATACCGTAGGAATGTTATCCGGTTGTTTTCTGGCTAACGATGTGGAGATTGGAGACCCTGAATGACGTCACCGAAAAACATATGACGATCAGCCATGCTGTCAGCTTCCAAATCAGATTATACGTGGCATTTTTATGTCTGAAAGTAGTCTCCAAACATGGTGACTTTGAAACATGAGTGGCAATGAATAAAGCCCTGAAACAGGAAATTATAAATCACCATATCTGTAGTGATGGGCGAATGATTTCTATTGTGAAGTGCCAGTCGATGGAGCGTGGAAGACAACGGCGTGACAGAGAGGGAGACCGAGGGAGGGTTGCCTTTTTGACCTCTGGAACAGTCGAGACCAACTCGCGCCCAGACGTGGACGCACGATTGGAGAGCTTCCTGGAGATCCCTCCAACAGGTAAATAAGCGAGGACACAATCCGTGGTGAGTGCTAGGTTTTACCTGTAGGCACTCTTTTCTTTCTGCCTATGAGGGTTATCTTTGCCATTCGTCTCGCCTTACCCACTTATGTTCCTAAACTCAAATGATGATGCCTGGTAAAGTACCTAGTACTGGGATAGGCAGAAAGCCTCGCACATCTCATCCCACCCCATCTGTTTCTTCTACTATCATTAGTAAGCAACAGCATGTAGAGGCTGCTGTAATAAAGGTTGGCTGCCACGCGGAGGGGAGAGAGGCACGTTCGAGGCCTCCAAGATAAACACGTGTTGAGTGAGCCATTAATGAAGCATGCTGTCAATGAGTGAGTGAACGAGTGCAGTCAGCCCAGCGGAGAGAGAGACTGCGACTAACGAGAGCCCAGTCAGACTAACAGGTAGTACGGCAGCGCTGTACGTTCACTTGGAGTTTGCCAGCAGCGAAACACATGTGGAAGCTTGGATGTGGCTGTAACCGTGGGAGACGCGTGTGAGGACTTGGGTTCGACGCGTTTCGGATAGGAACGCATGGGAAGCTTCCTTGACAGGACTCTGATGGAATCTGTAGCGGCAGGTACGGCGGCAAGTGCGAGCATTAGAGATGGTGCGGACTACACGGGCGACTGCGGTGACTTGAGCCCTGAGTGATTGCAAATAGCAGTTACTATAAATAAATCTAGTTGGAATTAGCACGCTAACAGTTGTGTAATTATTTTCACGTGTGAACCCCGAACCCGACACGTTATTTAAGGTGACGTGGACTATATACGACTGTACGTACTATCATCAAGATTGCAAGGCATATAACATTATTAATTTTGATACTGCATGCCGTTTATGAATTAACTCCAAATATACTGTACCTAATGCCAGGATAGTTGAACTGATCTATCTGCATGCTGGCGATAATATGTAGAGGATTACATCACTGATACTTCCTCTTATTTAGCGCAAAATAAAATATCTCCCATTCATTCTGCAATAGCCTGCAACAGCATTTCACTCATTTCCCTGTGCACTTGGCAAACTACTGCGTGTTTGCAACTGTGACGTCAACCAGTTACTTTGAGAGCGCAGGTCTAATTTACGAAAGGACAGAAGAACAAACGATTCCATATGCAATAAACTCTATGTGACCAAGTTCTTTTGATACATGATATAACAGCTTAGGCTTTCACGGCCGGCGTTCATAATTAAGCCCGAAAAACTTGTATTCTTTGATACACTCTGCCTAGATCTTTGCCCCGGCTGCTAATAGAAAGACCCACAATAAGAAACTAAGTTAGCGTTGCCTTTCCTGTGGTATAGTACTGTAGGTATTTGTGGTGTATTTAGAAATTACTGTCCTCGTATGTCAATGACTCGGTTGCCACATTGGTTTTGAAAAATTCTGACCGTAGGTCACAAGCAGTATGTTTCCATCAGTAGGTATGAAGGGGAGACGTTTTTGAGACATGAAAGTAGAAGAGTTCGTACTTCGTTTTCAGTTAGCGTGGATCAAGCGAGCATGAGGTATGAAGATATAAGAGTGTACCTATATTATTTTCAGTTCTTGCTACTCCAATGTCTTCGAGTCGTAAAATTACATTTGGAATTATCACTTACCGGTATGACAGTCGTTTAAAGGAATGTTTCAACAAAAATTCATTCCGACAAACAAATACGTTGATGCTCCAAACTGGTAAACGCTATCAAAACATTTTTGTGCTTGATCTAGGGCCTGTGTATGGAAGAAAAAAGGTATATACCTTTATTTCCAACGTACTTTCTTCTCTTGTGCTTTTCATTACAAAATGCAACATCGAACTGGTGCCGTCTTCTTGTAAGTCATGTATTATGATGGTGTTTGGGTGCATAAACTAGTATATTCACCGCAACAATACACATCCCTAACACATTTACCAATGGTATTCAGAGAAAAGCGCACCAGTAGACCTTGGGGAATACAGCATGCTCCGGGATGCTGCTTGTATAGAATCCGACTAACCGGATGGATGTGACATCTCATATGACGTGCACTGGTTCATCAACCTTGGTGGCAGACTCTCTGAAAGAGGAATAGATGGTGGGAAGGATGGGAAAGAAGAGGAAGGGAAAAGGTCATAGGGTAAATGAGGGGAAGGGAGCAGGAACGCGGCGAAAGATGTGAAAGAGGGAAAGAAAAGGGGAGGAAGAGAAGGAATGGAATGGAAGGGAAGGTGGAATTTAATAATAGATCGTACAATGTACATAGGTTATACGAGTACATTAGATGTCATTGCTTGAATACGTAAACTACTCTCTGGTACAGAAGTTAGAGATACTTATCTTTTCCTACACACCTTGATGGGGTAATGGTCACAATGCCTGTTTTCAAGTTCAAAAACACACTGTTCGCCTGTATCGTAATGCTTCTTATTGCTGCAGCATTTGAAGTGGAATTCGCGAGTAGCGAACCTTTTCAACACGTGTCGAGTCTGTCTGTTTCCATTCTGTCGTCAGCATTGCGTCCATGGAATAGACCTTATTTTTCATATGAAGCTCCTTTTTTGCCTCATTGTATCAGTCTTAGCGCCTTTGTAAGATATGTCGCCTTCACTTTTTCTATCTCCAAAAAGTATCTCTTTGTCAGGTCTGCCTAAATAACCGGTAACCCACAACCGGAGTGATTCTTACGTTGAAAAGATGCAAGGCAGTATCCAATGAAAGACTGAGTACTTGTTTAATATCGTTCATTGCAACAATCGATACGGTGTTCTTTGTTTTGTACGACATCTAAATGTCGTGCCTTGTGTTCGGAAGGTGACTCCCAGGTACGTCAAATTGTTCACCTGTTGCAAAGTCTTGCTGTATATCAAGGCATCGTGTTTGTGTATGGATCGTCCACCCTTCCTGAAGACCTTTAATACTGTCATGTCCTCATTTATGCGTTTGTCAATATTGTTAATCGGTTGCAAGCTTCCTGTTATTTGTCTTCTGATTTTGACATTAGTGCCACGTCATCCGCGTAGGCGGATATTTTTACGTCTTCCGTAACAACAGCTTGTACGAGGTCCATAACGGTGATATTAAATAGGAGAGGACTTATTGGGTAGCCCTGTTGGAACCCGTTCGTCTGAACTAATGGTTCGGATCTTTCTGATTGTCTATTTGGACATAGTTGTATGTAAGTATATTCTTGACCATTCTTGTGAGGTAATGTACGTTCCCTATAAGCCCCTTCTCTTTGTCGACAATATTTTCTCTATTCACAAAATCGAATGCCTTATTGTAGTCTATAATTACAGTATAGAGATTTCCTCGCTCATGCCTGAGGGCTTCTTGTATTCATCTTGAAGGCGAGTCACAGCATGCATTGTTGATCGTCCTTCTCGAAAACCAAGTTCTTCCTCAGGAAATCTTTCATTTATCAGACCTGTTAGTCTGTTGGTAATGATCATCGTATTTTAAATGGTGCACGTTCCAAAGCAAAGCTTCTGTACCCATTCGGGTCCCATATATCCCCTCTTTCTTCGGTAAAAGACTTTCATTATGAGTTCTTTCATCTGTCTGGTGTATTTTAATGTTTGAGACACTGGCTCATGAGGCTGGTCTAGGCTTCTTTTAATAATGTTGCCATCATTTGTAAATATTCATAGTTGGTCTTGCCCGCAGACTATTCGTCTCTTTGACGCTCTGATGGCATCTTCAATCTCACTTGTGGTGATTGGTTGAAGGTTCTGTTTGTCTCTGTTCGATTCTGTTCCGAAGGCAGGTCTAGTTTCTTTCGGCATACATATATATTGAAAGTGGATTTTCCATGTCTCCAGTGGAATTTTTCTCGGGTATTTTGGTTCACATTATTGAAGTGCTTTGAATGGTGTTCAGCCGCTTCTATTTGTTTGATTTCTTCAGCACCTCCTTGTACTTTATATTTTATCGTGGCATACCCTTGTAAGTCTTCTAATGAATGCTATTTATTTGCCTTATGTGGGGCCTCTGGTGTTGTCTGTCCTGATTTGTAGCATACTGAACCATGGTTTGTATCTTCTTTGGCTACACTGCTTTGGTCTGACTAGTTGGTGAATTGTCTCTTCTATTGCCCGAGGAGCTTGGTCCATGTTGCCTTCGTAACTAAGATTCGTTGCTAATGCATTTTCCTTTATTTTCAGCCTCTCTTTTTCGTGAAAGATGATTTTTCTGAACGCATTTCTTAGCATGCAGTTCATCCCTTAGTTGATAATGGACTGGTGGATATGTTTACGCTCCCTAAATCTGATGTTATCAAATCCTTTCTGTTACGATTATCGACGATACACCACTCCGTATATATCTACAAAATCTACAAATCTACAAATATTTTTCAGAAATTTTGAAAAATGGGACTTCAGAAATTCGAGTTAACTTTTTGAGGAAGTGGAGATGAGACAGTTAATTAATATGATTTGGGAAACTGGATAATTGAACATAGCAAGGATGAGAGGAGTGACTTAAAATTCCAAATTCCATCCAAAATTGGAATAGTACGAGAGATCTTCTATAATCTACGTTGAAGAAACTTGACGGTGCATGACCACGAGATGTTTGGTGTAAGAAGTTGTACGTGGCGACGGATCGAGTCCAGGCAGTCGAGAGACGGAGATGGGAGACGGCGACGTTCAACCCATTGCTGTTTCAACACCCAGGACAAGGCGAATGCACAGATGGTAACATCAACGTGGGAGCCGAACGAACGAGTATGATGAGCTGATGTCATCGTTATTGCAGAGAAGGTAGAGGAAGATTTTTCATTATTCGAGTAGTTGTTGGAACATGTAGAGATTTCAGTAAATACCATATTTATTAATTTTTTCTATTTTATTTGGAGTCATTTTAGAGTAAATTCAATATTTGATGTTTTGATTAGATTTTCTGTGATTTTTGCGTATTTTGAGATTTATTCCCGTTGGAGATTTTATGTATTCGTCGGAAGCATTTTTATTCACATGCTTTGGTGGAAGTAGCATTATTATGGCATCTTCGATGTATTTTCTTGCAGCATTTGCAAATTTTAAGAAGAATATAGTATTTTTAGTATGGTTAGATTGATATGAGTATTTTCCAGGATTTTTCAGTACTGTTTGTGAGGATAGAAAGTTGCGACTTTAGGTCTATGTGAATTTAGGTAGGATTATTGAAGCCAGTACTTTTGTTAAGATGATCCCATTTTCAGACATATTTTCAGATCGAGTATAATGATCTATAAATCATATAGGCTTGAGTTATGTAGTAGGTGTGACATGATGCAGTCATTTTTTCTGCTAGAATCTTGACTATTCCATTAAAGTGATAATGCTACGTTGAACCCTGACGATGTTTCTATGGAAACATTTGTCGTGTAATACATTGTTATTATTAACAATCCATGATTGCCAAGAATGGGGAGATGATATATGTATTTTAACGCAGTAATCCGTTTGGAGCTGGATATTTTTGTTACAGGGAATTCCTGAGGTTATTTTAGTTATGAATATTTAAACGAAGAAACTGTGGAATTTAATAGTTATTGGAAGTCGTCTTTATTGTAGAATAGTGTTGTGTTTTTGCACAAGATGTTTGTGTAGTTTGTGAAGGTTTATTCCACAGTTGAAGGCAGTTATGCGCATTATTTATGTCAGGGAAGATACAGTATGCTTCCAAAGTTAAGGTTATACGTTTGTTTGAGAGGTATTTCCGCAGAGTCGTGAGGGTATGTAACGTAAACGTTATTAGGATTGGAATGTGAAGATATATGCCACATGTGAGAAAATAAAGCCATTATTAGGAAGATTACATTAAAAGTCAATATAAAAACAGCTGTTTATTTCGTTAAGATTGATAACTTATGTAAAGGATATGTATTAAAGATCGAAAACATTCATTAGAAGTTATATTATTATTAATAATACTGATTATGGCAATTTACGATTACTGAGCTTAACCACTAGGATGATTAAGCCAGGAAGTAACTATTTTAACACGCATGATAAGAATTGGTATTGACATGATAATGATAAGATAGTTATGTAATGTGATGGCAGTGAAATGAAAAGAAAAAAATCTCTTTGGAGATTAATGGACATTCGATGAATGTGAGTTAACTTATATCAATAATTTAACAGTGTAAATATTTGTGAAGGATTTAATAATATTAGATAGGGTATTTTCACTTTCTTGCATGTTTAGAATTTAGCTATGTTAGGAAGTAGGACTGATAGGAGTCAATATTGTATAGATTAACATTTATTCGTGTATTTTAAATTCGGTAAAAGAACAAGGTGTTCTGAAAGTCAGTTTTGATATTTTATTTTCATTCGAGGATCGAAACTTAATTCCTTTTATTTTTGGAAACTCCTAGAAGTAGTAGGTAGTTCTTTTAAGGTAGATATTAGAATAGTAAGGTCATTGACCTAATTTTAAATTTATTTCAGATTTAGTTAATTTTATTTAGTCGAAGTTCAGGTAAGATTAGGAGTGTTATTTATTCTATTATTGTAGTTGTTTTAGTCAATAAACGTGTGAGCACGTTTTGCTTTGCTCGTCCTTTTTATAACTTAGACATTCCGACTTATATTTGTAGTGGTTAGTAAGATGATGTGCTATGGATAATAGGCACCCACGTTTTCCATCTATACCCATTGCTACCCGAGATTCCAAGAACCTCACTCTCCATCTGTAGTTAGTATATCTATCCCAGTAGATAAATCCATAGTACAACATCATTCCATCTTTAAGAATGTCCTCAATGAGCAACTTGCCAGCGTCAGACTGAGGTTTGCCTAGCCGGGGATTTCAGTGTCTCTTCAATCCTTCTCCATCCTTGGATAATGACAAGTACCGAGCTTGCTCGGGCACATTTTTGGTTACAATATATATATAATATCGTGCTCGAACCATTTGAACCATAGTATGTCGTTATCGTAGGGTCACTGAGTAAAGGGAAGCCTTATCCTAGGATGTAGTCAATAACTTGAGTGATTTTCAAATTCGGTTTATCCAAAATCCAATTTATATCGCCTGCTAATATTATTGTCTCGTTTCTTGGTATGTGGTTTAGCGTTGTGTTTTTTCTTCTTATCAGTTGGCAGTCAAAGTGAAAGGTCGTGGTTTTCCCGAGCTCTCAGGTGTGCTGAAATGGGTTGTTCTCTGGAGTGTTCTCGGGCGAGGATCGGGCTGTAGTATGCGAAGGGTAGTCGGGATTTCCGGTGTTTGTGTGTGCGTACGGTACCTAGTAACTTGTGGTTTATAGCCCTAGTGATAGCTGCGTTGTTAGTTATTGGTGGAGTGGAAGTGAATCCAGGGCCTGTTACTCCAAATGTGAATCAGGCAAATGATCCAGTGGCATCTTTAAAGTGTTCGACGTGCAGTAAAACATTGAAGAATGGTGTTGAGTGTGGACTATGTGAGAAATGGTTTCACTTCGGCTGTATTAAGGTCAAGAAGGAGGATTGTGATGTCGGAAATTGGTTTTGTAAAGTATGTGATACGCCGGACAGTTTGAGGGTGCAAATCAAAGCAAGGGATCAAATAATACAGGAACTTAGAGCAAAGCTTCGTGAATCAGAAGAAACGGTGAAGGATGTGACTGAACGGCTTTCTACTGGGATCAGTGTGGAAGAGGGCGTGCAGGAGCAAACTGAGGATGACGTTATCATAATGGGTGATTCTATGATACGATGGAGTGCGAATATCTCGAGGAAATCAGGTGCGAAAGTGCGGTGTTACCCGGGGATTAAGATTGACCAGCTTGCCCAACAAGTGGAAGAAGCAAATGTAGAGGACTGTGACAAAGTTAAAGTGTTGTTGCTCCATGTTGGGACGAACGATTTGAAGAAGAGGGCTACAGCTGATTACATCATGGGGGAGCTCTACGAACTAGGCAGAAAAGCTAAAATCAAGTTTACAAATGCAAAAATTATAATGAGTGACATTGTTCGGCGGGGAGATGTTCCGTTGAGGCGAGTTAAGACTGTAAATGACCGCATGGACTGGGTATGTGCACAACTGGGATTAGTGTACGCAGAAGCTGACTGCTGGATTGGTGGCCGTGACTTCGCCCGAGACGGGCTGCATCTAAATCGACGGGGCGCTTTCAATCTAGGGAGCCTACATGACAGGGTCATCGGTTCGTGCCGGCTTTTGTGAGGACGAGCAGGTCCAGAGGTTGCCAGCCGATGGGAACAGAAGGAGCTATTTCGAGATATTTGCTGCGGAGTTAAGACTCTAAGATTACTGCAGGTTAATTGTCAGAGTTTAGGAAATAAATTAATTGAATTTTGGAATCTTGTAGAGACGTATTCTCCGGACATTGTCATTGCAACTGAATCTTGGTTATATGAGGACATAAATAGTAGCGAAATAATTCAAGGGACCTACGAGATGTACAGAAGGGATCGGGGGAAGCGAGGTGGTGGGCTATTTATTTGTGTGCGCAAAAATATAGCTAGTTTCTTAAAGTGGGCTGATATGGATCATGAAATGTTATGTGTACAAATTTCGGATAAAGGAAATAAATTCCCTCTTCAGGTGATAGGGGCGTATAGAGCACCGAAAGATAACCTTTCTCTCCTCGAAACACTGTATGATAAAACTTGTACGGGTAATGCTATGAAAAAGAGCATAATAATTGCTGGTGATTTAAACCTCCCCAAAGTAGACTGCTCTGGTGAGTCAACTAGCTGTGGTCAGGCTCAGAGCGCTGCAAATAAATTCTTAAGGGAGGGGGGATTTTCCCAAGTAGTTGACTTCCCAACTAGAGACAATAATACCTTAGATGTTTATCTCGTAAGGCCTGTAGAGCTGTATATTAACTGTCTGAAAGTACCAGGAATTAGTGACCATTCTGGGGTTGAATTAAATATTAGATATGGTGACATTACAAAATTAGACTCTGATGTAGCAAAAAAGATCATATTCCAGTATCGCAGGGCGGATCAGGGCAAGTTTCAGGGGTATTTGAATGAGCTATTTGTAGGATGGGCATCGGAAGGAAATCACATTAATATCCTGTGGACTAACTTTTTGAAAATTTTAAATAGCGCTGTTGATAAATTTGTCCCATTTAAATTGCTGAAACAAAACCCAGATCCTGAGTATTACACACGAGAAATTAGGAGTCTGAAACGGAAAATTAGGAAATTATACAATAAAAGACATGATAGTGACAAGTATATGTTGAAATTTAAGTCCTTATCAAGAGAGCTCGTCTTAAAAAAAGAGGGCTGCTCATGACAGTTATATGCATGGTTTACTTGGTTCGGGAGGTGATGGGTGGAAAAAAATTTACAGTTATGTTGGGAGAAGAAAGGGAAATTCAAATAATTTGTCGATGATAATGTCCGGTGACGGTAAATTAATTACTGAGAAACAGGCCATTGCTAATGAATTAAATGTCTTTTACGGTAGTGTGTTCAATAAATCCAATAGCTGTGTGTTGAACCTTAACGACGAATCAGGGGCTCCCCTGTTCCAAATAAACCAGTCAGCAATTGTAAAGCTAATACAAAAACTACGTTTCAATGTATCTAAGGGTCCTGATAATATTGTTAGTGAAGTACTTAAACTAGGAGGTAGGGCCGTGGCACGATACTTGGAGGCGATGTTTAATGTGTCCATAAACAATGCGCAAATCCCAGATGACTGGAAAAGAGCTACGGTAGTCCCAATATTTAAGGGAGGGAGCAGACTTGAATTGGGCAACTACAGGCCGGTTAGCCTTACGTCCGTCATTTGTAAGCAGATGGAGCATCTCATTTGCGACTACTTGAGGGAACAGTGGGAAACATTATCATGGTTTAATGATAGACAACATGGATTTCGGAAAGGTTACTCATGCGAGAGTCAGATGCTATCACTTTTTCAAGACATTAGCGAATCGTTAGACCATGGAGTTTCAGTGGACGCCGTGGTTATAGATTTTGCGAAGGCATTTGATGTCGTTCCGCATGACATGCTACTCCATAAATTAGCTTCGACGAAGATTGATAGAAGAGTAATTTTATGGATCCAAGAATTTTTGACGGGTCATTCCCAGAAAGTTAAAGTCGAAGGCATATTCTCGGATGAAATTACCGTAACGTCGGGTATCCCTCAGGGCAGCGTAATCGGAACTTTGTTATTTTTGGCGTTTATAAATAACTTACCAAATGGGATTCGCAGTGACTGTCGATTGTTTGCGGATGATTGTGTAATATATCGAAAGATACATGACTCACAAGACAATGCAGTGCTTCAAGAGGACCTGAACCTGGTCTATAAGTGGGCGATTGGAAACAAAATGAAAATAAACACAAGAAAATGTAGTCTCTTAAAAATAGGGAAAGTGCGAAGGCAGGATTTTCAATGTAACATTGGCTCGGAAATACTTGTAGAAGAAGATTCTTGCAAATATTTGGGCGTTCACGTAAGGAATGATATGAAATGGAGTAGTCATGTAGGATGTGTAGTTTCAAAAGCTTACAAATCCCTGCACTTTGTAATGAGGGTATTGTGCCCGATAATCTGGCTTTGGATTGGGTGGCCCGACATACACTTCAACCCTCACCCAGAATTCGGTACAACGCGAAAGGAAAAAAAAATCTTGAATGTCCGAATCAATTTTGGCCAAAAAAAAAACTGTGTCGGGAACGAGATTCAAGCAATTCCGGGGTCCTTACAATGATGGGTACAACTGGGGTAAAATCTCAAAATTGATCCGGTGGACACACAAGTATGACAACGAACAAGAATGACAAAAAACTCCGCTGTTAAGATAAAACTCATCCACCATTTATTACAGAACCACACCACTAAATACATAGAATCACACACAGAAGCCTACCTCCGCTCGGAGACTTCTCAAAATTACTCTTGATGTGCAAATAAAAAAAAATGACGCAGAAGCAAAATTCAAATTAATGAGGACAAAAATCTCCGGGCGTCCTAATCTTTGGATACAACATAACTTACGGAGATCAGAGCTATATCATTCTAGTATTACAACCATTACTTCAAAATGCTATGTCACCTCTCCGCTAATAGTCCATAAATGAGCAGGTGCATAAATCTGAAAAGATATTCAAAGAAAAAAAATTGTTGCCTCATTCGATCTCCTTCTAACTAAATGTAATCACCAAAATAGGAAAAAGAATATTTTTATGTATGGATGTCACTGGCGTTAAAGAATTTATTTTCAGACCTTTTATTCATGTATTAAATACTTTCATTATTATTTCACTGGTTTTCGTTCAGCTGTGCCTCACTCAGAAAAATGACTGGCTGTTGGCTTTTACATTCATCACTTTACATTTTAACATCTTTATGATCCCAGATATATTTTTATTTATTTATTAATCACTGCATGCTCTTCACATATTTATAACTACACCATAAACATTTAAGTAGATGGCCTCCGCCTATCTGTATTATTTTTCAACTGACAATTGCCTCAAAATTTCATCTACTTGAACCTATCACGTAACATTAATTATAATCATTTATTTTATTCACCTCGCTATAGCGAGAACCTTTAGTTTCATCATAACTTCGTATTATGCAACCCTGCTATTTTATCAATGCAGTATCATTATTTACACAACCTTGTATCAGTCACCTACCAAACGCATCTCCTCATGTTAGCATGTAAAGGGAAACCTCAGTGACGTGTGAGTGTTTAGTATTAATGTGATGTGCGCACAAAAAGTGGCCCATTAAGTGTAAATGAATCCCCTGTAATTTAAGCCTGTTCAAACCATAATTTGTCATCCAGGTTGCACCAATTCAAAGAACACAGCGACTTAACACGCTGAAAGATCCCTGTACTCAAATTATATTTTGAAGCATCCATACATTTATTTTTAAACCCTAAATATGACTGCATTAATCTCTCAAAAGAAAACTTAAAATTTACTGTCCTATTAATCATGTCATTATATCGCATTTTATCCTTATTGATTAACTTCTATTTCGATTTTTGCCCAACTGTCCAAATCTTAGTAACCACTACCCATTAACCACTATTTAAGAATTAACATGGTTTTCAGTACCTTTCGGCCACCTCAGTCTTGGTTTCGCTGACACGTTTCCTGGGGGTTTGGGTCCACGTTCTTCCCATTGAACATCCTCCCCTCTCGTCCTGGATCCAGCTCGCGACCCTCGGGGTGTCCATGGTCCTGGCTCGCCTTCGTTTCCACTTCATCGTAACAGCTTCCACATACTAAACTTAGTTTGCCATCTCTTCGCTCGTAAAGTTCTTGACACAAAACTCGCACTGGTCTGTACTGATAGCCTTTATGTCCGTCCAATACATCGCTGCAATTTTCATGTCGACTATGCCAAGTAATATCAACTCATGGCCGTGAAAATAACTCTATAACGACACAGGTTATATCGTATGCGTCTACACAAGCATGTACTCATAAGGTATTACGTCCGTCCTTGACCTAGAATGTCGCTCTATATTTGGACTGCACTCAGCTTATCTCTCATAGTTCACTGACCCTGGACACTCATTTGTCTGGTCGTCAAACAAAAGCACATCGCTTCGTTCATATGTTCTGGGCGTCAGTTATATAGCGCACGGCCCATACAGTCCCGTACCTGGTAAAAGCTTGAGACACCACGTGTGTCTGCTCGCACTTTATTGTACAAAATGACTAGTGTCCCACAACATAATGCATTATGATCTGCGTTATAATATCACCTCGCCACATTCAGCTTTAGTACTCGTTAACACAGAGCTGTCCACGCAAGAAATAATACTGATCCTTTCAGCTATGTCCCAAAGAACTGTCGGAATACCACACTGGTTCCAAGCGGCCACGATACGACTGCTACTACACACTTGTTAGGAACTTCAGCGTGCGGCGACACAAAAATAAAGATGAACTTCGGCATACGGCGACACAAAAGAAAGTGAACTTCGCTGGACGGCGATGCAAAATAAAGTGACCCGCTTCTCCGGTGTGACCTTTCCACCTCAACTTTTCCTGGAGCTCATCAGCGCCCTCTACACTTCTGGAAACTTCGCCTAGTCATGCTGTCGACTATGTCCATGACGTAAAAACATCAACCTCAGGTTACTTCCGCTTGCATCCTTCCTCCTGCTATGCGACGTTGCCAGAGCTCTCAAAACCATGCGCTATCGGTCACAGTATTAAAAGGAAGTAGTACCTCTGCTAAAGAATTAGGCTATTTGTCACTTGTAAGACCTATTCTGGAATATGCCTCGGCGGTTTGGGATCCATATCAAGTAGGGCTCATCAATGAGTTGGAAATGGTACAAAGAAAGGCCGCTAGATTTGTGCTCAGTGACTTTAATCCCAGGAGCAGTGTGAGCCGTATGTTAAAGAAACTTGGGTGGGAATCACTGGAGGCTAGGAGGATGAAATCTAGACTCTGCGCTATGTACAACACGTATACAAATCAACCAGCATGGGGTGAGCTTAGCAAACGATTGGGAAAGCCCACTTACATGGGTAGGAGCGATCATCCTTTCAAAGTTAAGGGCCGACCACAGCGAACAAATTATGGTAAATATTCTTTTGTAAACCGTGCCATTGATAACTGGAACTCTCTACCTGCCGCAGTCTTAGAGCCTTTTCCCAAACATATAGGTGTGTTTAAGAAAAGACTGACTATTTGTGTAAATACTCCAGTTTAATTGTTGTATAATTGTTATTGAATTGTTATGTATAATTATTTATTTGTTATGTATATACAATTTGCCACCGGGGGACACACCCCCCATTGCAAATAAATGAATGAAAATATTATGTCTTCCGCATTATATTCTGGTTGGAAGTATGCATTGACGATACTGCATACTTTTGTTTGGTCTACCAGTATATTTCTGCTTTGTACACTACATAGAAATATAATGGGTTGCAGACATGTCATTCTCTCCTTTTGGTTTTTCTAGTGCTCCTTGTGATGTCACAGTATGTACCGCATAGTGATTACATGTATTCCATAACTTCGTGAGGAAAGTTTCCAATTATACTACAACGTCATGTCCGCTGAATATAACCATTTCCAGTATATTATTCACGTTGATAAGTCCTTCTAAGTTCCAAATCAAGCATTTTCTTGCTCATTTCTTCTACCTTGTGTACCGTTACTGCGAAACACCATCCCCTCGTCTGCCCCATGGCAGACAAAAACGACGGATAACTATACCTCTCGGCCAGAACTCGCTGTTGTTAACCTTCTGTATTTCCTGCAGTAGAAATCCCCTTTTGAATGAGTTGTTTTGTCCCAGATTCATTAGTTCCTCAACTATTATTTTTCCATTTAGGACACCTTCCCTTATATACAATTCCAAATTGGTGTTCTCCGTGTCTTTGTTGAGTTTGCTTACATATCTCTACGTCATTTTTGTGCCGGCGTGCAGTTTCTCATAATTTGTATTAGGTATGTTTTCCTTTCGTTCCGATTATTACCCAGCTAGCGTTTGCCTATTTCCAGACTTTGTTATCTTGTGTCACCGAATAGCGTTCTCCAGTCTCCTTATTGGTTATGAAGTGTCGTCTTTTATTTCTCCGGTTTACCACCTCAGTGAATTCTCTTCCTCCATTTTACCGGTATCATCTGGGTTTTCTATGACGCTCCCCTCTGTAGCCTCTAGCCTCGACTTAAGAGGTTTCCTATTTCTGTTGATTTACCCATCTTTTCCATCGTCGGTTTTATGCCTACTTCATCCCTAGCGTTGTGTCTTGCTGGAGAGATTATATTCTGTGCTGACTCCTCTCTCGTCGTTTGAGTTTTCTCCGTTATATCTTTGTGGGACGTCTCACCATTACTGTTTGTCGCTAACCTGTGATTGCTCGATCCATTGTGAACGTTCTTGATTTTAGGTGGGGTGGGTTCTTTCTGTTTTAACATCGTGGGTCTTGAGATTTTACCTAATTCTTCTCCAATTGCTTCATGCACTTCTCCTGTTTTCGTCATGACATTGGTCAACGTATTTCCAGTATCCATACGTTTTACAGTGCCATCGTCTCAATATCTGTCACGTTGATTGCCTTTGGTTTACACAATGTGCATAACCAGGTCAATTTGCAGTTCCTCCTCTTGACTATATCGTATTCCTCTTTGGTTGGCTCGGTATATGTGAAGTGCTGCCATGTGTGCGTATTTCGAATTCAATGGCGTCGTCTCTACCGGAGACTCTCTTGGAGCAGTTATCACACTGTTTGGGATTTGTTACCTCAGTGACGATCAACATGACACTGGCCACTTCCCGGATTAACGGCACTCAGTAGAAATGAGTACAAGCAGCCACTGTTGTCAAGTTTAACCTCTAAAGGGTTATACGGACTATTGACTATTACCGCACTTCTTAATAACTGCTTGTTATACAAATTCTAATACCTGAGAATAGGTTATATTCGTGGTATTCAATATCTCATTCCTTTTTAAGTGATTTGAATTGTCGGATACTTGATAATAAATTATAATAGTTAAACTTGGAGTTGTCACTCAATAGGAAAATTTCCCATATGTTAACTGGTAGTCGAATCCAGTCCGCCTTGGTGGGAGGTGGTCAAGAGCTTTTGAGTGTGGTATGAATCAATAAATAGCTGTTAGTTCCATTTCCTAGGATCATTAGTCGTGAGAGTTTGTTATTTTACTATCAGTTTGTTAATATTCATATTTAACATCCCAATTATAATTATATCACGAGGATTGGAAAGAAAGCAATGACAACATATGCATATACTGTTCAATATAATCCGCTGCAACCCATTGTCAGTTGTTGGAAGATGCAAGATGCCAGTAGCAGTGTCACCCTCATTAATGTCAAGGACAGATTCCATTTATTTGGCGAAAGGACCGAAGTCATAAGGATTCATGTCCGATGAATGGAGTGGCTGCTCCTGGACCTCCCACCACCATCGTGTCAACAATTCTCTCATATTGTGACAGCGGGAATTGTCGTGCAAAGCAATGGGAGCAAGACGATGATGATGTACCAGCGGCATTCACTGCTTACTTCGGAGGAGCTACATGACGCTGTATGATACCCTGCACAGTATACGCAACTATCAGCTATACGAGTCCTGTATCATCTAAGCTGACTTCTACATTTCAATCATCCCCTAGAATTGAATGTATTTTATACTTCCCATATTCACCGGGCATAAGTCCCTGTTGCTTTGATCTTTTCTCCAAACTAAAGGAACCACTCCGAGGGAAATATTTTCATATACGGGACGCCATACTTCAAGCGGTCATGGCTAGTATTCTGCGCCTTCCGCAGATCTGGAAACTGATGCAACATGCTGCAGGGATTACAAAAAATAGTTTAATATGTATTGCCACTACTTTTCAGCCCTCGTATAGGCCCATAATAAGAAATAATTTACGCTTCAATTAGCACATCACCTCGACATTTTTTACTATCGCTACATTACTTCCTACACTTTAGTTTTCTCTTCAATCATCCTCTAGAATTGAATGTATTTTTATAGTAATTAGCGCATACATTTTACTATACAGTTTATTGCCTATTTTAGTGACTTGTAGAGCTTGTGTAATGTTTGAGACGCACTACTTCCCTTTGAAGAAGTGATACAGCTGTTAAAACAGGAGCCAGGGCCATCATTTTCAGAACTAACAAAGGGGAACTCAAATGAGGACTGGCCATGAATTGCAGCTGCGCGACTAATTTACAGCCGTGTGATATATTGTTCCCCAACACAATGTTGGCTACTTCACAACTATCCTTCTGTTCGATAAACACAATTAACCAGCTACTCGTGTCTCCTTTACGGAGTCTATAATGGTGGCCCTGGTAGGTCTATAACTCCTTCTTAAATACTGAACTATTTACTTTTTTTAAACTTCCTTCCCCTCTCGTAATTCTTATCTGGAGGATAACAATCACCCTGTTAACTGTGGAATACCCCAGGAGTTCTTTCTTGCCCACTCCGGAAAGCAGGTTACCGCTGTCTTTTTCAAGTGACTGCTAGCTAATGTAATGTACAGTACTGTACGGGTATATTTGACTCCTGAGTGAACGCTACCCTTCTCAAGGGACTCCTAGCTGATGTAATGTGCTTCATGGTTATATTCGACTGTTGAGTGTCTCCTAGCGGATGTAATGTTCTATGCGAGTAACATCGTCTCCTGAGTGTACTCATTAATCAACCTGAAAGACTGGCGCCCCAAAGAGTGACTGGTTTTACTGTTGATGGTCTGATTGACTTTCAAACCCCAAGATTGCTCGTTCGATCTCAGGCTCAGGCATGGTGTTTAAATGCTACAACTTCGTTATACGTAGATTTCCTCCTCTGGCATCCCGGCATCTCTAAGGCCACAATAGTTAAAAGGGAGGCAAATTTTACTGTCCCTTCCTCATTCCACTGCTCGCAACTAGACGGCATGACTCTGCAGGTGAACCTACCATTATACTGCAGATTCGGGGAATGACAGTGTCCAGACATGTAGGGTGGACTCACTAGTGAAGTGTGGCTGACGTCACGCGTACCGAGAATTTACTCCACCTTGGGGTGCCAGTTCATCAGGCGTGATATAGATTCTGGACCACCCCTAGTTATTCTGTTTCTTGGCGCGAAATAAAATAGTATTTTGACTACAACCTTATCAGTTAAGAAGATGCGAGTAAGGATGATGATGATAATTGTTGTTTTAAGGGGCCTAACATCTAGGTTATCGGCCCTGCGAGTAAGGAAATAAGTGTTTCTTTAAATGTAAACATGTACAGAGCTTTTCCACAATGTATCACAATACGACTCTAATAAACGTTACATTAATAAACACAGCGGAATTCACAGTGGTTGAAAAAGCTCTCTTTTTTAAGAATGATGCAAGCGATACGCAATGAGCAGGGTTAGGATTTTTAGGTGCAAATTTCAGATGAAAGAAAGGAAGAAAGGGAAAAGGTGCTCAAATAAGGTAAAAAAAGGGGGGCAAAACGGTGCTGGTTTATTCAACTAATTTTCTCTTCCCTCTATTCTAGTTTATTGAATTACAAACAAGTACATCAAATCACTCATCAAAAGGAAGAGAAAAAATGAAGCTGTTGTACTTCAATAATTTAAGCATCTCTACATTTTTAAAAGCAAGTCTGTTTCTATTAGGAGATAGAATGTCTTTGTAGATGCTAAAGCTTCTTTCGACATCCACAGAAACCAGTGGGGCAGACCTTGTATTCACTCCGAATGGCAACACTGCAGATGTGGCGAATTCCACAATATCTGGATCCTTCTGAAGACTAGACTCAAGTTTTTATTTGGCAAAGTCATCTAACTGCTCCCTCACGGAAGTAAAAATATCCCATTGTTTTTCCTTTTCCAGACCTTGTTCTTCTAATCGTTTAAGAGCTGCAGCCAGGTACTTGTAACTATGGACACAATATAGTTATGTCTGCAAATTATGTATTTCCTCCGGTAACAGAAATTGCTGTGCCTTGGAAATTGCACCTGCGTCAGCTGGATCCAAAGAAAGCACAAACTCTCTAATTTTGCCAAAATTCTCACACAGCATAGCAGCACACTCAATCCACGATCCCCAGCGAGTAATGACTGGGAAATTTGGAAGGGTCAGGTCAGTGGTTTCCCTGTAGACAACAACACTATTCGAAGCTTTCAGTAGAATCTTCTTCAGGGCAGAGATGAATTGATTTGCGATGTCGTATTCATTCCTTATGGATTCACAAACCCTGTGAAGGCCATGAACCAAGCATGTCACATGCTTCAACTTAGGAAATAAAGGTTTCAATTGGTTAAGAGCTGAAACCATGTATGGAGCCTGGTCCGTAGCCACAAGAAGACGTTTTTCAAACTCGATACCAATGGGCCAGAGTTCTTGGCAGAAGTCCATAATTGATTGCATTACTGTACTGGCATTGGCTTTCTCCAGCTCATACATTTTGAACAACATAGGCTTAACGTTCTCCCCTGCTAAGCGAAAAACTAAAATGTTCAAAACATTTGTTCCATTGAGTCTATGGTTTCATCCATAATGATTCCCACATCGCAATCAGACACTTTCTCCTTGATTCTTTGTATGGTTTCTCGGTAAACAGGCTCCATGTAGTTTGTTCTTAAAGAAAAAGGAAGAAGAAGGTTTCAGATGCTGGGTTCCATCAAGATTGATAAATTTTATGGCCTGATGAAACGTGCTGCTGAAGACCGGATAAGGTGGAGAGACCGACCATGAGGCAGATAAACTGATGATGATGATGACTCTCATCGGGCATTGACATCTTTGTGTATTTTTCAAGAAATACCTGGATGGTTCACCTTATTGAGTGGAATTCCCGCTTGTGTAGGACCTGCAAACAAATCAATGTTTAATTCCTTTAAATTTTGGCTTGTTGTAGGACTCTGTTGGAACGCATTTCGTAATAGAGGTTGCCGCGATTTTTTTGCTTGAAGAGTCTTATTAATTTGATGTTTAGAGCTGGAAATGTGTTGTTTGATGCGATCTCGTTGGTGTTTTTCATCGAGCAAAATTCCTGAATCACAAATAGTACATTGCATAACAGTTCCATCAGTGTCTATGAAATCTTGTTTTAATTCCTGAGCCAGAGCAATAAATCGGACACTGGACACCTTTGGCATGGCAAAATCTAGTAGTACACTCGTTTAGTAATGTAACAAAGTGCTAACACCAGTTCATTTGCTAACTTAATGCGACTATCACACATCTCACTCTTGCGCTCGCTCACTCACTTGCTGTCCACACTCTCTTATAACACTGCGACAATTACCAGAATGTTCTCCTTCATGCTGGAACTGTAGTCTCAGCGATTTCTAGTAGCGTCGAGCAGAACTCAGTCTCAATTCTCGGAACTACGCGGGTGCAGTTGCTGACATCTCTGCGTCACCAGCCTCAGCCTCCATGCGAACAGATGACGTGTCTCACAGTAACAAACTCACATTCACGAACAGCAGGCTACTGATTCTGGTGGGATAGAATCACTCATTGTCAATTGCATGATTGCGGGCTACATTATAGCTGTAAAGCGAGAGAAGAAGGTTTTGTCGAACACACAATTAATTTTCTTTGTTGGAGGTGTGCTTTCAACTCCCGCGAGGTGCTTCCTGAAAGAGGTAGGCTTACTATTCGCACGTACACAGCAAGCTGAGGAGCCGTTAATTGAAAGTTAAATATTTTATATTGATTTCCTTATATAATAAATTGGAATTAAACTTAAAAGGAAAAAGGGGGGGGGAAGGGGATTATGGGCATGGTTGGGGGAAAAAGGGATAAATGTCCCAGAAAAAGGGAAAAAGGTGCGTGAAAATGCCTCTTTTAGCAACTGGAAACAACATTTCCCACTGTGATATATTTCCGAAAAGCTTTAATTTACCCTAAGAAAAAAGGCGCGCAACTAAAAATCCTAACCCTGGTAATGAGCTTGTTTTATTGATGTGTAACATCTTTCCACTCGGTTGCTGGATATTTTTTGTGGGAGTTGTTACGTGCAACAGCCCGTCCCAACGTTTTCAAACATGTATCTACAACTGGATGTAACTTCATGACATTTTGAAACGACCGCATGGTCGCTTGGTACCGTTTGTGGACACGAGATGGTAGCTGCTGTCGGACTTTGGCGATCCTTCAAGTGGTTCCTTCTTCTCCGCTAGAGTGTGTTGGTTGTGCCTTATAAAACTCTTCCTATTCGTGGCATAATTGAAGGCAATTATATTCTACGTCATAAACAAAAGCCTATATATATATCATGCCGCCAAAACATTTTAGTGGTGTCGTGTGAATATTATTTGGTTTTCACATTGTCGTAATATGTGGCTAAATTTAATTGGTCCAATTTAAATAAACCTGGTGCATGCTGGGTGGCCTTCTTCGCTTTTTTGTCATGCATCTTGTGAAAAATAAGTTGTGACTGATTGCTGGGAGAACAACTACGCATATTGTGAATCTCGCCAGGGCGAGGGCTTTGCCCTCGTCCACGCTAACTTGGGAATATATCCCAGTATTTAATGATACATGAAGTATTAGTGAGCAACGATCATCTGTAATAATCGTGTAAATAGTTTCTTCGGCCTTAATATGGAAAGGCGATCTTTGGTGTGCATCTCTTCGACAGCGACTGGCAGCCATCTGCTATTTTAGTTTATTTTTGATGATATAAATCCTTTAAGGATATATAAGTAGTGTTTAAAAAATTAGTGTTTCCCCTAAAGGTATGTTTTGCATTCTATTATTTTAAATTATTGGAGCTCCATATTTTTGCATTGTGTACTGAGTGTTTGTTTTGGTTCTGAAAGGTTGACCTTGGAATAGATATGTCACCTATGAAAATGTAAATTTTTTGTTAAACTATATTTGTCCGGGGAACACTACTGTTTTTCTTCTTATTTTATTATTTGGCATCTGGCTAAGGCATTTTCTTCTTATAATATTATGGTACTGGCCAGACGAATCTATTAACACTAGGCCTAAATTGGTTCATTAGTCGGTCGGTTTTTAGTCTGATCCATTGCCTTTAAAAACTATTTGATCTCGTAATGTCTAGAGTTTGTTTATATCTAGCTGTTTTCTCACTGGAGAAGATTTAATTTAAAAATGTAAATTACGCGTTTCACTTAAATACGTACTGATGTACCTTCAACTGTTCTTGGTCGCCATGGTAACTTGTTGACAGAAGTGCATTGTGGGTTTTGTTTTTCTGGCGTTTTTTGAAGTGCACGTTCTTGGGTCATGGTGATGTTGGTTAATTTTTTTGTTTTAAATTTTCCTTTGGTTTTCCTTTTTTGGAGTTTTCTTGGTACTCCTACGTTATTCTTTCGTTACCTTGTTTATGGTAATAATTTTGCACTAGTTTTTTTTCTGATTCTCCAAGGCCCTCATGGTCCAGTTTGGGAATATGTCTGGTGCTTATTTAGTGCTTTTTTGGTTTGTAGCTTTTGATGCTCTTACCTCAAGTAATTTTTTTTGATATCGTCCTTAAATATTTATCATATCTACAGTGAGAATTCTAGCTGAGATATTTTTTTTTTTTTTGAAATTTATACTGCCTGATGCATGTTCTGTTTTCTGGTGGAGGTGTTTTCCTTTTAAATTTTAACATTCTTTTAAAAAAAAATTAATCAACTGTTGTGGCATTATTTCGTCGACGACAATTCCATTAGTTATAGGGGGGGGGGGGTCTGTAGAATAGCCGGTGCGTTGTTCCCTTGTCCACTTTCCTTCCACCCCTTTGGAGTTCTTCTGTTGGGGCATGTCTTCTGGAGGTGATTTTGCTGAAGCGAGGCGGACCTCTAAAAATAAAGGTAAATAGGCCCATCCACGCTGGCCATCCACGGTGTCATTTTGGTAGCAGACCGAGCTCGAGTTCGCTTCCGTAACTATCCCCTCCTTAATACCCGCAGGCTCGTTTTATGGACCCTTCTAGTGCTGATGGGGCGGTTGTTGATGGGATCTGACATAGCAGTGCACTTGATGTTATGTAAAGCTAATCCTTGTCGTTTGTTTAATTTCATGTTTGCCTCTGAATATCCATGTGCTGTTATGAATGTGACCTGTTCAAAGCGAGGTGTTTGCTGATGTATGTTATCCTGTTTGTAATACAACATCCCCTCTGAAAAAGAAGTTGGTAAGTGACTGGCATGTGTTCTTGGCATGGGAAATGTGGATTTGGTGATATTCTGATAGCCTACATGCTACGAGTGACGGCATCCTGGAGCCCTGTCTGTAGCTGTTCGCCATGTGGTTTGTGGCAATTTTTGTAATTTAGCTTCCTGTTCTCGAGCCAAGCTGGCAGTGACGTATGCAGTTCTGGGCAGCATTGTGCTTGATGTTTTTGTCGAAATTTCAGGTGTCGAGGCAGTGTTGGTGTTTAAGAAGACTGTTGTGTTCCTGTATGTTTCTTTTGCATGATATTCTATTGTGATATGCTGTTCTCGTGATAGTTTTATTATGCAACTATCACGCCTATTGGTGTTATTGAGAAGTGTAGTCCGATTAAAGGGGCTAACCCATGGAAATCTGCCCGCCCTATGTCCCTATTGTGGTGCCAGGAGGCACATTTAACGTGCATGTCACTGTTATTTGGCTAGAAATTCTTCCCAAACTCATTCAAGGTAAGTGTTTGTTTTGAAGTTTTTTTTTATCGCAGTTTGCGATTTCTAATTTTTGTTCTTAAACTTACATTATACTGCAATCGTTCTGGGATAAGTGTGTATCGTGTGCAAATCGTGTCTGGATGTATGTGTTAACGTTAGATTTTGATTTAGATTTATAGGGTGGGGTAATTCAGGGTTTGTTGTGTTTGCAAAAGTCAGGCTAGGATCGTATTTTTATTAGTTGCTTTCCTTGTAATGTTGAACTAAGTATAATATGTAGGTCTGTTTTACGTGGAGATATCTACTGTCTGGGGTTAGCTAGGATTAGAAGTATGGGATTCTTTCTTGGTTTGATCCCTGGGCAGGTTGTAAATAGGACTTGCACGATCCGAACTGGCTTGGTATGGGACTGGTCTGTTCGATGACATGCAAGTATGTGTCATGTAACTTAATGTAATTGTAAGGGTATTGTGTTTTAATTGTATTTGTTTGTGTTATGATATCTCTACGACTACATAACTTGCATATTTGAGTATTAATGGGAATTCTTTTTGTGGGTGGTAAAAATTAATTATCGCTGTTATTTGAGCATGTGTGCGATGAATACGTTTTTGTGAATATGAGGTCTCAGTTCGTGAACAGCCATAATGTAATGTGCTTTCCTGCTTAATTAATATATATAGGGTCTTCTAAATTTACTGGGGTTAAATTTCTTTTGAAAATGATGGTCATCAGCTTCTGTAAGTCAGCTTGTTTTGCATTTAAAGCCAGTAATCTGTTGTTGCTGGAAATCTGGGTCATCAGTTGCCTCATGCTAACTGTAAATGACATAGGCCTACTGTTTAGTTCATGCTATGGCAATCACGGTCATCAGCCTCTGTATCTTAAGTAAAATTTTCTGAATTTGACTGGTAATTCAATTTTTTTGTCTGCTTAATTCGTTAGGAATGGTGCGTTAGTGTTCCCTGTTAGCCTCGTCTTTCAACAAGAGCGGCTTGTTTCTAATCTAACCGTATTTTCGGGCCATGTTAGGCATCCTTTGGTTGTACGTGTTCGTGTCTTAAACCTGAACGAGGAAACCGCATTGTACCTCGTGTACTGTTGAACTTAGTTCTTTTTATGTTGGATTTTTCTCACCCAGGCGAATGTCGACTGTATTCTCATCTGGTGTCGAACCTCAATTTCGTTCCTTGTGTTAGTGTATTGGTGTTTGGTTTTCTGCGCTGCCGTTTCCTCTTCGTTTTGGTCGTTTCTGTAACTGCGTTTGAATTCCTCATTGTTCCCGTGCCAAGCAATGTGTGCCATCACGAACCAACAATGTAGAGGCATACATGTCAGATTAATTAATTTTCCTTTTCGAAACCCTAAGGCCAACTAAATAATATTTCCAGAGTGCATCTGTCGCACATTAAACAAGGTGGAGAGAATTGTAATGAGGAAGTGCTACCGTAAATTTTGTAAAACGATTTTTTGTATAATGTAGAGTATCCCTAACCTTCATTGAAGCCTTCAGGCATCTGTTCCTTCTGGAATTTTGAACTGGATATGAAAACTCTGCTGGGATACAAACTGTAACTGTTGGGTAATTCCCATTTTGTGGTAAATTGTAAAATTGAAACTAAATTTTGATGTTTTCATAAAAGATACTAGCATGTAAGTTGGACTCGGTGGGAGACCTAACTCATGATATCTTGTATACCTGTTTCCTTGGGAATTTGAGTGGTCATTCCTCTACCGTAGTTCCTTCTAAATGTATAGTCGCTTAACTCATGTAATCTTGAAAGGTACTTCTAGTCTGTAAAAAGGTAATCTTGTTATTTAATGAAATTTTGTAGGCACGGATTTAGGTCATGGTCAGGATTTTCTTCATTTAAATTCAACCTTGTTTCTCTTTTGTAAAATGTAGTAAGAAATTGTAAATTCTGTAAACCTTTTTGAAATAAGATTAACTTCTGTTTTGTAAATGGCTGGCCACGCGTCGCATAATACCTTGCACATTGCTTCCACCTACTTCGTTTAAAGCGATCTACATTGGACTTATTGAAAAATTTACCTAACGTGTCTCGGACTCTGAAAGCACTGCATGAGCTGGTGTTCTGCGTTTCTGAAGACTTATGGACACAGTGATGCTGTTGACTAAGTGGTTTGCGAGGTGATCAATTATCCCATCACTGATAATCTGACCCTGCACTCTTCCTAACCAAAACGATGCGGTTTTATCCATCAATTGGAGTTAACTGGTGAACATTATCTTCTGGAAACATGCTTGGTGAATCGACTAGTTAAGGAGTACAGCCTATGCCTAGGCATATTCGTGAACGGTATTCACGCTTAAGGGAGGGAGACTGTTACGTGCAAGAGCCCGTCCCAACGTTTTCAAACATGTATCTACACCTGGATGTAACTTCATGACATTTTGAAACGACCGCATGGTCGCTTGGTACCGTTTGTGGACACGAGATGGTAGCTGCTGTCGGACTTTGGCGCTCCTTCAAGTGGTTCCTTCTTCTCCGCTAGAGTGTGTTGGTTGTGCCTTATAAAACTCTTCCTATTCGTGGCATAATTGAAGGCAATTATATTCTACGTCATAAACAAAAGCCTATATATATATCATGCCGCCAAAACATTTTAGTGGTGTCGTGTGAATATTATTTGGTTTTCACATTGTCGTAATATGTGGCTAAATTTAATTGGTCCAATTTAAATAAACCTGGTGCATGCTGGGTGGCCTTCTTCGCTTTTTTGTCATGCATCTTGTGAAAAATAAGTTGTGACTGATTGCTGGGAGAACAACTACGCATATTGTGAATCTCGCCAGGGCGAGGGCTTTGCCCTCGTCCACGCTAACTTGGGAATATATCCCAGTATTTAATGATACATGAAGTATTAGTGAGCAACGATCATCTGTAATAATCGTGTAAATAGTTTCTTTGGCCTTAGTATGGAAAGGCGATCTTTGGTGTGCATCTCTTCGACAGCGACTGGCAGCCATCTGCTATTTTAGTATATTTTTGATGATATAAATCCTTTAAGGATATATAAGTAGTGTTTAAAAAATTAGTGTTTCCCCTAAAGGTATGTTTTGCATTCGATTATTTAAAATTATTGGAGCTCCATATTTTTGCATTGTGTACTGAGTGTTTGTTTTGGTTCTGAAAGGTTGACCTTGGAATAGATATGTCACCTATGAAAATGTACATTTTTTGTTAAACTATATTTGTCCGGGGAACACTACTGTTTTTCTTCTTATTTTATTATTTGGCATCTCGCTAAGGCATTTTCTTCTTATAATATTATGGTACTGGCCAGACGAATCTATTAACACTAGGCCTAAATTGGTTCATTAGTCGGTCGGTTTTTAGTCTGATCCGTTGCCTTTAAAAACTATTTGATCTCGTAATGTCTAGAGTTTGTTTATATCTAGCTGTTTTCTCACTGGAGAAGATTTAATTTAAAAATGTAAATTACGCGTTTCACTTAAATACGTACTGATGTACCTTCAACTGTTCTTGGTCGCCATGGTAACTTGTTGACAGAAGTGCATTGTGGGTTTTGTTTTTCTGGCGTTTTTTGAAGTGCACGTTCTTGGGTCATGGTGATGTTGGTTATTTTTTGTTTTAAATTTTCCTTTGGTTTTCCTTTTTTTGAGTTTTCTTGGTACTCCTACGTTATTCTTTCGTTACCTTGTTTATGGTAATAATTTTGCACTAGTTTTTTTTCTGATTCTCCAAGGCCCTCATGGTCCAGTTTGGGAATATGTCTGGTGCTTATTTAGTGTTTTTTTTGGTTTGTAGCTTTTGATGCTCTTACCTCAAGTATTTTTTTTTTTGATATCGTCCTTAAATATTTATCATTTCTACAGTGAGAATTCTAGCTGAGATTTTTTTTTTTTGAAATTTATACTGCCTGATGCATGTTCTGTTTTCTGGTGGAGGTGTTTTCCTTTTAAATTTTAACATTAAATTTTTTTTAAATTTTTAATCAACTGTTGTGGCATTATTTCGTCGACGACAATTCCATTAGTTATTGGGGGGTGTCTGTAGAATAGCATTGTTCCCTTGTCCACCTTCCTTCCACCCCTTTGGAGTTCTTCTGTTGGGGCATGTCTTCTGGAGGTGATTTTGCTGAAGCGAGGCGGACCTCTAAAAATAAAGGTAAGTAGCCTATCCACGCTGGCCATCCGGTGTCAGGAGTGATTTTGGAAATGGGACGGAAACAATGAGCGCGCGAGGAGGCGGAGATTGGTACCACGACGTACTGTCGGCCATGTGGCTATGAGGGATGTATATCGCACACGGTTTACTTCAAGGTTTGGAGGCCCCATTAAAGATATTACTACAATAAATTATCTTCAAGTTACCGTTCTTTGGTGTGAACATATTCATTATATCATATTTGCTGAAAACAATTATGATTTATTATTTTAAATGTTTCTGCCACATGCAGAGTTTCGGGTCTGACCACTGTTTGGGTAGTGTATTAATTTCGTGTTCCAGAACCAGTTATATTTGTTAGCTATAGGTTTTGTCATATGAAACATTCTTTACAATTTGTGCTCTCTAGTTTTTATTGCTGTATTTTCTTTAGTGCTGTTCGTTATCCATTCATCTCAATTTCATAGTAGGATAACATGTTACACATCATATGCAACTACTGTAAGGCTCTCTCCTTTTATTAACCAGTATCATGTAACAATTTTTAATGTTTTACTTAATGCTAGATTTGTGCACTCACCCGTCATTGGGCCGACGACCTGGATGTTAGGTCCATTTGAAGATAATTTATCTTTATTATTACCACCCGTCGTTGACAGTTTCATAAGGATCTGGACTCATATCCTCCCCTTGTTCTTGGCCCTCTATGTTTTGCGTTATTCCTAACCTCTGTAACCAAAAAGTGATGACGTCTCACAACTGATTGTAGCAGAGGGTTAGACTGTTCGGATGGCGCAAGTGAACAACAACTTCATCCCAATAAAATGAAGGTTATTATAAATTACATTTTAAACAGTTTTCGCTGTAGTTGTTTCATTTGAAGTGCCTGGACTTCGTTGTCATTTAGCCCCGTATACTTGGTGTGTGTAAAATGTGTCTGATAACCTGTGTTATTGTGGTGTCTGCAGTCGTGTGTGTATTTGTAATTCAGGTGAGGATTGGGAAGGAGGCGGCCGTGGGCTTCAGCTAGGAACCATCCTGCCATTTGCCTGGAGTAGAACTGGGAAACCATAAAAAATCACTTTATGGATGGATTAGGTGGGAATCGAACCCCCCTCTCCTCAGTTATGCCTTACGAGGCTGAGTGTACCCCGTTCCAGCTCTGAGAGCAGAATTAAATTTCTTGGCAGAGCCGGGAATCGAACCCGGGCCTTAGGGGTGGCAGCCAAGAATGCTAGCCGCTGCGCCAGGCAGCGGACGCGAAACAGTTTTCGCACTGTGATATTGCTTTGTAAGGACAATATTTGTAATTGTACGTGCATTTCGTACTTCATTGTAGTACAGTGTTCAAATCTTTATTTCCAAATGAAGGTACCGGTATCCTGAACATAAATCAAGCCCAAAGCTTCATGAACATACACTGCTTACAAAAACAAACGCATCAAACTTTTGGTCGTCTGTAATACTTAGTGTGCCTTCATTTTGCAGACGTAGATTATACAGAACCTACACATGTTCCTTTATTTGTACAGAAACCAAAACTGAACAAAATATACCCACGCGCTTACGCTTAATTGTCCCAAACATATACAGTGGTCCAAAACCGAAAGTCACGGCACTTGAATGCAACAGAAAACAAACTGAAATTTACACTTAACTCTTTTCAGTTCTCTGTATTCCCACCTTTGGCTCGTATCACAGCAGCACACCTGCGTGGCAAGCTTCTGATAAGCCTCCGAATGGCATCCTGGGGGATGGCTCCCCACTCTTCCAATCAAGCTGCTGTCAGCTCCTGGAGTGTGCGGGGTTGCTGTGAGCGATTCTGGATACGCCTACCAAGTTGATCCCACAGATGCTCGATACAATTGAGGTCGGGCCTACTTGCGGGCCAGTCCATTACTTGAAGTCCAGCAGCTGAAAAGAAGTCCCTGGTGGCCCTAGCAGAATATTCAGTGGCTCCTTCATGCAGTAACGTGAAATGGTGCCCAATGTTTTCTGCGATGGGCAGTACATGGTTCTCCAGAACCTCCTCAATGTAGCGCACAGCTGTCAATCGCCCCTGAATGACTACGAGATCACATTTATGGTTTAAAGAAAGTCCTCCCCAAACCCCCACTATAAGCGACTGTTTCCTCAACGTTGCAAGGCAAATTTCGTTCTCCTTGACGTCACCAGACTCTAATACGTCCATCTGACCCAGAAAGCTGAAATCTGGATTCATCGGCAAAGAATACTGGCGTCCAGTGTCGGAGCTGCCAGTTGACATGCTGTTGTGTAAACTGCAGATGGCATCTTCGGTGATGAGGGGTCAAACCGGGCACTTTAAGTGGTCTCCGGGAATTGAGCTGTCCTTCCCTTAGTCTATTGCGGACTGTCTGTGTACTGATGACAGTCCCATTTGCATTAATTAGCTCACCTCGTAGGTTCCTGGCTGTACTGCATCGATTTCGGAGGGCATGTAAACGAAGAATTCGGTCTTCAGCTGGCGTTGTTTTCCGTTTCCACTCTGAACCTTGTCCGCGTTTGACAGTGTGTAGCTCTTGATATCGCTGCCACCACCTGCAGATGACTGATCGAGACACTCTGAGCCGCTCTGCCACGTAACGCTGAGTGCGTCCTTCCTGCAAGAGGGTTAATGCACGCATGACTTGTTCTGATGGTAAATGCCTTCCTATGTATTGTGCTCTAACCTGCATATGCTGCTTACCAATACGACAGCTCACACAGCACTGACAGACCATGCGGTACGTCACAAACCAGTGCTGTTTGGGGGGCGGTCACAACGATAACTGCTACGACTGGAGGGTAATGTCCTTGACTTCAATATTCCACCACATTAATGTCACCAAGTGATAAACAAACAACTCTGCAGAGCACCATGGATGTGAAACAGCATAATGTGTACGCTAGTTAATAACAAAGTTGTGATGCGTTTTTTTTGTGAGCGGTGTATATTTAGCGATTTTTGCGAGATAATGAAACGAACACGAACATTATTTCTTCCGCCATTCACTTCAAGAGGATATGAAGTTTGTAAGAACTCCAATTGACACAAACGAATATTAATGACAAGAAATAATGCTTTGTCTAAGTGCAGAATGGTATATCATTTAGCATGCGGAACAGGCCTTGAAGAGCTACAGTTCTTTCATTGGTGTATCTGGTTAGAAATTCTAGGGAGGGTTTTAAATATAATTCCCGGCAAGTAGGTATGCTCCCAGTCAATACAATACAAGAGAAGTTTTCCCCACATTGTCACAACTTGGAGCATGAGCAATCATACCCGAGGATACTGACTGGAAGTAAGATTCCTCTCCCTTTTGCCCACAACTTGAACAATTTACAGATTCAAGTCCCATCAATAGCGCACTGTTTGTAATGTCATCAATTCGATATCAACAAGATAGGAGGGGCTTGATGGTGCAGCGATTAATGCATGTGAGATTCCTGAAGATGAAATGCTACGTTCTGTGGTTGAAATTCCGCTTAAAGAGGAGGTCACATTCCTTATGACCGAGAGATTAACGGTTTCGTAAAACTACAGGCTTCCATCCTTTCATTTTAAAAGTATATAGTAATATTTAACGAATTTGAACAATTTCAGATTCTTTTAATCAAGTCTATATGCTGCTGTTGTAATCTCTGTATGATTAGTGACAGTCGTAAGAGAATGAATTTGCAGCAACATATACAAACAATAAGTCACGTGTAATATAGATTTCTTGCCTTCAACTTTCTGAATACCATAAAAAGAGGATAAACATATCAGTTCATAAATGACAAAAATCAGGATCTGACGAATTATTCCTCTCATTAAACATAACCATGAAAGAAGGATGCACGTCAAAGATTTCCAAGAATTGATTCTATAGGGGAATCAAGTATTTTCTACAATTGATTTTGCCACCTGCCAGACTCGCCCATGAATATATTATTTAAATTAACATTATTACTCACACTATCTCAAGATTAAGATTACATGAAGTACATATCTTCGGTATTTAAACAATTTCTGCTTGAAACGCATTTTCATATATGGCATAGTAACTAATTATTTGGGGTCACCCTGGCTAGCCTGACTTTAGGGTTTGTTCCTTATTGATTGATGGCCTGGTAGGCACACCCCCTTGAGATTAATCTCTATGCGGGAGTGCACACACAATGCGAGCTCATCTGGCGACTAGCCGTGGTTGCCAGTCATTGAAGTTCACACTTGCTCTATAGGTTATTCGCGAGGATACTCATTGTTAACATTACATTGATTACCATTAAATATTTTTATTTTAATGGATGATTTGTATATTTAATGATTATATTTAAGTAGTTTATCGGAAAATATTGATTTGTGGTGCCAATGAAGTAATGAATTTACCTTAAATCATTATATGACCATTGTCAATTTGTATTTGGCGTGACCTCAAGGTTCAGGACCGTTTCATGGCTAGAGCCCTGCGGGGATATCCGAAAAATTTTACACATGGTGAGTGCAAATTATATGACGGGGACGGTTATATATTTCCAATTATTAACAATAAATATCAATTCGTTGAGACAGTTAAATAATTTGAAAATTCTTGACTTTATTTATGCTTTTTCTTAACGATTATCTTGGAGTTTACTGTGACTATATGAGGTCAACTTATACAATTAGCAATTTTGACACGTGCTGGTTGGCCAGATGTCTTCAATGATCAGCCCCAAATAACAGCAATCACTACCACTACCAGCGGCAAAATTCGCTTGCAGGACTTGTGTATCAGATGTGGTTGTAGATACAGGACTTACGGATAGTGAGGGTAAGCAGTTACAGACACAGGACTTACGAAGAGGGAGGGCATATAAAAAGTAGCTTTTAAATTTTACTATTTACAAAAGGTTCTATGTTGCCAAAATTGATATATTTTGTAATCAAAATTTCAATTTATAAGTGAAAGATTAAATATTATTCAATAATGTAAAGATTCTAGAGTTTCATGTATTGTAACCGTGTGAAAGAGCGTCAGTTGCTGGTTATGGAGAAGTTGTTTTTTGTCGCGGCTATATTTTGAATTTGAAGCGAGCACCTGACTGAGTTGAGTTTCACTGCCGTAGGTTGCAGTCTGGTAGAGATGCGCGGACGGCGATGCGCGTAAGTATGCTAACACCTGACGGTTTGCAGGGTCAAGCAGGCAGCTGTAATGACAGACACAGTCGTGTTTGTGCAGTTAATCCGTGCATAAGCGGGCGGCTTAATCAATCTTAAGTTACTAGTACCTGACCTGGAAGACAAAATTAGCCTACAAACGAGGCATTGTTCAAATGCGCTCAGGATAGTTTTACTAGATGGGACTAGCTTTTGTAAATGCAAGGTTGTGTTGGGTATGGCCCGAGCTCACAGCATATTAAGGCATATGGGCTGGAAATAACTCCTTACTTGAGTTATGTGAATATAATACCTCATACCAGGGTAGATTTCTGGCTAGCAATTGACTTGGAATTAAGGCTAAACAGGTGTGTAAGCGTACTGCGATAACTACAGAAGGATTACAATCAAGTAACCGGGAACATTACTGTGACTATTCGGAGTATTTCGGGACGGTAAAACACCGGGTGATTGTCGTAAAATCAGTGACAGTATTAGACACGTGCTTTTTCATAGCAGAAGCTATGGTGTTAAGACAATCCGATCAGGACGTCATGGTAGCGATACGCCGGTATGAACTTTTGAAATCTACCATGAGTCGAGCCAGTATTATGGTGCGTTAAATATGAATTGGGTGTACGATGGATGCTGACGTCTGGATACTTGGGACTTGGACCAGTGGAGCCATGAAGTCGAGCTGTACACATTTCCGTGTGCGGAGGATCGCGTGGGATTTTATGCTCAGACTAAGGGCATTCCGCAGGAACTTGGACCTTCTTCAAGAACATCTGAAATGGACGTGAGCCCCTTATTCTATTCTTAATATCTAGTACCGGTGAATATCAGACCTTAGACTATACCATTCAACCATGTAGGAATCGTTTTACATGCGATAGATCTTTATTTTCTGCATTATATTGGGACATAAGCATGGATCTTTGTGATGTTGTCCACTCTTCGAATTTTATTTTATTTCTTTTGAGATAGCATATCCACGGTGGGCATATCGTAGAATGAGTATATTTTCGGAAGGCATCCGGCTGATCTAATTAGACAGGAGTTTCATCCTGATTTTTAATGTACAGTTCCGTGCATATTTTTATGGCACATTGTTATTTTTAGCGATCGTTTTGAGATAGTTTATTGGTAATTTGTTTATTTAAATGTAGTTCTTGATCATTTTGATGCAATTCGTCTCGGATGAGTTCTGATTGTCATTTATCGTAAAATGATTCGTTTTTTCTTGTGGTTAAGGATTTTCTTTACAATGATAATGAGGAATGATCATGTATGAGAATTTACATGGGGAATTAAGGAGGCATATTCATAACAATTTAATGGATCTTATGAAAAATAGAACATGGTAATTATCCAAGAGAATTTCATATTAATAATAATAATAAATGAATGAGTTTGGATAATTTAGGTGATGTTTCTTTAAAACAAATATGAGAAATTAACATGAATTAATGCACATTGGATTAATCAAGCAAACGTAACGTAGTTTTGTTATTAGAGCAAGGTGTATCAATTAGGAGGATTTTTGTTATGGTGACAAGCGGATAATTGAACAGGTTAATTAGAGACAGTTACTTTTAACATTCATATGATAAATCTGATAGGGTGATGAGTTGAATTGGGAATGCGCGTAGGCATTTGTCCCATTAATAATTATGATAATCCATTAAATACAGTAAATATGACTGGATGGAAGTTAAATATGTGAAAATAATATGTAAAAGAATTATAGTTGTTGAATATAATGAAATGTTGGAATTTGGAGGATGTTGCCTCATATTACTCAAAAGAAGGGCGGTGCCGCTGTTGGAGCCCCACGCCGCTTGTCATCAATGGAATTCTAGATTCTACTTTAATTTGCTCTAACCATAATTACATATTTTCTGGTTGAATGATATAAACCTGCAGATAGATTAAAATGTCTAATAATTTTGCCATATTGTGATATCAAGGAATAAACCAAATTGATAAAGTGCATAAAGAAATGGGGCATTTAAAATGCGGCCTCATGTTCCGATGAAAATCTTGAAATAGCTACGAATCATCCATAAGTGTTTGAAATTGGTTGGAATAATAAGGTTGAGTTGCAATTAATATCACTGAATAATTGATCCCATAATTTATTGTATTATCGAGGATAAATCACCGATCCATAATTTATAATTTCTAATATGAATATTCCTTGTGTGGGAATAATGAAATATAAATGGTATTATGTTTCTAATGGATCCATCTTTGTTCGACTTGGTCTGACTTGCATCAAGTTGTAGAATTAACAATTCTAGTATGTTTTGGAATTTCTTTTCGTTTCATGGAAGAGAATATCCCAAAGGATTATCCATGATTTTTGGAAATATGGAAAAGTGTAGAACTTCAGAAATAAAATTTTATTCAAGTGTGATAGGACGATCAGTGATCTACACAACTTGAATACTGTAAATATCGTTTATAATATAATAGAACACCATGATGGACTATTAATTTCATGGGTATTCTAACACAATGAAATGTTTGAAAGTTGACGTTTTCGTTGCATATATATTTTTTTTGGAACGTTATTCAACACCTGCGATTAAATAGTATAGGATCCCAGGGGGAGCGCAGGATGTTATTTTTTCCAGGTGGTGTTTTAGTTTTCTCCCTGAGGATGCCCTTGTAAAGATTAGGATGGTGGAATGGATCAATTAAATTGATGCAAATTTTATCTTAACTGATACTGTGGTCATTCATGATTCTTGAAATATGCCTTCTATCCTTGCTGTAGTGTGCATCTGGGGAACAGCAGAGCTTTTATTTTTCTTTATTCTACAACTTTGTAGAATGCTCACTGTTAACCCCGAGATGTTTTTGAGTCTTTTTGCTCGACTGTTGATCGGATGCGCACTTGTGTGGTCGTAGGACGTTCGTCAAACGGTCACATAAAGTAAGATAGAAGAGATTTGGCTGCCAACGTGTGTGGGCCCGAGTTCGATTCAGTTTCTGATACGATTCGATTCCGAATTTCGATTCGAGGTCGATTTGTGTTTGTTCTTGCTGTAGTAGGATTCAGGGTCATGAATGCGCAGTTTTCATAGTTTGGAGTGATTTGTTTGGTTTGTAGTGGTTGTTTCTGGTCATTTATTGTAGATTTTAAATTTAATAAGTCATTAGTATTGAAGTATCAATTTAAGGTCGTGTCTGAATATTCACTGTACTTGTAGTTTAGATTAAGTTTCCCCATCATCAGTTGACATCGTACCCCAGTGCTATAATTATTATTGTGAGTGGCCATGGAAGCACTTACCAAAATGATGGAGGAGTTGGGACAGAAAATCACAGAGAATTCTGCTTCTCTGGAAAAACAAATAAAAGAGAATTCTGTCTCTTTAGAAAATAAAATGGGTGGTTTAGAAAATAAAATTGAAAGTCAAATAAAAGACAATTCTGTTTCTCTGGAAAATAAAATTGAAAGTCAAATAAAAGAGAATTCTGCTTCTCTGGAAAATAAAATTTCAGGTTTAGAATGTAAAATCACAGAAAATTCGAACTCATTAAAAGCGGAAATGTTAGAAAGGATAGAAGCGATAGAAAGCCGGATGTCTAGAAACATAGAATCATTCGATGATAAAATATCTGAATCGATAGATGCTAAGATTGAGGATAAAGTTGTGTCATTGGAAACCAAGATAAGAGACAACGCTAGGAGAGCTCAGGAGAGTTTCCTAAGTTTAGAAGCTAGGATCGTGGATTCGGGAACGAACTTAAAGGATAATGTATTCGCAAACTATGGAATTATGAAAGATAGTTTACAAGATAGTCGAAAAGCGATGAAGGAAGAGTTAGCTCAACATAAGAACGAGATTCAAAAGATGGTTAGATCATTAGAAAATAAAATGGAAGATAATGTTAGGAAAATAACAGATGATCTAGCATCCTTAGAGATTAACACAACGAAGGAAAGTACGTTAAATGCCACACAGGTAGTGCAGAGAGTTACTTCTGAATTTAGAGAAATAATTGTAGAACAATTAAAGGAAGGAGTTGTAGCAGACTTGAAAAATGAAGTAAAAGAAACGGTAATTAATGAAATTCAAGCTCAGGTTGTAAAAGAAACTCAGGTCGAAGTCAAAGAGATCAGGAATGCTTTTTCATCAGAGATTAAAGTTGTATCTGGAGATATTCAAACCATTAGAGAAAATATAGAGAAATTGAAAGGTCATGGAACTGTTGTCGAAGAGAATCTGGAAAAATGACAGAAGAGTTGAAAGATAGTCAACTAGGGGAAGAAACTGAAATGCAGAATAGGGATGAAATGTATGAATTCAGAAAGACCATTTGTGAGTTAGAAAAGGAAATTGATGATTATAGATCGAAAGCGGATGCAAAACAAGACAGCATAAATGAAAACGCTTTTTCGAATAGAGAAAGGTTGCCAGAGTTTGGGAAGTCTGAAGAAATTTCTACCATTCGCACTTCTACTCCGATCACGCTCGTTGAAAGTTACGAAGAGAAACCTATAAAATTTTCAGGGATTGGAAATGTCTCTCCGGTTGAATTTCTGCGCGAATCAAGAGATTATCTGAAGGATGCTATGGTGAATAAGGAAAGAGAGTTGAGCGTGATTAGTAGATTCTTAGATGGACCAGCACTCGTATGGTTTAGGGCTTTTCGATGTAATTTGAGAACCTATGACGAATTTGAACAGGCACTCTTACGTAAATTTTGGTCGCCGGAGACGCAACAGAACATCAGGGCCGAATTATATGTCAAGCGGTATTCCACGTCGCAGCCGACCAAATATTCAAATTACTTTGCAAATCAACTTGCCAAATTGCAATGCTTAGATCCACCAATGCCAACGTACGAGTTAATCCCAGCTTTGATTAGACAGTTTCCTTTGGAAGTTCAGCGGAGTCTCATTTCTGCGAATGTTGAGAACATGGGAGAATTTGATGAAGTGTTTCAACGTCTAGATCATTCTAATGCTCAATTTTACCAGCAGAGGGGTAATAAGCAAGAGTCCCAGGCCGCATATGCTAGTTTCGCCGATCGACAAGGCCAAACCATGCCAGAACGGAATAGAGAAGAGCAAACGTCGAGGGATTATCAAGATAGAAGAGAAAGAGATAGTGGACGACCTTACATAAGGCGAGGAAGATACGGGAACAATTGGAATTCGTGGAGAAGACAAGGATACACGAGACCATATGACAGATCAGGATACAATAAATCTTACGATAGAACGGATAATGAAAGGTTCAAAAATCAACAGAGGCAGAACCTTGAGCAAAGAGGAGAAGAAAGTAAACAGTATTTGAAGGAAAAGAGTATGGACCAAGAACTAGGCTACCCATTATTGTGTGTGAGGTGTATGGAAAACCAGTGTATACTTTGATTGACACAGGAGCGATGCTTTGTTTGGTGAGCGAGAGGTTGTACGCCATATAGAAGTTGACCGAGGAAATAGAGGAAATACCAGTATCTGGAATCAAGATTCAGGGAATCATCCCAGACAAAATCACAACTTGTAAAATTCAGCTGTACTTGAAGGTCAAGATTGGGGGATGTGTCTTTGAACATATCTTTGTCGTTATGAAGGACATTGAACATGATTTGATCCTGGGGACGGATTTTATCAAGAGATATAGAGCAGTTATCGATATGGAATCTGATACGATTAAATTCCACCATGCGGAAGACGTCCATTTCGAAGAGGAAGATAAATTCACCGTGGGAGAAGTTCGAGGGGCCAAGGTTTTTGAAGGTTTAGAGATATGTGAAGACGCCAATGAAGTAGTTGAGCATGTTCCAGTTATAGCCAACCTGTTGGAAGAATTCGTTGATGTCTTTGATACGACACCAGGAGAGATTCAGAACTTTGAGTACAAGATTCAAGTATGTGATGATAGCCCATGCAAAGCTGTACCAAATTCCAGAAAAACACAGGACTAAGGTGAAGGAGATCATTCAGGATCTTGAGAAAGATCAGATAATTAAAAAGTGTGTGACATCCTATGTAAATCCGTTAGCGGTGGTGCAGAAACCGGATGGAAATTTGAGAACATGCCTAGACACGAGGTCATTGAATTCGAGACTGTTGCCAGAGTATGATAGACCTCCAGTGATAAAAGATCTGTTAAGGAAATTTAAAAACAAGAAATGGTTTCCTACAGTGGATTTGACATCATCATACCATCATGTAAGGATAAGTGAGGATTCTCAGAAGTTTACGGGATTTTTATTCGAACAACAGACTTATGTTTTTAGAAAACTTCCATTTGGGATGAAAACCTCAGGAGCAGTTTTGATACGTGCCTTGGATCAGAACCTAAGTAATGCGGTAAAGGATACGGTCATAAGTTACGTGGATGATATTCTGATAGCATCGGAGACCGAAGACCAGCACTTGGTTCATCTACGGAATTTGTTTATGGACTTGAGGAAAGCAAATTTCAAAGTTAACTTGAAAAAGTGCCAATTCTTTAAGAATGAGATTGGATTTCTTGGACATGTCTTGGATGGGAACGGATATAGACCAAATGAACAGAAACTTCAGGCCATTGCAGAATTTCCCAGACCTACTCGGGTAAAGCATGTACGTCAATTCTTGGGAACTTGCCAGTTTTTTGCGGGACATTGCCATAAATACACGGAGATAGTTGCACCCCTACAGGACTTGTTAAAATAGATAATAAGTGGAAATGGAACGATCTATGTGAGGAATCATTCAAGAAGGCAAAGGAATTAATGCTTAATAGCGTCAAGTTGGAGTACCCTGATTTTGAGAAGAACTTCATTATCGAATCGGATGCATCCAATATAGGGATAGGTGCCATATTACTCCAAGAGGATGAAGATCACACTCGACACTATTTATCCTTTATCAGTCGAAAATTGAAACCATCAGAACGCAATTACTATACTACTGAACTAGAAGCTTTAGCGATCATCTATGCATTGGAAACATGGAAGAAGTTGCTTCTCGCACATTCGATTATAATCAGAACTGACCATCACGCACTAGAGTTTATAATGAAGACCAATTTCGCCAGAGACAGGGTCACTAGATGGGCATTATTCGTGCAACAGTTTAACGTCACTATTGAACATCGACCAGGAAGGAATAACTTAGGGGCTGATTTGCTAAGCAGAGTTGCGGAACCTACTCTTCGAATATTGCCTATAACCCTCCTGCAAGAAGATGATGATACTTTGCGTAGACTTGAGAGAATACCCCAAGCCCAGAAGCGATATGGACCTTTGAGGAATATTTACAGATTTCTACACAGGGACATGGATCCTACAGATGATGAATACCTAGGGATGGAAAAGATGGCTAGAGATTATGTATTGTTGAATGGCATCATATGCAAGTTCATTGATTCCGAACACACTAAATTACGAATAGTAATTCCGCCTAGATTACAGGAAGATATAATATGGTTAGCTCACAGAAGCTCAGGTCACACTGGAGTGGACAAAGTGGTATGTTTGATAATGGAGAAGTTCACTTGGGATCATTTGAGAAATACTGTCCGAGAGGTCATCAGGACCTGTGATTTGTGTCAACGCAGCAAACACAATACGCATTTGTTGAGGGAGGAACCTAGGCCTATTTTTTCGTCGAAGCCATGTGAGTTGTATGCTACCGATATCTACGGACCTCTACCTAAGTCCAAGCGAGGTAACCGATACATTTTGGTCACGGTTGATGTTTTCAGTAAGTTTACCATGATCCATCCGATTCAGAAGGCGAACTCCAGATATATAATCAAGAGGATTAAAGAATGTGTTATTCCCGTTGCGGGTAAACCAGAATTTTTGTTATCAGACCATGGGTCCCAATTCACATCCTGGGAGTTTAGGAATGCTATGAGGGAGTTGGATATCACACAGGTATTGCGTTCAATACGGCATCCAGAGAGTAACCCGGCCGAACGACTCATGTCAGAAATAGCTAAGTTTTGTCGTCTTTATTGTGCAAACGAACATTGGCGATGGATGGATGTGGTTCCTATTATGATGATTTCGATTAATTCCACCGTACATGAAAGCACGGGGCATATTCATTCAGTACTACATCTTGGAGAAAAACCTATACGACCGTGGGACGGAATCGTATCTATTCCTCCTGAGATAGAGCCTAACAGGAGAGGACGTGAAATGGAAGCCTTAGGAAGATTACGGAGACAGGCAGAGAAACGGAACAGAAGGGTTAGAGGAAGAAGATTTAGAGATCCTTTGAGAGAGGGAATTTTGGTATTGATCAGGAAGCCTACTCCATCTGATGTTAGCAACAAAGTACATTCCAAGTTTGCCAGTTTGTATAATGGACCATTTCGGATAGCCCAGAGCTTAGGTAATGGTAGTTACCGTGTTGTGGAGATTGTATCTGGTATCACCGAGGGAACATTCAGCGCAGCGAATCTCAAGATGAATTTTAGAAGAACCAGATAAGAAGAAGGACGGAAAAACAACAGGAACCATAAAAATAAAAATGGGGATTTTTATTTTTGGCCATGTGTAGGGTGGATGTAACCGTTTGAAACAGCGTCAGTTGCTGGTTATGGAGATGTTGTTTTTTGTCGCGGCTATATTTTGAATTTGAAGCGAGCACCTGACTGAGTTGAGTTTCACTGCCGTAGGTTGCAGTCTGGTAGAGATGCGCGGACGGCGATGCGCGTAAGTATGCTAACACCTGACGGTTTGCAGGGTCAAGCAGGCAGCTGTAATGACAGACACAGTCGTGTTTGTGCAGTTAATCCGTGCATAAGCGGGCGGCTTAATCAATCTTAAGTTACTAGTACCTGACCTGGAAGCCAAAATTAGCCTACAAACGAGGCATTGTTCAAATGTGCTCAGGATAGTTTTACTAGATGGGACTAGCTTTTGTAAATGCAAGGTTGTGTTGGGTATGGCCCGAGCTCACAGCATATTAAGGCATATGGGCTGGAAATAACTCCTTACTTGAGTTATGTGAATATAATACCTCATACCAGGGTAGATTTCTGGCTAGCAATTGACTTGGAATTAAGGCTAAACAGGTGTGTAAGCGTACTGCGATAACTACAGAAGGATTACATTCAAGTAACCGGGAACATTACTGTGACTATTCGGAGTATTTCGGGACGGTAAAACACCGGGTGATTGTCGTAAAATCAGTGACAGTATTAGACACGTGCTTTTTCATAGCAGAAGCTAAGGTGTTAAGACAATCCGATCAGGACGTCATGGTAGCGATACGCCGGTATGAACTTTTGAAATCTACCATGAGTCGAGCCAGTATTATGGTGCGTTAAATATGAATTGGGTGTACGATGGATGCTGACGTCTGGATACTTGGGACTTGGACCAGTGGAGCCATGAAGTCAGCTGTACACATTTCCGTGTGCGGAGGATCGCGTGGGATTTTATGCTCAGACTAAGGGCATTCCGCAGGAACTTGGACCTTCTTCAAGAACATCTGAAATGGACGTGAGCCCCTTATTCTATTCTTAATATCTAGTACCGGTGAATATCAGACCTTAGACTATACCATTCAACCATGTAGGAATCGTTTTACACGCGATAGATCTTTATTTTCTGCATTATATTGGGACATAAGCATGGATCTTAGTGATGTTGTCCACTCTTCGAATTTTATTTTATTTCTTTTGAGATAGCATATCCACGGTGGGCATATCGTAGAATGAGTATATTTTCGGAAGGCATCCGGCTGTTCTAATTAGACGGGAGTTTCATCCTGATTTTTGTTGTACAGTTCCGTGCATATTTTTATGGCACATTGTTACTTTTAGCGATCGTTTTGAGATAGTTTATTGGTAATTTGTTTATTTAAATGTAGTTCTTGATCATTTTGATGCAATTCGTCTTGGATGAGTTCTGATTGTCATTTATCGTAAAATGATTCGTTTTTTCTGGTGGTTAAGGACTGTCTTTACAATGATAATGCGGACTGATCATGTATGAGAATTTACATGGGGAATTAAGGAGGCATATTCATAACAATTTAATGGATCTTATGAAAAATAGAACATGGTAATTATCCATGAGAATTTCATATTATTAATAATAATAATAATAAATGAATGAGTTTGGATAATTTAGGTGATGCTTCTTTAAAACAAATATGAGAAATTAACATGAATTAATGCACATTGGATTGATAAAGCAATCGTAACATAGTTTTGTTATTAGAGCAAGGTGTATCAATTAGGAGGATTTTTGTTATGGTGACAAGCGGATAATTGAACAGGTTAATTAGAGACAGTTACTTATAACATTCATATGATAAATCTGATAGGGTGATGAGTTGATTTGGGAATGCGCGTAGGCATTTGTCCCATTAATAATTATGATAATCCATTAAATACAGTAAATATGACTGGATGGAAGTTAAATATGTGAAAATAATATGTAAAAGAATTATTGTTGTTGAATATAATGAAATGTTGGAATTTGGAGGATGTTGCCTCATATTACTCAAAAGAAGGGCGGTGCCGCTGTTGCAGCCCCACGCCGCTTGTCATCAATGGAATTCTAGATTCTACTTTAATTTGCTCTAACCATAATTATATATTTTCTGGTTGAATGATATAAACCTGCAGATAGATTAAAATGCCTAATAATTTTGCCATATTGTGATATCAAGGAATAAACCAAATTGATAAAGTGCATAAAGAAGTGGGGCATTCAAAATGCGGCCTCATGTTCCGATGAAAATCTTGAAATAGCTACGAATCATCCATAAGTGTTTGAAATTGGTTGGAATAATAAGGTTGAGTTGCAATTAATATCACTGAATAAATTGATCCCATAATTTATTGTATTATCGAGGATAAATCACCGATCCATAATTTATAATTTCTAATATGAATATTCCTTGTGTGGGAATAATGAAATATAAATGGTATTATGTTTCTAATGGATCCATCTTTGTTCGACTTGGTCTGACTTGCATCAAGTTGTATAATTAACAATTCTAGTATGTTTTGGAATTTCTTCTCGTTTCATGGAAGAGAATATCCCAATGGATAATCCATGATTTTTGGAAATATGGAAAAGTGTAGAACTTCAGAAATAAAATTTTATTCAAGTGTGATAGGACGATCAGTGATCTACGCAACTTGAATACTGTAAATATCGTTTATAATATAATAGAACACCATGATGGACTATTAATTTCATGGGTATTCTAACACAATGAAATGTTTGAAAGTTGACGTTTTCGTTGCATATATATTTTTTGGAACGTTATTCAACACCTGCGATTAAATAGTATAGGATCCCAGGGGGAGCGCAGGATGTTATTTTTTTTCAGGTGGTGTTTTAGTTTTCTCCCTGAGGACGCCCTTGTAAAGATTAGGATGGTTGAATGGATCAATTAAATTGATGCAAATTTTATCTTAACTGATACTGTGGTCATTCATGATTCTTGAAATATGCCTTCTATCCTTGCTGTAGTGTGCATCTGGGGAACAGCAGAGCTTTTATTTTTCTTTATTCTATACCTTTGTAGAATGCTCACTGTTAACCCCGAGATGTTTTTGAGTCTTTGTGCTCGACTGTTGTTCGGATGCGCACTTTTGTGGTCGTAGGACGTTCGTCAAACGGTCACAGTATATATGAATGCATTTAAAGTGTGGGGAACAAATAGGATGAAGTAGCATGAATACTTCAGCAGAAAAGCGTACCAACATAATGACAATTTCCAAAGAGACCTTGAAAATTTACACAATTAAATAACAAGTAGGTCCGTGAAGAACTAACTAACCTATTTTCATATATCCCACTTATGTTAACTGCCTCTATCAACATACAAAATTTCAGTTTAATTGCTGTAATAGATTCGTAGATATTGAGAACAGTCTAAATATTTCGGATGGTCGCCATGTTGGATTTTTATATATGTAGGCCAGAGAGTTATGTACTATTAGATGACGATTATTGCGTAGGTTCATTAGTCAAACGTTGACTTCAATCGCATGATTAGGACACAAGAAATATAAACATATTTTAAAATTTGCGCAGCCGCCATCTTGACGTTATGTAAACAATTGAACTAAATTACATGTATGTGTATTGCAATGTGCATAAACATTTGCTGTACCATGTTTAAGTGCGCTCGGGTGGATAAATCGTGAGAAAAGTCGATTTATATGTTCCAACTTCGCTTGGCCAACATGTGCGTTTTGTACTTGGAGATATAGAATGCCGATCAAATATTTCGCACAGCGGCCATGTTAGATTGGTGAGACGTAATAAAATGCGAAAGTACGGCCAGTGTCGGACAAAATATTACTATATACTTACCGAGATTTATTAAAATCGCTCCAGCCGTTTAGATTTTATTAGGGGTACACACACACACATACACACACACACGGACAAAAGGTGATCTCATATGCCTATCTTTAGCCTACTTTCGATATTTGCAAAAAATGAAAGTAGACGTATGAGATCAGCACGGGGCCAACAAGATGTTCAGTAAAGAACATATAGCCTACTTTCTCCAAAATGCATGGTTATAGTTATAACTCTCTGTACTTTTCAAGGAATATAATTGAAAGTTGGTTGTAGTAGCTTGTTGAAATACAACGTGCTATACGGATATTAAACGTTGATTGAATACTCACCCGAATTATATATACACACACTAATACAGCCATCACAATAACACAGGTTATCACACAAAATTCAACACTCACCCATGTACACGGGGCTAAATGACCATGATGTCCATGCATCTCAAATGAAACAACAACAACAGCTTCCTACCCAAATCCTTCCTCGTATAAAAGTACACACACTAGTAAGCCTACAGACATCACTGTGACACAGGTTCTCAGACAACTTCTACACACACCCAAGTAATCGTGGCAACAATTCATGAAGCCACAAAACCCCTGAAGAATCAACAAGAAAACAACAACCACAATAGTCTCTACCGCGGTTCAAGGTCAACGAATATTAATCGCTGTATTCGAGTGGTGAAATATGTGGTGTTATAAGTATATATATAATATTTTCGATTGCAAATACACACTATATATGCTTAACATTATAACCTGTGAGTAGTTATAATTCAATAAATAAATTTAAAAAAACAAGTTAAGAAATTTGAACCTGCAGGGATTTCATCCACGAACCCCCAGACTTTGAGCCCAAGTCGCTACTATTAAGCCTCGGATGCGCTACAATAATACTTGATAAACAACTGGTTTAGTATAACTGTATCATATTTTGTGTTGAAAAAAACTATTTCAATAGCGTTTTCTGGCGTTTCTATAAACCATTTGATACTAAATATGTATGATTTTGTTCAGTACATTCTTAAGAGGATATAAACTTAGGAAGTTACGGAAGCATATGTATTTACGGGCAAAACTAGCGGCCATTTTGACAACGGGACGGCACTGGTCTACAACGATATGGCACGGAAAGCCTGACCTGTTAGTCACTTCTACGGTTACATATTCGATTTTAATATGCTAATATCCTACCGGTCACCTCTTTGAGGACGGATTAAACCTCCCTATGTACGATAACCTGCATTGTTGAGGCCAGGCCTGGTTGAATCGTAAGTTACGGTTGGGCTATAATACTAGCAGGATTCATACATCCACCATCTTGAAACTATTTGGCTGATGGCCTAGTAGCTTGGGTAAAAGACGCTTCCCACATTAAGGTATACTGTTGCAAAATTTGGAGGAGATCGGATGATTAGGTTAGTCGTAATTTGATTTAAACTCAGAACATTTGGGTGGCCACCATTACGTTTCCGTCAAGATGGCGGCGATATAAAACATGACACTGAGGTGCCCTTTGCTAGTGCTACCTCTGTACTAAATTTTGTTCGATTCGGTTCCACCGTGTTTGAATTGATAGGGGGAATCGATTTGCACACATACATGGTCGCCATCTGCAAACTATTGTCCTGATGATCTTGTAGTTTGGTCAAAAGACACTTTCCACATAAATGTATGTTGTTGCTAAATTCGGTAGAGATGAGGTGATTAGGTTAGTCGTAATTTGATTCAAGCTTTGAACATTTGGGTGACAGTCATTACGTTTCCGTCAAGATGGTGGCAGTATAATAAATGACACTGAGGTGCCCTTTGCTAGTCCTACCTCTTACCAAATATTGTTCAATTCGGTTTGACCGTGTTAGAATTGATAGGGGGGACAGACATGCAGAGTACACACATACATACATACATACACACACGCTTACACACAGTCACAGACACACAATTTTTGGCCCCGTGTTGTTACCCGAATGGAACGATAAGTTATTTGGTACAGAGGTAGGATTAGCAAAGGGCACGTCAGTGTCATGTTTTATATCGCCGCCATCTTGACGGAAACGTTATGGCGGCCACCCAAATGTTCAAAGCTTAAATCAAATTACGACTAACCTACTGTCGACCAAAATATTATGTAAACTCGAGTTTGAAGGTTGTTTGTGAAGTAACCAATAGACCTACATAAAACCCAATAACATCATCATTTTCGTCGTTCTATTTTACGTTAGATCATGTAGGTTTGGAATTTTTAATTTATATTTTAATATTTTTGATCGCAGTTGAAACACAAAAAGTGCCCGTTTTTAAGCGTGTTTCGACCATGCGTCACATTTAAGAATTATTATCTCACAAACCCGTCATCAGATCGAATCCAAATTTTAACACAATATACATAGGAATGTTGTATAACTTGTTTATTAATTTCAAAATTTTGTGTGCTCAAGAACGAAAGTTGTTATCATTTTTGTAAGGTAACTTTTTCTCGGCTCGGGGTCGTTGGAAAATGTTGTTCTTGGTTGCGTTGTAATCCTTATAGATCAAAACGTTATGCTGTATGACTGTGAAATACGTAAATTAATTCACTCTTTTTATATCGGTTTGTATTTGTACGACGAATTAAGCCATGGTTCACCAGCTAGCCGCTCCGGAAAATGCTGTACAGCGTTGCTGATATGGAGCCCATCACTACCGAGCGAGGCGTGCCATGAAGCGTGATGGAGCCCACCTTGGCAACGCTTGCTTCACGATACAACGTACATGGATCCTTCCTATCCCTAATACAAAGCTTCCTGTCCAATAGGCAGCAACGGGTAGTGCTTCCAGGGTCTGTGTCGTCCTGGCTCCCAGTCTTATCAGGAGTTACTCAGGGCAGTATCCTGGGACCCCTTCTCTTCGTGCTGTATATGGACGATATAAACACATGTGTGCAAAATTCTCCGTGTTCCCTTCTTCTATACGCTGATGACCTCAAGATATTCAGAAAAATTTCCAGTTCTGACGACCACGCTGACCTCCAGGAAGCAGTGAATACATGTACTGATTGGTTCAACAAATGGAAGTTATCTCCAAATCCGAAAAAGTGCTTCAATGTGTCTTTCTCACTACTGAAATCTAGAAATCAGGCGGACTATATAATATGTGGAAATAAATTGGATACGGTTTCTCAGATAAGAGATTTAGGTATTATTCACGATGATAAACTGACATTCTCTCCCCACATTGACCATATCAAATCTCGCGCAATGCGCAGTCTCGGCATTCTATACAGATTCACAGAAATTAAAGACCTCACTGCACTTAAATTATACTTCACCACATACGTTCTCCCTATCCTAGATTTCTCTTCTCCAATTTGGTCTACTTCGGCTATAACCAATATTTCTAAATTGAACAGTGTCTTTAATTTCTTCATATCAATTGTCAAAGCTCGCAATCCTTCACTAAGGCACTTTGCCAAATCCGACATTCTAAATCAGCTCAATTTACTCGACCTGAAAAGCCGTCTACAACTTACTGACCTGTGTTTCCTACATAAAATTATGAATGGTTACACAAAATGTAACATGCTCTTAAGCTACTTCCCACTCCACGTTCCCACCCGTTCAACACGCCAGAACCATTTACACCACATACCTCGCCCACGTCTTGAAGTACAGAAGCGCTCTATTTTCCACCGTCTACCTACCCTTAGCAACTCCCTTCCAAATATCGACATATTCTCTCCCTATCGAACATTCAAACATAACATTAGAAGATCCCTTTCACCCTCAATTCCTAACCCCTCACCCTCCTAATCACTCACTACCCCAATCACTCCCTGCGTCCTTCCCGAGATGTATCCCTTCTGCCATCACTGCCAATTGTTACCTGTTATTGTTGTTGTTGTTATTGTTTGTTTTTGTTAATATTATTTGTAATTGTTAAAATATTAGTGTAAAATGACCTTTTCATGGTTGTATCTAATAATTATTAAATAAATAAATAAAATAAAAAAAACGCTGTACAGCTTTCACCGGAGCGGCTAACTTGTGAACCATGTCTTAATTCTCCATACAAATACAAACCAATATAAAATAAGTGAATTAATTTACGTATTTCACAGTCATACAGCATAACGTTTTGATCTATAAGGATTCCAACGACCCCGAGCCGAGTAAAAGTTACCTTACAAAAATGATAACAGCTTTCGTTCTTGTACACACAAAATTTTGAAATTAATAAACCAGTTATACAACTTTTCAATGTATATTGTGTTAAAATTTGGATTCGATCTGATGACGGGTTTATGAGATAATAATTCTTAAATATGACGCATGGTTGAAACACGCTTAAAAACGGGCACTTTTTGTGTTCCAACTGAGATTTAAAAATATTAAAATATAAATTAAAAACTCCACCCTACAAGAACTAACGTGAAATAGAACGACAAAAATGATGATGTTATTGGATTTTATGTAGGTCTACCGGTTACTTCACAAACAATCTTCAAACTCGAGTACACATAATATTTTGGTCGACAGTAGTCATATTATCTCTACCAAATTTTGCAACAACATACATTTATGTGGGAAGCTTCTTTTGAACAAACTACAAGGTTATCAGCCCAATAGTTTGCAGTTGGTGGCCATGTATGTGTGCAAATCAATTCCCCCTATCAATTCAAACACAACGGAACCCAAATCGAACCACCTTTGGTACACAGGTAGCACTAGCAAGGGACAAATCAGTGCCATGTTGTATATCGTCGTCGTCATAACAAAAAAGAAATGGCGCCCATCCAAATGTTCTGAGCTTAAATCAAATTACGACTAACCTAATCATCCGATCTTCTCCAAATTTTGCAACAATATACCTTAATGTGGGAAGCGTATTTTACCCAAACTACTAGGTCTTCAGCCAAATAGTTTCAAGATGGCGGATGTATGAACCATGCAAGTATTATAGCCTAACCGTAACACGATTCAACTAGGCCTGGCCTCAACAATTCAGCTTATCAGACATAGGGAGGATTAATCCGTCCTCAAAGAGGTGACCGGTTGGATATTAGCATCTTATAATAGAATATGTAACCGTAGAAGTGACTAACAGGTCAGGCATACCGTGCCATATCGTTGTAGGTCCATGCCGTCCCGTTGTCAAATTGGCCGCTAGTTTTGCTCGTAAATACATATATTTCCGTAACTTCGTAAGTTTATACCCTTTTAGGAATGTACTGATAAAAATCACACATATTTAGTATCAAATGGTTTATAGAAACGCCAGAAAACACTAATGAAATCGTTGATTTCAACACAAAATATGATACAGTTATACTAAAACAGTAGTGTATCACGTATTATCGTAGCGCATCCGTGGCGTAATAGTAGCGACTTGGGCTCATAGTCTGGGGGTTCGTGGATCAAATCCCTGCAGGTTCAAATTTTTACTTCTTTTTGTTTTTGGTATTCATTTATTATTTATTACTACTCACACGTTATAATGTTAAGCCTATATAGTGTGTATTTGCAATCGAAAATATGATAACTTATATATACTTATAACACCACATATTTCACCACTCGAATACAGCGATTAATAATCGTTGACCTTGATCCGTGGTAGAGACTATTGTTGTTGTTGTTTTCTTGTTGATTCTTCAGGGGTTTTGCGGCATCATGGTCTTGTAGTCACGTTTACTTGGGTGTGTGTAGAAGTTGTCTGGTTACCTGTGTCACTGTGATGTCTGTAGGCTTACTAGTGTGTGTAAGTTTATACGAGGAAGGATTTGGGTAGGAAGCTGTTGTTGTTGTTGTTTCATTTGAGATGCATGGACATCATGGCCATTTAGCCCCGTCTACTTGGGTGAGTGTTGAATTTTGTGTGATGACCTGTGTTATTGTGATGGCTGTATTAGTGTGTGTATACGGTATATAATTCAGGTGAGGATTCAATCAATCAACGCTTAATATCCGTATAGCACATTGTAATTTAACAAACTATTACAACCAACATTCAATTATACTCCTTGAAAAGGACGAAGGTTTATAATTATACCCATGCATTTAGGAGAAAGTAGGCTATATGTTCTTAACGGGACATCTTGTTTTTTCCTAAATGAAAATAGGCTAAACATGGGTTAGAGAAATCGAGAAGTCTAATTCCAATAAATTGCAATTCATGGGAATCAGCAGGGCTTGGACTCAACATGGTAAAAGGTTTGCATTTGTACTTGTAATATTATGGGAGACTCGGCGAGAATTGTTATGGTAGGTTTAGTATTATTTCATAGTGCGATCAGAGCCATTTGTCCTTAAAATGGTGTTCTCGAACCATGACCCTTTGGAAAAAAAAAACACCGCCTGCCATTTTTCTTCTCATCAAAATACTTTATTTAACAAAATACTCGCAATAACAGAGATATTAGCTTTTTATAGAATTTAGCACAATTTTCTTGAGAACAATAATTGACCAATGACGTTGTTGCGCCTCCAGTTAACCCTTGAAACATAAGCCTAACATATTGTTTATTATCTTATTGTGAAGCCATATGCCCATCAACGATGGTTGCAGCTACTGATATTGTATAGTTGATGTTGATTATTTTAGGGGCTTTGCGACATCGTGGTCATATAGCTCCGTGTACTTGTGTGTGTGTGTGTAGAATTTGTATGATAACCTGCGTTACTGTGATGTCTGTACTAGTGGATATTGTATACATTATGTAAGCAATTTATTGTGATAATGTGAAGTTGCTGGAATTAAATCATTATCATTGTTAACATTTGGATCTACATTAATTTGTGTGCTTAAAACTATAACGTCCCCTTCATGTAAGGAGGCCTTTAGCTGGAGTGAGAATGTTGTGACGATACCATTAGACATCCGTCACATCTTCTACCCATGGCTCCCACTATCGACATGTTCAAATTCGACACCTCTTTTATTGCACTGATTCATTTCACTGGGATTTTCATAATCCTGTTTATACTGAATATACACAGTGTCTATAAACAATATTAGTGGTGTTATGATTTTACTGTACGTATGTTATATGTACTATTGAGTACATAATCATTAATACTTACTTTAGTTCCATTGAAAAACTCATCAAGTTTTCTTTGATAAGTTACAGGCTCTCGATATGTACTCCTTGATTTATTCCGGAAATAATTCAATATTTGTCGGACTGAGTAATGCAATCGGTAAAGAATTGGACTTCACAAGCTTAGATAGTGGGTTCTATCCTAGCTTAGAGCGAGGACATTCAAGGGAGTTTAAATGCGACAACCTACTGCCAGTAGATATAGAATACTCACACGTTTAAGATTCACTCCAATAGCAAAATTCCAACGCCTTCCCTGAAGGCACACCGGTTAAATGGGACGTTAAGCACAAAACATTATTATTATTATTATTATTATTATTATTATTATTACTATCACCACTCTGCTAATAAAGTCCGTCCCACATTTAACGTAGCATGGCACAACCAATCTGATCTAGAATAATGCTGATGGGATCCATCGGTTCGTATAGTAATTGCTGGTAATGAAGGGAGGTTATGACAGCAATAATGTGAATAATATTCCCACACTGACCACCACAACTGCAGCGCTATCGCTGCGGCAAATTGCAAAGTAATTCAAACAAACAAAACTTTGACGGATACTTGCCTTGTGACACCATACTCCATCATCGTATCCATAACAATATCGTCATGAAAATCATGAAGTATCTATACTAATATAATAATGCTGAAGAGTTTGTCAGTATGTTTGTGTTTTTAAACGCGCTAATCACTGGAACTACCAGTCCGATTCGAAACATTCCTTTTTTATATGATAGCCAGATTCAAGAGGAATAGTTTAGTATATGTAGTATTAGGCTACACCTCTCAGGTAACATTAAATATTGATTTTTGTTCAGTAAGTTGGTAGAACAAGCGCTCCCGAACATTTCTATCCGCATGCGCTAGCGTTATGGTTAGTGATACGTACACCGTTTCACCGATCTGAACCAAAATGAGTATACTTACCCTTTGGATCCCAGCGAGTAACACTGTCTACGTGAAATTTATGACAGACCAGTTCATTCCCTGCATTTAGGCCTTAGGAACAAACCTACACCTTTTCACCGATCTGAACCAAAATGTGTATACTTACCCTTTGGAACCCTGCGAATAACACTGTTCACATAAAATTTCGGACAGACCAGTCCATTCCCTGCATTAAGCCCTTTGGCACAAATCTACACCTTTTCACCAATCTGAACCAACATTTGTATACTTATCCTTTGGAACCCTGAGAGTAACACTGTCTGTTTGAAATTTTGGACAGACCACTCCATTCCCTGCATTTAGGCCCTTTGGCACAAATCTACACCGTTTTACCGATCTGAACCAAAATTTGTGTACTTACCCTTTGGAGCCCTGCGAGTAACACAGTCTGCATGCAATTTCGGACAGACCACTCGATTCCCTGCATTTAGGCCCTTTGACACAAATCTACACCGTTTCACCGATATGAACCAAAATGTGTATACTTGCCCTTTGGAACACTGCGAGTAACACTGCCTACATGAAAATTATGACAGACCACTCCATTCCCTGCATTTAGGACCTTTGGCACAAATCTACACCGTTTTACCGATCTGAACCTAAATTTGTGTACTTACCCTTTGGAGCCCTGCGAGTAACACAGTCTGCATGCAATTTCGGACAGACCACTCCATTCCCTGCATTTAGGCCCTTTGACACAAATCTACACCGTTTCATCGATATGAACCAAAATGTGTATACTTGCCCTTTGGAACACTGCGAGTAACACTGCCTACATGGAAATTATGACAGACCACTCCATTCCCTGCATTTAGGCCCTTTGGCACAAATCTACACCTTTTCACCAATCTGAACCAAAATTTGTATACTTACCCTTTGGAACCCTGAGAGTAACACTGCCTGTTTGAAATTTTGGACAGACCACTCCATTCCCTGCATTTAGGCCCTTTGGCACAAATCTACACCGTTTCACCTATCTGAACCAAAATTTGTATACCTACCCTTTGGATCCCTGCGAGTAACACTGTCTGCATGAAATTTTGCACAGACCACTCCATTCCCTGTATTTAGGCCCTTTGGCACAAATATACACCGTTTCACCGATCTGAACCAAATTTTACAAATTTACCCTTCGGAACCCGACGAGTAACACTGTCTGCTTGAAATTTTGGACCGACCACACCATTCCCTTCATTTAAGTCCTTTGGTACAAATCTACACCGTTTCACCGATCTGAACCACATTTTGTATACTTACCCTTTGGAACCCTGCGGGTGTCACAGTCCACTTTAAATTTTGGACAGACCACCCCATTCCCTGCATTTAGGCCCTTTATCACAGATCTACACCGTTTCTTCTAATTGCACCAAAGTTTACATACACTTTGAAACCCTGCTGGTAACACTGTCCACTTGATATTTTGGACAACGCTCTCTATTCCCTACATTTAGAATAACAGACAAAATAAACTTGAAAACCACGTATTAAGGCCCTAGAACCATTCATGTCCGTAGTAGTGTAACTTTACGAGTATTTTAATAAGTCTATTGTTGACGGGCAGTTCGGGCTGCATCACGTCACACCTACCATTGTTCTGGTGCAGAATTGCGAAAATAGTTGCATCTTGCACTGTTTATAAATTGCAGTCACGGGGAGTAATTAGTGCAAAAGGATCTCTTAGGCCCCTTAAATCAGTTATCATCATGGAAATATTATGCCTCTGTGTTAGTGCAATGGTGTTGGTGCAGTACATTGAGGTTATCAGCTGCAATAAGTGTTGGTGCTTTAAAATTTACCTTCATTTATTCCGAACCTTATCGTTGAGCGCTATGTGGCGATAAATGATACTATTGCTACCTCAGTAGCTTGGGATAGCCGGAGTTTTCCACAGTGATCTGAGTATCTTCCTACGGTGCTATGCGACTAAAGACGACACTATTGGTCCCTACATTTCTAACAGCCAATGAGATATAGGCCCTAGTCAGTGTCTTTTATTTCACTTACTCCTCTTTTTAATAATTTTTTAAAAATTTGTTTGTAAAATACATGTGTCAGTGCTGTAGTTACAAAATATCCGTTTCCGTATTCATTATTATCATAACGGGAAAATGAACTCAATATTACGTCCATTATACTGTAGGCTACTTATCACCCCCACTACAACCTCCACCCCCACCACCACCACCACAAAAAGTTATATTTTTAAAATATTTTTTTCTGTTAGTTTAAGTATCATGTGCCAGTTCTGTAGTAGTATTCATTATCATCCATAAAACAAATAAATCCACCGGGCGAAGCTGGGCACTACTGCTAGTTCAGGATAAAATTCATTACATACACTCTTTCTGATAACTCCCCGTGTGATATATTTCTTGGACCACGGGAGTTGTGAATGTTTTTGCCCAATTAGTTCATATTTATTCATCTCCAATTTCTATCGCATAGGGACTTGACTGGCTAATAGAATTTTCTACGGCTTATCCCAATTAATTGGGGTCACCGGAACCAACCAGGCTGATTTTTGGTCTTGGCCGCGAATTTAAGGCTGGATGCCCTTCCTGCCGCCACGTGATTTTCAGGTGAAAACTTCTCCCCGTTTTCACCGGGATTCGAACTCCGGACGTCCGGATGAAAGACGAGCAGCTAAGCCACGCTCCCCAGGAACTTGACTGGCTAATATTATGATTAAATCAAGTTCTTTGGTGCCTGAGAATGATGTTCACGATACGATACAGTTATAGCATGCCTGCACAAACAGCGCTCACCGAGAGGCAGTGCATACGAGATTCACGTTCCCGATCTCGATACATGTTGGTCAGGTCACATGTGGGTATTTTAGCCCCAAATTCGCTTGAACCATCCCTAGGGAGGGCGAAATTGTGCGTGTGTGAATAGTGGCGCGAGACTTGTGGATGCGCATGCTGGGTTATCATCCTCTTCGTCCTTACACCACTCCCCCAACATGCTTTCTAGTGTGATAAGGCCATGGTGCTTATTGCGGGAAGCCGTACGATTGGCCGGAGAAGACATGATAACTTAGAACGCACAGTCACCTCTGCTGCACTATGTCCCACGTCCATGTTACAACATCACCATTTCGTCCTCTCTAGCAGTGGCAGCCGTTAAGAAGAGGAGGTAAGGGAGGCCTAGCCTCCTTCATTTTCATGTGTAAATTTACTCTTATTGTTGTAATTATTGCTAATACAACTATCAAAACTCCTACTAAGTATAGGCTAGTAGTACTTTATTTTCTGCCTCCACTCCTACTGTCAACAAACGCTGGAGCGACCATTGTATGGTATCTACTGTATTCCGAGAGCAGCGGTTTGCTTGAATCGTTCACTTTGCTACTCAAGACATTTCACTTGGAGATCAGGTTGATGCAGGGCTGCCTGCCAGGCGTCGGTTGCCATGGCGACTGTGACGTCAGCCCAGTAATGTGACGAAGAGGGGGTGAATGTTGAAGGAAGCCGCTTACGCTCAATGCTGTGCAGTGGCAGTGATCATGTCCAAAGCTGAAACCATGCCCGGAAACTAGTGCTGATTTAACGTGTGCTAATGAGGATGTAATTAGTTCCTTGCTTGAAATACTATTGTCAAGAAGGATTGAATTGATATTTTTAGTACTGTCTGGCCTTCCCCAGTAGTATTCTGGCTCATAATCCACCACTGCTCATTAGGTATGGCCCAAGTGCATTAGGGGATGAAATACCATTACATGTGATCTGCCCAACGTGTATCTAAAGTTTCATCCACATCGGGAGATTGACACTCGCGATCTTCTTTTGTCGATAGGTGGTTGTTGTTGTTGTTTTTATTGGAGGATTTTGGACATCGTGGTCGTTTAGCTCCGTGTACTTGAGTGTGTGTACGTATAATTTGGTCCGATAACCTGTGTTATTGTGGTTTCTGTAGTAGAGTGCGTGTGTATTTGTAACTCAGGTGAGAATTTGGGAGGAGGTGGCCGTGGCCTGAAGTTAGGAACCATTCCGGCATTTGCCTAGAGTAGAAGTGGGAAACCACGGAAAGCCACTTCCTGGATGGCTAAGGCGGGACGCGAACCCACCAACTCTTCTCAGTTTTGCCTCACGAGGCTGAGTGTAACCCGTTCCGGCCCTCGGACCAGAATTAAATTTCATGGTAAAATCGGGAATCGAACTCGGACCTCCGGGGTGACAGCTAAGAATACTAGCCGCTACACCACGAGGTATTCCTTGTCAGTAGGAGTAGAGATACTGACTCGTGAGTGAGGGGTAGGGGAAGTCTACCTATTACTGTCATGTTGAGTTGCTGTTTCACTTGTGCTTAACCTCAAAGGAGTTTAAGGAAAAGTGATCTTCCCACTTTTAAACCATAGTGTGAAAATTACGTATTTTTTGTAGCAGCTAGAGATAATGAGCATTGTCTCATAGGCCACGAGATATTTTAAAAAAGAAGAAAATCGTAATGCGACCACCTCGAGGTGTAGCGTCTAACATTCTTGGCTGTCACCCTGGAGGTTCATGTTCGATTCCCGGTTCTGCCAAGATATTTTATTCTGGCCTGAGTCCTGGAACGGGGTACACTCAGCCTTGTGAGAGGCACAACTGAGAAGAGGCGGGTTCGATTCCCCCTTCGACCACCCTGAAAGTGTTTTTCTGTGGTTTCCCCATTCTACTCCGGACAAAGGAGGGTTCCTAACTTAAGGCCATGCCTGCCTCAATCCCAATCCTCGCCTCAGTTACAAACACACACACTACTACACACACCACATTAACGGAGGTTATAAGACAAATTGTACACACATCCAAGTAGGCTACACAGGGCTGGAAATGACCACGATATACTAGTCCTTAAATGAAAACAACAACAACAAAACGTTATGTCATGGTTCAATTGGCGAAGGTTGCAAACAAAGTTTGAGGAGATGAAAGTTGCACTGTTCCCTGAGGTAGGAAGGAATACATTATTATAATTAATAATAATAATAATAATAATAAGAAAATAGCTGTACTATAGATGGAAAACGGCACGATTTCACAGGTATTCTCCTTCAAATACATTGGAGAAATCTTACTACTGTATCATCGGGACTAGATAGTAGAGCCAAGGTAGAAAGAGCTAGGCTACTTAAGTCCAAGATGCGTGTAGACTAGCGTGGAATTACTACAACAAAAGAGTCGTATTGCGTAAGGCAAAATTACGACACTGTAAGACAGTTGTTTTGCCGGAAGCTTAATACGCCTCTGAAACCATATCCCTCGGTGGTCACTCTAGAACTATCACATTTAAAAAGCATGAACGGAAAATTATCCGGAAAATTTATGGTTTCACGAGAGAGAATGGAATGTGGTTTACGAGGAGAACAGTGGACCTCTATTCCTTAACTGACATGTTTACTAATGCCGTACGGAAGAGACGCCAGCAATTATATGGCCATATCTATAGAATGGATAGCGACAGACTAACCAAAATATTATTGAAAGTAATCAACTCAAAGAAGGTCAAAATAAACTGGCTAGAAGAAACTAAGGCGGACCTTCAAGGAATAAATATCAGAGACGATATGATAGAAAATCGTGGAGCCTTTAGTGCAACAGTACGCAAGCACAAAAACTAAAACGGAAACTGGTAGGATGTGGTCCACGGGACGCAAGCTGCAACACAGTGCGTTCATGAAGAGATTTTGAGAGGATAAGAAAGCGAAAACCATCAGGCCACTAACTAACAAGTTCAGACACGCTCTTTGAATGGGCATAACGAAGGAGAATGATAGTAATAGCATCAATTAAAATTAAATTTCATTCTCGGGAGTAGGGGAGTAGTGGGTGTTCTGCCCCCCCCCACTACTCCCAATGCGAGCCGATAACTCCCGAACCGGTGGTCGGAGATTCACGAATGAGGTGTCGTTGGACTCGGGCTGACGGGGGCTTTGCTATGGACCACTCATTTCAACCCCTAAATAAAACCTACCCCTACTAGGGGGTGAAATTGTAATTTTTAGTGAAAGTCTCTTTTCAAATACGACATGTATAAGGTGCGCTGCTAAAATGAACTTAAATGTTGTTGCTCATATCACGCATGCGTTTTACGAGATGCCGCTATGGATGAACATTTTTGTTTTTGTTTTATACGCATGCGCGCTTGGGATTTGTGTAAGAGGGCGAGCTCTTTGAAAAAAATGATTGATAAGAAGAGGTTTTGGTGGTGAGGAGAGAGCCAGATAGTCGCCTACTTTCCTACGAAGTTTGCCGATATCTCTCGAACGCAAGGTCGGATTTGGACGTGTGACGTGTCAAATCGATTGTCTCGAAGCCCTATACATTAATAGGTTAAAGTTTTGAGAATGAGGGAAACAGGCTTTTTGGGGGTAAAACTGTGATTTTAGACTTTTTCCGATATCTCACGAATGCATGGTCGGATTTGGTCCTATGACGTGTCAAATGGCTTGTCTCGAAACCCTGTGTATTTTGGTAATAGGTTAAAGTTTTTGAGAATGAGGGAAACAGAATATTTTGGGGTAAAACCGTGATTTTGAACTTTTTGCTATATCTCGCGAACCAATCATGCTAGAGGCATGAACGAGGGGTTCAAGGACTCGGGCTGACGTCCTCTTTGCTATGGACCACACGTTATATTTAAAAAAAAAATTGGAAACTCGATTTTGGGGTAAACACGTGTTTTTTGTGATTTTTGTCGATATCTCACGAACCAATAACGCTAGAGGCATGTACGACGGGTCCAAGGATTTGGGCGGATGTCCTCTTTGCTATAGACCACTCGTTGTAATTTTTTAAAATTTTGGAAACTCGATTTTGGGGTAAATACGTGTTTTTCGTGATTTTTGCAGATATCTCACGAACCAATAACGCTAAGGGCGTGTACGACAGGTCCAAGGACTCTGGGTGACGTCCTCCTTTGAGCGTGGTAGATATTTTTTCCAAAAAAATTCACAAAGGGCCTAACGCCATACATGTTGAAAAAACTGTTTCTTTTTCTTTACCTGTTTATAATGTTCATGAAGCGTGGTGGTTGAGAGAGACGATACGGCTGGGTGTGTGTGTCAATGAACCTATCGCTAACCACAAGGACCATGCTTAATAAAACAATCGCTATTTCGGCGGGTCGGTGTATGACAGAGCGAGCGTGTGTTTTTCTGATATTTTACCTTTGACATGTAAACGGTGATGAGAACTTGGTTCTATGTTGGTCGAAGCGAGTACAGAAAAACAAACTTACAGGAGGTGAAGGTCATTTGAGCTTATTGGAAGGCTCCGGTCTGACTTGACAACAGGTGACGCTTGAAAATGAAATAATCTGACCATCGTGGTGGCAGGGAAGAGCGAAAGGCATGTGAACACATGTGTGAAAACACAGGCAAGCTAAACCAGTGACATCCTGTCTTGCTTCGTACGTGACAAAATGCAAGTTCATGTGAAATTTGATCTACCGCAGGTGTTCGCTTGGGACGTTATCTGTCCACGTGTATGATAACTGTTAACAAGTCACATCCTGTTTTGCTTCGTACGTGACAAAATGCAAGTTGACGTGAAATTTGATCCGGCACAGGTGTTCGCCTGGGACGTTAGCTGTCCACGTGCCTGATAACAGAATGTTCAAAGCGTGGGAATCGCTGAATCAGTAAAAAGTATGATGCAACTTGTGGGAATGATGTCACAACCAATAGATAGGCAAGAGCTGCGAACAGCAGTGGTGGGAGGTGGAGGGGGGGAGAGGGGGAGGGGTAATGTAAGAGAGAACACAAGTGGAAAGAGAAAGAAATATGTGGAGCTGAGGACTGTACACATAGAGCTATAGGTGGTGTACAACATGTGTGAATAAATAAATTAAAAATTGCACAGGTTCACACAACATGTAATTTATTGATCCAAGAATTAAACGTAGAGTTAAACCCTAACCATTTGACGTAGAGTTTATTTCCTTTTTGTTTCAACACTTTTTCCACAAGATAATGCTGAGGAAATGCTGTTTTCTGAAGTTCATGGAGATAAAATCTACCTTTTATGGGTTGATGGTTGAGGTCCTCGAGTAAATAGGTGACTGGAGTGTCCAAGTAGACTCGACGAATTCGAAATAGTTCAGTCCCCCCTGAGGCGTGTAGCCCTTATTGAAGGCAGACTTAAATTTGCTCACACGAACAAAATCCCCAATGTTCAGTCGGTAACGTTTAGGATCGGCTGTTTTTATGGGGTTAAACAGTTTATCCAATCGCTGAATATTTTTAGTTACGAGACGTGGCTTGGTCCCAATCGTTCTATGGTTGGTGTCATTGTAACGTGACACTAGCTCAGGTAACATGTCCAACCAGCGATAACTGCCCTGAGCGGTAAACGCTTTCCACATATGGGTTTTCAATGTTCGGTTGAACCGCTCGACCACACTGGCTTTGAGATTGCTGTACGTGGTGTAATGGTGAATATCCTTAGATTTGAGAAAACTGGAGAAATCCTTGTTGAAAAATTCTTTCCCCTGGTCGGTTTGTAGCAGCTGAGGTTGACGTTGGGAGTGTTGAATAATATGTTGAAAGGCCTTGGTAACTAGTGGACCAGACTTGCGACGCACAGGTTCAACAAAGGCCATTTTGGAATAGACATCAATGACGGTCAACATATAGCGTACACCGTCGTTAACGCCAGCATAGGGTATCATTTCAACCAAGTCAGCCTGCCAAAGTTCATCCACACCTCGTGAAATCACCTTGAGTCGTGGATAATGACGCCTAGCTGGGCGATGCAACTCGTGAGCAATACCCATTTTAATGGGTGAGGGCTTAAACAATAATTTTGGCATTTCGAAGTTCTTGTTCAATTTCTTGAATTTCCCAATCGTGACCGGTATGGCCAGCTTGACGTGAGGCATGCAACAACTGTAGCCGCTGGACGAGCTTATTGGGATTGTGCCAGTAGGTAACATCCACAAGGGGTTTTAATGGTTTAAATGTCACTCCCGAAGCGGACACTTTACGACGAGTACTTTGACTAGTGGGAAACATTTTTGCAATGATGGTTTTATATTTTTGAGATATATTGGCATTCACTTGTTGCGTGGGATCATACTGTCTTTTGTGAGCATGGGTATCCAATAAAATGGATTTATATTTGTCAAGGTCCTCTGACGTATAATCATGGGAAGAGGGGGTCCGAGAAAAGAGCAGCTTTAACAGTCCTGGCGTTAATTTATAGTTGATGTTTTTAATGACAGCTTTAGTACGAGCAAATTTAATGGATGAATCGCCAATTTTAAAACTATCATCCTCATAGCGAACACCATACGTGGTATCTGTGTTTCCAATAAATAGATCGGTGAAATAGGGTTCCAATGTTGATCCATAATATTTAATTAAAATGGTTTTCAGTTGAGCTTTATGTTGAGGGGTGGCCAAGAGTTGTGAAAACGGAGACGCTCTGGAAGGGCAAGGTGTTTCGACCATGGCCAAGGATTTCTTTTTTCTCAAAAACTCTGCAAGGGGTGCGGCCTTTTTTTGAGGCGTAAACACTTGTTCCTCTTCATCCTCAACTTCACTAACACTAGTCAAATCTTCCTGTTCCTCTTCCTCAGGGTCCTCGTGCAGCGTCTGCGTGGCTTGTGAAACGGTGGGTAGCGTTTCAGATGGCTTGAAAGAGGGTTTCAACATGGCTTTTAGTGGAGGTGCTAAATGTTGCTGAATAAACAAAGCATGATTGGCACGTGATTGTTTCAATTGACGAAACTTTTGGCGAATAGTATTTTTTGCTCTAATAATATGCTTTTTCAATTGACTCTCTGCTAACGCCATGGTGTCTTGACAAATGACTTGCCGGGGAATGAGACAGGACCTTAAATAGCAATAAAATGATCAAACCCTAAGCGATACCGTCCTTGGTTGAGTTCACTTTGTTTGTCAATCACTAAACAGGCATGACGTTGAGTGTTCCAGCACTTGGCACACAATTCTGTAAACATTTGAAAGGTCATAACCGGATTCACATGTTCATTATAAATGTGACGACTGTTCCTCTCGTCCTGGCGAAATAAAACAATGACATTGGCATTGTCACGAATCAACTGTTTGGACATTTTTGAATACGTTTGTCCAAGATAGAAGCAATCGATATGTTTGTGACGACCCATGCTGAAATAGCTTTGAATGATGCCTTGACGTTCAGTGGATACATCATCGAAAATCATGAGTGAATCAGGCTTTACCTCATCCGGTGAAATCACATTTTCTTGCATGGAATATGTAAAATAACCCATATTCTCTTTTTGTAATCCAGACATGACTTGATCCAGAAACACGTAGAGGGGTTGGTAGAGAGATTTTGCAAAAATATAAATATTTTGAAAACGCAGACCATTGGGCGCTGTAATGAGCGTTAGCAAAAGATTAGTCTTTCCACAGCCGGAAGGCCCCACAATGATGCAGCGAATGGAAGATGGAAACAGTGAACCATGGCGTTGTTCACGTGATGTGGGACAGAGATGGGAAACCATGTCCCCCACGGGGAATGACTCTTGCTGCTTAATAATCTTCATTTCAACTAAGGCTTAGACAGGCTAGCAGGCTGTCTATATACAGGACACCGAGCCTTGTCATAGAAACAGTAGACTGGTACTACAGGTTGACGATGGATGTCTTTGGACGTGCGTTGATGGCCAAAGGTAGGCCTGTCCCCATACATGATCCTAAACAAGAAACAGATCCTGCTAATAAACACTATGTGGATACGTCAGTAGTGCCACGCACAAAACAGGGAGATTATGACTTTAAGGGAAAGCGGTTAACCCATGTAAAACAGCCTCAAGTGTCTACAGACGTTACTACGAAAAAGTATGTGGATAACAAAGTTTTTTTTTTTTTTTTTTTTTAGCGTATGGCTTTTAACGCCGGGAGTGTCCGAGGACATGTTCGGCTCGCCAGTTTTGTAGCTGCTTCGAGACGGACACCCAATGGGTGAGCTACAAGTACCGTTGGGGAGGGAAGGAGGGAAGTTGGAATGTAAGGACGAGGAGTTGGAAGGTAGCGGCTGTGGCCTATAGTTAGGGACCAACCCCGGCATTTGCCTGGAAGGAAGATGGGAAACCACAGAAGACCATCTTCAAGGTTGCCGGCGGGGGGATTCGAACCTCCTCGCCTCCCGGATGTGAGCGACTGCCATCAGTCATGCCGTAACCACCACGGCTAACTCACCCGGTGATAACAAAGTGTATGAGTTTTATGACAAAGTGCCACAGCTTATGGTGAATGGCTATAGCGCTAATCACCATCGGATTATTCACGTGGAAGACCCACAAGACGAAGACGATGTCTGTACCAAGCGTTACGTGACCCATGAAATGAAAAGGCTTTATAAATTTATCCCATGTGTATTTTTAGTGTATCTGACAAATGAAAAACCTTTGAATGAGAGAAACCATTTACCGCTAGTCCATGATCAGCACTCGACCTATGTGCTTGCTTCGGGTTTAAGCCACTATCGATTACACTATGATGGAACCATTCACATCAAATATGCCATACCTGATGAGAACCATTTACAAATAAAGATAAATGGTCATAGGATGTTGATCCATAACCATGAAATGGTCAATGCAGGGGACGAATTATCTCTTCATCTCATGTTGACATGGGATGAAAAGCAAGCGGTAAAAACCATAAACGATTTCCCACTTTATGTGGAATTGGAATATACAGCCATGAAATAACCATCTGACGTTAGTTGTGATTTAAACTTTCTTGTGAAAGGTTGTGGGTCATTATCATCATGGTGAAACAAAGGTATGCAGTGAGAAAGACTAAAAAAAGGACTTTGTCCTTGGCAAAGCCTGGGCTTACAACATTCGAGGACAAGCCCTTGCGAAAGAAAAAAGAAAAAATAATGTATTGACCATAAGGAAAGCCCTTCGAGCAGCACAGAGACACGTTATTCCAAAACGTCGGCGACAGGTTTCAAACCAAGGGCGAGTGATTCCAGTCCCAAAACGAGCTGGATTTTTACCTGCATTATTTGCTGGTTTGGCTGCTCTGGGTTCACTTTTGGGCGGTGCCAGTGCAGTGGCGAAAACCATTAAAGCCGCGCAGCAGGGCAAGCAACAACTCAAAGAAAGTCAGCGACACAATGAAACGATGGAAGCGATTGCCATGGGGGCTAGAAATGCCAATTTAAAGCCAGACTTTTATCAACAAGGATTTGGGATTTCACCATTTCGAAATATTAAAAAAAAAAAAAAATTAACCTCAGCCATAGCGAGACATGCCCTGACGCATCAACAAGTGGAAAGCTATGCTAAACAACTAAAGCTTTCTCATTTTCGAGGTGTGTTTATGCGAAACCAATTACCACCACGACCCTGGAAACAGGAATGTGCTGTTGTCAATTTGGATGATCACCGAGGACCAGGAACGCATTATGTAGCTTATGTCAAAGAGGGATCCACGGTATGGTACTTTGACAGTTTTGGGAATTTGCCCCCGCCCATGGAACTAGTGATCTATTTTGGAAACAGGATCAAGATATATTATAATGTGAAACGAGAGCAAACGTTTAACAGCCAACAGTGTGGACGTTTGTGTTTAATTTTTTTATATAAGACGCAGCATAAGCAAAAACGCCACCAGTATGTCGGCAGAAAGTAAAACGTTTACAGTGCATGGACGTGGACCTGAAGTCAGCCTAGACTTTTACCCGCCTATCGAATTGAGTGAAAAACCCTATGGTTTAGGACTTGTTTCTCTTGAAACGTACAATCGAATATACAACATACGTGAAAATGTGAACAACAAGTTTTACTATGATGATTCTGTGCTCACCCTGAACTCTGGTGGATACACGATCGATGATATTTATGAACACATTTATGTGGTGTTGATCAATCAATATGGTTTAAAGTCATTTCTCGACGGAACGCACAAGTTTGAACTTGTAGGCAATACCAACACTCATCGCTGCAGTATTTTCTCCTCATTCAACATTGACTTTAAAACACACCCCGATTCCATTGGTCCATTACTAGGATTTAAAACACGTGTGTTGGAGCCCAACAAAAAACATGAATCAGACCATGAAGTGAAATTCATTGAGGACCATCATGTGTCGGTGACGTGTAATATTATTAGCCAAGTGTACACCAATCAGGAACCATCGCATTCACTTTATGACTTTATTGTGACATCGCCCAATGGCTATATTATTCGTGAAAACCCTCCAGTGGTGCTTTTTCATGTTGTGGCTGTCGATAGTATTAGTAATATAACATTAAGACTGATCAATAGAGATCAACAACTCATTGATCTAGATTCTACCACACCAGTGACTTACAAGTTGGTGCTAAAGCCACTATGAAGTTTGTGTATAAAGCAACAACACCGTCTAGGAATGGTGTTAGTTGTTTGCCACGTGAATACACGTTAACATCTCAAGGCAAGCAGATTTTACAGCATTTGGGTTACCACGTCAACCCTCATAATGAATTCTATCCTAGAGATAGCGAACCACATCGAGGAGCAACCAGGAGTGGTAAGAATTGATCTCCATTCCTATCAAGCTCAAACACCTGGACTCAATAACAATGATGAAATTCAATTTGTTATCAACAACCAAGATATTTACACCCTACCTCATGAAAGTGTCATTCAGATTGAAGGTCGGCTCACCAAAGCCGATGGCTCTACACCTACCACATCCAAGTTGGCCAACCATGGTTTAGCCTTTCTGTTTTCTGAAGTGCGGTATGTCATTAACGATATCGTGGTGGATAGCACTCGAAATGTGGGCATTTCCAGTGTCATGAAACTATACCCCTCTTATAGTGAGGAAGAAGGTAAAACACTTTGCATGGCAGGTTGGTGTCCTGACTCGACCAATGACTGGATGGTACACACCGATGGGACCTTTACTGGATATTTACCTCTTAAACTGATTTTAGGCTTTGCCGAAGATCACCAACGCATTGTGGTCAACGCAAGGCAAGTGCTTTACCTAGTGAGAGAAGGAGTGATAATAATGCACTCAAGGGAGCCGACAATGCCCCCATCGATTCAAAAATTCAACTACAACGCTTGCTATGGAAAGTCCCCCATGTGACCCTTGAAGATAGCAAAAAACTGGACATACTCAAAATGGTAAAGAGAGATATGCCTCTACCCATGGAATTTAGAAGCTGGGCACTCCATGAGTATCCGCTATTGCCCACCACCAACACACACAGTTGGTCTGTAAAAACAGCTCGCTATACAGAGAGACCTCTCTACCTGATCGTGGGTTTTCAAACGAATCGCAAGTATCAACAAACCAAAGATGCCACGCAATTTGATCATCTGCAATTGAGAAATGCACGTCTTTTCCTCAACGGAGCCGTGTTTCCCTATGAAGGACTGGATTTGGATTTTTCAAAAAATAAGTTTGGCCCCCTGTACGACTTGTTTTCTAAATTTCGATGGTCGTATTATCAAAAAGAGAACGGCCCCATGCTACTACCCCAAGCGTTTAAGGCAAGAGCACCACTGATTGTCTTTGACTGTTCATACCTGGAAGAGTCTGTCAAGCCATCCAATATCGACATTCGACTAGATTTTGAAACGCATGACAATGTACCAGCCAATACGACGGCCTACTGTTTGATTATTCATCACAAACAAGTCAACTATTATCCACTGTCCAACCAAGTGACGAGTGTATAAATAACAGGTCATCCCACGTCAAGCCGCTCAGTCATGTCTTGCTTTAAAGCCTCAAGAGACGTCACATGCATGAATTTAAACTCTGAGGAACAACGTTTCAAGACGTTTGCCACATGGCCAGTGCCTTTCATAAACCCTCAAGCCTTGGCGGCCGCTGGATTCTACTATTTAAAAACGAGAGATGAAGTGAAATGTGCCTTTTGTCCCATCATCATAGACCAATGGCAGGAGGGCGATGAACCCATGCAGGAACATCAGCGCTGGTCACCCACCTGCCCCTACCTGTGCAGAATGAAAGTGGGAAATATACCCTGTCATTCAAGCTATCCCTCACTTGTGTCTCTGGGTGATGAAAAGAAAACAAGTTACGATACATGTGGGCCGTATGGTATCCATGGTGCTTCGGTGAGCAGCTCACCATCAAAAACGCCTAGTTTAGAGACATTGGGACATCATAGGTGTTATGGACGTTACAAACACAAGAGACTATATTGTTGTATCAGTTGCTATCGTCCTTATCCTAAAATGAGAAAAGCCTGTAAGACGTGTTATGATAATAAAATGATGTAATTCTTAAATTCTTATTTTGCATGCCCCCACTGTCCTACCCTAACCTCAATTTTGAAACTAGCATGGCAGGTAAGTCTATGTCATGATCACACCTGATCGTCAGTCAGTCGTCAGTTGACCTTGGTCCAGGCAAGCGTCAACATGTTGCGCACACTCATTGTGGATTGCCAAGGGTTTAAAATTGGTGATAACAAATTTATATTTAAACAAGTGGCCATGATCGATTGTACCACGTTTTGGATATCGCAAGCTACGCATTTGCTATTTAAACCACCCCATGCTTTTGATTTGTTGTGTGAAAAAGACCGTAAACAAACCCAGTGGATTGAAAATCATAGGCAACTAGACAGGAATCAGGGAACCATTTCCTATAAATATTTGGATGCGGTTATGAAAGCACACTTGTCCTCGGCCAATGTGGTATTTGTGAAAGGTAGTGAAAAACGTCAATGGTTGCAACCATTTTTGGCGTCTTACTGCCAATGTATCGACCTCATGGAGTTGGGCTGCCCCTCCCTGCAAACGCTCATGGATACTTGTTCCTGTGGCAACATTACCCATACAGCCCTATCGCATGCGTGGCATCTCTTTCATTGGTTAACCACCCATGCCTGCTGGGAGTTGTTGAACAAAATTATAACTCATGATTTACCTGTGAATGACGCCAGTGAGATTTCTACAAGCGACGTGTAAACATCTACAGCACGTGATACCATGGAGTAAGGCAATGCTACGGACAAAGCCATCGGCAAGTTCTTTGTGTGCAAAAAGAAACTAGACAGTTTTACCAAAGAGGAACTCTTGGCGCTGCCCAAGTCGTTCATTTATTATGTGGCCGCCAACGCGGTTAAAGAAATCTGGCAACATGTACCAAAATCATGGACTCAAGACCCTGTGTTGAGTGAATTGCAACCCTGTACGGATTACGATCACCATAAGCAAGTGGCCATGGCAAAAATACCGTCTATGCGTCAGTGTGCGACTTGCCAGCTAGTGAAACTGTATCACGGTCATAAAAGTCCGTGTAAAGACTTTGTTGAATCATTCCACGAGTGTCATGGCGAGAAAAAGCAACAACAACAACAACAAACACAAACATCGTCCACAGAGGAGGAGGAAGACCAAACCTTTCTACCATCAATGGAAAAGGATATGCCAGACCTGTACTGGCAATGGCGTCATTGACAAAGTGATTCAATACCTACCTTTCGAAATCCATCTTCCAGGTTATCGTTTTTGTGGCCCTGGAACTCGTCTCGAAAAACGTTTACAACGTGGTGATGTACCCATTAATCTTTTGGATCAAGCATGCAAGGAACATGACCTTTCTTATCGCCATAGTCATCCTGGTTTAAGACATGTGGCAGATAAATTGTTATTGAAGAAAGCTAAACAACGTTTCACATCCAGTGATGCCTCAGTAGGTGAAAGGATGGCAGCCCTAATTGTCATGAGTGCTATGAAAGGAAAGTTGATGATGCATGGACATAAACATTGAGGAGTGAGGAATTGGGATTTGTTTTTATTCTATTTTTCTTTTGTCAATTCACTATGACTATGAAATAAAAACAAAAGTTTTCCAGAGCACGATGTTTTGTTATTTTTAATTTTAAGAAATCGTGATGTTGATGGCTGATTTTTTCATTTTACACATTTCACACATGATGAATTCCACACACTGTCATTTGCCAATTTGCAATTTACAGTTTTTGAAAACGTTCGTTTCAAGTTTAACGTTTTTGATGATATGGAGTTTTCCATTTTGCTGATGACACATTTTAAACAATGTCCGTTTGAAGTTTTTGAATTTTCAAATTTCACACATGGCCATTTCCAGTTTTTAAAAATGTCCGTTTTAAGTTTTGCTGTTTTGGTGATATGGAAACATGGAATTTCCATTTTGCTGTTTTCACATTTTTCCATTTGGTGTATGTCGAAAGTTGAGATTTGACAATGATGTTGATGCAAGTGCTTGACCTTGATAATACTGCAATGTGTTGATGTGTGTTTGGAGAAACGTCGAGGTCTACGACTACTGCAGGTAAGACTGTTTGTACAAAAATAATGTCTTTTGACTGCCACATTTCAATGACAAAACGAAACTATTGAAAACAAAATGAGTATATAAGTGACCATTTACCCCCCACCCTACCTCACCGTGTTTGCTCTGGTCAACCATACACATCAGCTTTCTCTTTCCACTCATACATTCACACCTGTCTTTGGGAACAAACACAACCATCTTATTTATTCCCAAAAGCACATTCTCGACATGCACACTCATCCCAAAAGAACTTTTTTATTTGATCATTTACATTACGAAAAATAATTAAATACTAGTTATTAAAGTTACTAAAAATCTTACTTATTTCATATTTACAAAAAAAACTTTGTACAGCGTTAAAAGAATCATACTATTTACCAATCAAAAAAATTTAAAAAAATAAGTTTGCATAGAACTTTTTTTTTTAAGAGCAAAAGGTCCAAGTGGATTGCCACTATTTACAAAATCTACTATTTACAATGACAAAAAAACAATATTTACAAAATACTAAATCTACAAGTTACATAAAGCTATGTCCCATAAACGATTAAACAGTGAAATCACACCTCCTCCTCCTTGCGATCATAACCCCAGGGCAGGCTGGTGAGCAGGTCATCAGCCCACACACGTTTGTTATCCATGGAGGCGAGGGTGCGTTTTCTCTGTTCCACAAGATACAAATGATGGTTGCTGGATTGTATCCTGCACTGTGTATGAGACATAGCTTTGCCAGTACGTAAAACCGCTAGATAGTCATCAACACGTAGCGATTTTACCACTGCCCTACCTACACCTTTTGCTCTTTTGGCTTCCTTACAGTCGAGTGTGCGATAAGCATACATTTTCGAAGCCAAACCTACGAATTCCGTCATAATGGAATCACCGCATTCATCTTTTAAAACACCCATTTTCTTTTTGTTTTTTATGGGCAGCTGAAACACGTTGTCAACACTATAGCAAGAGGTGTCGAACCAGTCACTATGTTGCCTCATGACGTCATAGGGGTTGCAGTGGCGAATGTGGTAAATGAATGAGTCCGTGTCCATATACAAAAGAGAGACGTCCTCAAAATGGCGTTTGGCAAACTCATAGTGGAATCGATACATGACCGATTTAGAAAAGTCTAAAATGACTTGACCCAAGTGAATGGGCTTATCCATGGTCACGCTGGTCTTACTCATTTCAATAGTAGCCAAATCCTCATCGATAATTTTGATCGATTTGAAATTTGGCTTGGCAATGTACCGCCGGGCACCCCACTGCCCCTCCCAGACATTCACCAATTTAATGTCACGGTATTTGCGGACATTCTCCATAGACTTGCCATAGATGCAGTTGTTCATTAATTTAAAAAAAATTAATTTCAAACTGCTGTGTTGCCATTTGTCGGTGCTCTGTGTTGAGTCGCATGTATGGCTCAAGCCATGCTTTTTGAGCAAAAGAAATACCCCTGTGGACTTTCTTCAACACCAAGCCTTGGGCGAGGCATTGCACCAACATTTGGATATGTAGCACATACCGATTTTTGTTGTAAAGTGTGCCCATGAGTTTTTCAATTTTCACTTTACTGTCAGGGGGAACCATTTGCTCAAGACAGAATGGGAAATCGGCATGTTCATCATACAAGGATGAGGGATATTCAATATCCACTTCTAGCACATATCCACGGCCTGTTTCTTGCCTAGCCTTGTTCACATCAAATTCTGACACTTGTTTGTCTGTCAGCCAAGCAAACTTCCCATAGGGCAAAGGCTGACTCATGGCGTAACCGTACAAATTATTCACGTCATAGTACATTAAATACGATTCTGGTTTGTCTGGTGAATAATCAGGCATGTAGACATTGTTCGCTTCGGCATGGCGTTGGTTAAGTGACACAAAGCCGCCACGAATGCCCTTTTCAAAAAATAGAACCATGTCTACGTCAGTGAGTAAATCCAATTCCACTTGAGTGTATTTCAAAGCGGCATCAAACGAGAGTCCAGGACTCGTGTAATAGTGAGCCGGATCAAGACCGTAAATGTGTTGACACAAGTTACGGAATTTTTCAAACACATCAGTGAGCAGCAATACATCCAGTTTTAGGTAATGCAAAGCATATTCACTTAGCGTGTTCATGCCAAACACTCGCCAAACTTGACATGCATGTGCATAGTCTTCATCGGAAACGGTACTGCGTGTTAGTTTCGAGTAAAATTTCTCTTGTGGTGGGAGTTTTCTTTGCTTTAACACATCCCAGCTGTTGCAGAAATCATACGGTAATATACCTTTCCGAATGCACAATTGAAATTGCTCAGGATCATTAAAATGCATTCTAGTATTTTTTAATTCCTCCTCATTCAAGCCATTCACAAGGCTGTCTAGCGAGGATGCCATAAACTTAAAGGAATCCAAAAATCGAATGCTAAAGTCGCCCAACCTCCATGTCAGGGCTGTAAAACGCTCATGGTTTTGAGGAATAATGGTAAACGAGCCCTTGTTGACATGGCCCAATTCACGAATCAAAAACTGAATGTCATAATTCGCCAGATTGTGGAAAAAGACACTGATGAAACGAGGAGCTGGAAAGTTCAAGTTGCATTTGCTGTGCGCAGCTCCACGAAACTCCCCTGTAAAATGCGAGTGGTCTCTGACTTTTTCCTCTCCACTTAAAATAGGCTTTTCGCAAATATGGCATGTCGTGGCATGCTCATACTGCTGCTGTTGTTCTGGAGATAGGCTCATGGGTACTGGGTGGTCCAGTATTTCCTGTACATTATGAGCCAACTTGATAAGTTCATCCAAGAACCATTTGGCACAATCTGGCCCCTCGCGGTATTTGTAAACGGATTGTGTGGGGTCATAGGCACACATCACATTAAATCCTATGGCAAAGGGTTCATGTTTTTGAATGGGTGTGGTTGAGCTCATGGAGGGATCTGGCTCACATCCCGCCATGGGTGTGGTGAGAGCTTCGAAATCTGCATACACCACATAGGGAACAGTGTCACGCTTATGAATGTCCTTAAACTTTAACACAGCATTGTCCCCTTGTGGCAATATCAATCTCACCGCTTCCTGAGTAACACAATCTACCCTATGACGTTCCAAAAGCGTAGGAGTGGTAAAATATTGCAGACAACGGTCACAAATATGTTTCTTAGGTTTATGTTTAGACACTTGTCTGCTTAGCAATCTACTTAAGCTTTTAATAAGGCAATAGTGATTCACATCTCCGTAAGACAGATATAAAAGATGAATGTGGTGTCGTTTCGGTTCTTTTGTGGCATAAAGAGGACCCACAATCTCATCACCATTAAGGCCATACACCATGAACGAAAAGTCCTGGTTGTCTTGTTCAAACCTATGGATCTCGGTTAAGTCCATAGGGAACGATACTCGAGTTAAATTTAACGTTTGTTTCAATTCATCAAACTTGGCCTTGTACTTTGCTGGTCTGTTAACATGACGATCTTGAGCTGGCTGCAAATACGCAGCCACAGCCCACAGAAAACATTCATCATCAAAATTTTCAATATTCACCACTGCCTTTTTCAATGCTATTGCTGGTGGTGTTTTAATATAGCTAGACCCAGCATTCAACGGGTTGAATTGACAAATGTTGATTTGTAAATGATGAATTTTGTCTAAGGCAAGGCTACTCGGTCCTTGTTGCAGTTTATCAAATTTTGATAGCAAGGCATTCACCACGTGGGTTTCATACCACTGTTCCAAATTATGGGCTATGAATAGCTCTTGCATTTTACTGCAAATATAAAATGTCTCTTTATGCTCCACGTCCTTCTTTTTATATATGAAATCGCACACCAGTTCTGTATTCACCTTTAAAGCTGTACGAAACCTTTGTGCTGTACAAATTTCAATTTTAAAAATTTCAAAACAAGATTCTAAAAATGCTTTGGGAATCAAACTTTTTCTAACATTGACCACGCGGCCAGAGCACACACGCGATTTAAAACAACTGTTTATGGGCTCCCAAGTTAACATATCCTCAGCAGTAAAAGACATTATTTTGAAAGAACACTCTCACCTGAGTTTTCAGCTGTAGACTGCTTGACAATGGTTCCACTCTAAAGCCACTTGGTTTTCAACTGTATTTGCAATAGCAGTGAACCTTTTGTTTTCCAAATATCTAAAAAGAAATAAAATAAACCACCATAAGTATATCCATTCCATATAGTTTATGCATTTCATAAACAAAACAAAATCAAACAGGTTATATATATATAAAAAACAAATCTCACCTTGACGTGTAATGCTTTGCTATATTCCCGTCTCGTGGGCTAGTGTGGAAATGGTTTCCTCTTCTATCGGTCTGTCTTTCTCTTTCTTTAATATATTTCCCACAGACACACGACAGGTAGGCTATACACGTTATCTGCAAACAAATAAATAAATAAAATCATTAATTACCTAATCAATAAATAATTGCATGTATTTATATAAAAATCAATAAATATATAAATATATACCTACCCCACAACAAAGTTAAGTATTTTCCACCAACACCAAAACTGATAAACAAGACCAGGGGTTTCATGCAACGCAGTGTGTTCAAAGGTAGTCACCTAAGTGAGCGTGGAAATGATAACGACATGTCTTTATATATGCTACGTTGCATGTATAATCTTTTTTTTTCCCCATGCTTTGAAGATTCTCTTATCGTGCACGTGGACAGATAACGTCCCAGGCGAACACCTGCGGTAGATCAAATTTCACGTCAACTTGCATTTTGTCACGTACGAAGCAAGACAGGATGTCACTTGTTAACAGATATCGCGCATGTGGACAGATAACGTCCAAGGTGAACACCTGCGGTAGATCAAATTTCACATGAACTTGCATTTTGTCACGTACGAAGCAAGACAGGATGTCACTGGTTTAGCCTACATGTGGTTTCACACATGTGTTCATATGCCTTTCGCTCTTCCCTGCCACCACAATGGTCAGATTATTTCACCTTCATGCGTCATGGTCATTTTTTCCATTGCACCTGTTGTCAAGTCAGATCAACGCCTTCCAATAAGCTCAAATGACCTTCACCTCCTGCTCGTCTGCAAGTTTGTTTTCTGTACTCGCTTCGACCAACATAGAACCAAGCTCTCATTACCGTTTACACGTTAAAGGTAAAATGTGTGAAAAAACGCACGCTCGCTCTGTCATACACCGACCCGCCGAAATAGCAATTATTCTATTAAGCATGGTCCTTGTGGTTAGCGATAGGTTCGTTGACACACACACACACACACACACACACGCACACACACACACACACACACACACACCCAGCCGTATCGTCTCTCTCAACCACCACGCTTCATGAACATTATAAACAGGTAAAGAAAAAGAAAAAGTTTTTTCATCATGTATGGCGTTAGGCCCTTTGTGAATTATTTTTTGGAAAAAATATCTCCCACATTTGAAAGGGGGCGTTAGCCCGAGTCCTTGGACCTGTCGTACACGCCCTTAGCGTTATTGGTTCGTGAGATATCTGCAAAAATCACGAAAAACACGTATTTACCCCAAAATCGAGTTTCCAAAATTTAAAAAAAATTACAACGAGTGGTCTATAGCAAAGAGGACATCCGCCCAAATCCTTGGACCCGTCGTACATGTCTCTAGCATGATTGGTTCGCGAGATATAGCAAAAAGTTCAAAATCACGGTTTTACCCCAAAAAAACCTTGTTTCCAAATTTTCATCTTTTCGACACCTACATTTCCGTAAAGAGCATGACGAGACAAAAAAACGAATCCAAGCACGCCTTCCTAGCATGACTCCTTCCATTCCAAGGTCGCAGGGTCTCACAACTTCCTAAGTGGAGCAGCTCCCCCCTCATCCCACTACTACAGGTTTTCATCCTAGAGACTTGAAATTTATTTTGGGGGTAGAGGGGGTAGGGACCATTGATTTACGTTAAACAATTTTTTTTGTAGAGTTCCGAGTTTCCAAAATATAGGATTTTCAAAATTCGAGTGTTTTCAAAAAAACATAAAAAGTAAAAAAAGTTTTATTATAGAAAATAAAGGTCATAAAGACCATTCGTTTGAGCCATGGCACAACGTTCTATCCTGTTTGGTTTTCAAACTATCGCCTATTTTCGAAAACAAAAAAAACAAAAAAAATTTCAAAAATATAACGAGTGGTCCATAGCAAAGCCCCCGTCATCCCGAGTCCAACGACACTTCATTCGTGAATCTCCGACAACGGGTTCGGGAATTATCGGCTCGCATTGAGGGGAGTGGTGGGGGGGGGGGGGCGGAACACCCACTACTCCCCTACTCTCGGGTTTACCTCCTTTCCTATTGTAAGGACTTTAATTTGAAGGAAATACAGTATATTGAAATACTGTTGCGTTCTTGTTCTATTGTTTTAGGAGTGTGACCGATCATTTTAATCAGACTATCGAAATTCATTTCATACATTTAATTTATTGATATAAAAACGCTTCATTTTGTAAACGTTGCATGGCACAGACACTACTGTGAGGTGGCGTGGTGGCGCAGCGGTCAAGTTGTTTAACTTTCACCAAAGTGGACCGGGTTCAATTCCCGGTCAATGCATGTGAGATTTGCGAAGTGAAACGCCATGTCCTGTGATTCGTACTCCACGTAAATAGGAGGTCCCGTGGCTCATGATCGCAAGATTAGCGGTCACGTAAATCTACGAGCTTCCTTCCTTCACTTGTGTCTCCCCACTTCCCCTCTCTTGCTCTAGAGTCCAGACGAGCACAGGAGCATGCGTTCCACTCGGGAGTCGCGAGCCGCGAGTCAGCTGGGCGAGTGTATTTTTTGTGCAGGTCTGCGTTAGACTATTCCATACCAGCAACACAGACTACCCAGTAACACTCACGATAAAATTCAGTATACGGCATGTAGAAGAGCAATAGAAAATATTTCTTGAGGAGACTTAGGTCTGTTAAGAAACATGCTTGTACCGGAGAAAGAAATTAGTTGGGACTCTGGTACTGGGCATAAACATCGCCATGACTGCATCAGCTAAGACAATTTTGCTTTAAAAATATTTTAAAAATAAACATTTTTGTGTTATCTATGTCTGAGTGACGGACGGATCCAATTTCTCGTTGCGTAATGAAAATTAATTTGATATTATAATATTTACAAAGAAAATAAAGTGTTTTAAAATAAGAGTTTGATGCTTTTCAGTCGGTCAACACAATTGTACCCAAATGAGATGGGTTATTCGCTAATCCTGAAAAAATTACATGAGTGTATTTACACATCTCATGTAGTCTAGTTTTTTCAGGATTAGGGAATAACCCATCTCATTTGGGTACAATCGTGTTGACCGACTGAAAAGCATCAAACTTTTGATTACTAAGGCAACACTTAGAAATGGCTTCAAACACCAAAATGTAAAATGTTTTATGTTCGACCCTGACTATTATGTGTCTGAAAACTGTATCATAATGATGGTCATTATAACACTATTTTTCATTATGAAACAGTTTCTCCCACCAATCACAGCTCAAGAAACAGTTGTTTGACCAATTAGATAAGGATACCTTCGCGCATGCGCTCAAAATCCAACATGTCTATATAAATTACCGAAAGTGCACCGTCCATATGTTCGCGTAAATAAACTGGTGAATATGAGACAAGAAATAGCACTGTACCTTAATATACCCAAATCCAATTTCTACACAGCGCGTTGATTTCAAACGACTACGGTGACAGTTTTACTGAATACTGTTTCACGATTTGCACATATGGCATTGAAGCACACAGAGCGCATGCGTCGGTCGGCCAGAGAGCTTGGAACACGGAGATATGCTACCTAGCGCACCACCCGATCACAAAATTCTAGTTACTGAACAGATATTATGTAATATAATTGTACCTTCCTCATATCTCTCTTGAGAACAATTTCCTCTGATACGAAACAGTTAGTCCGCCTCGTTGCGTAGTGGCTAGTATTCTTGGCTGTCACCGCGGAGGCCCGGATTCGATTACCGACTATGCCAAGAAATTTAATTATAGTCTGATTTCTGGAACGGGGTACACTCAGCCTTGTGAGGCAAAACTGAGAAGAGGTGGGCACGATTCTTACCTCAGTCGTCCTGGAAGTGGTTTCCCACTACTGCTCCAGCCAAATGACGGGATGGTAGGCTACTTAACTTAAAGCCACGGCTGCTTCCTATCCAAATCCTACCTCAATTACAAGTACACACTCTAGTACAGACATTACAGTGACACGGGTTATCAGACAAATTCTACTCACACCCAAGTTCACGAGGATACATGACTAGAATGCCGCAAAGCTCAAAAAAAGAATCAACAAATCAGTTATGAGATCACATGTTTCTCCTTACACAGTATTTCTAGAGGACATTTCTTTCAAAATACCATGGTGATTTCTATATACTGTTACAGTTCCTTTAATAATTATAAGAAGAAGGTTATTGATCTTACCTCCCTTTCACCTGCTGCAGCTTTTATAGACGAAGGGGTGCCGGAATTTGACCCCGAAGGGGATCCTAAACGTGCTAGTAAATCTACTGACACGGCTTCCTCGCATTTTAACACACTCCAATGCCAACTGACTGCGCCAGGATTCGATCCTGCAACCTTTGGCACAGCAGGAGAGAACGTTACAGCTGTGCCATGCAGCCAATCTTTCTATATTTAAGGTTCGAGGACAGCTAGCCATCTTTCGCCGAGCACATTAATGATGTTAGGTCTGTCTATTAACCACTTCTTAGAGCACATACTTATCATGGTGATATACAGGGGATTCTTGAAATACAGTGTTGGTTCATATAACATTTTACACAGTCCTTGTTTGATTACAAATAGAATGGGGGGATGTGTCTCACCCAACATTCCGAAATTATGAAAGAGAACACACCCCATCGGAAACAAGACACAACATACCGATGTAGCAAAGCTAGATAAGGGATAAATAAGGGGGCAAATGTTATTTGGATCAGGATGTATGATGTACCTTTTCTTCAATAAACCTAGGCCGGTATTCACGGCAGTATTGAAGGTGCCAGGACATTCTCAGAGAGCGGGCAGCGCTTATATGGCTACTAGTTTATGCGTGGCAATAATTGATTCCACGGTCTTTAATAGTTGAAGATTATCCTGAATACAGTAACATACACCACATTTTTTGAGTCTAGACTTGGCAATCCACTACAGATACACTTGCACCTGGGGTACACAGCACTTAGGAATGTGGGGAGGGGGAACAGCCCAGCGACAAAACAGACCCTCACACACAGGAATGTCCAGTCAGTTGAGTGCTATAAGTGTCCAAGTGAACTGCTCGCAACAGGACCGCTCAAGACCCTAACCAGATAAGTAGCCTGTACAATACAGTACCATCAGAATTGACCATTTACAACAACCACATATTCACTCCAAACAGGAAAATTCCGGAGGTCAATCACTACTTCCTGTATCTCAACAAAACATCACATAGACTACAACTAACAAATACTGACGAGTTGCATTATCTCAACTAATACTGCAACTAAAGTGCACATATTGTAAATATTTTCACCCATATTTTCAGACTTAGATTTTATAGCCTAAGTGTAATGGATCTGATGATGATCGCTTGACGATCGAAACTGGTCATCCAAGTGTATTTATTAATCTCATGTAATTTTTTTCAGGTTTAGGGTATAACCCATCACATTTGGGTACATTCGCGTTGACCGACTGAAAAGCACCAACCTTTTGTTTTATGTAAATTATATTGTTTTGGCAAGTGCTCAATTTTAGTGTATATTTAAGAGGTTGATTTGTCTACTTTATTGCCAAATATGCATTCATTCTTTAGTGCATATATTTGTCATCGCTACCTATGTGTTATGGTCAATTTGTGTTTTTCAGAGGCTGTCCTTAGAGCGTCATGTCGCAGGTATGGCATACTGAAGTTAGATAATCAAAATCCTCTTCCCTAGTGTGCTTGTGTTTGTGTTTGATGTTTAGACGTGTGGCAGACTTCACGACTTTGATTGCTTCACAAAACTCTGTTAAATAGGCGCCAACCAATAGGCTACTGTTGTATGGACACGTATACAAACACACAGATAACACATATTTCCACTTGACAATGAAGCCTTCTTCAGCTAGAAATACAATTAAGAATATTCATTAAAATATCGTTGTGTCAGATTTACAAATTACTGTTGACAAAGAACAATATTTTGCTATGACTAAACCGTAGAAATAATTATTAAAAGAAATTGATATTCTTACAAAGAATAAATGAATTTAAAAGATGCATATTTGACAATATTTATGAGTAACCTAGTAAACCAAGTTCTAGAATGTAATATCCAAATATTGTAGTCGTCGATAGATTAAAAAAAACTCTGCCAATGGTGTATTGTAATTTTGAATGCCATAGTGCTTGAGTAGGTCCGAACCTTAATACGTTAACTACGTAGGTGCCAACCAATTACGAAAAAGAAAATGTTGGAGCACATATACGTTTCATGAGCCAACAAATAGGTTATGAACGTAGGTTTTTATTTTGGACGCAAATGGACGTATTAAAAAGCATGAAAACGAGTTTTAGAATAGCAAGAATTCATTTGGAACGTGGAACTTGAAGTCATATAATAGTGCCTTCCTATTAATAATGCGGTCACATTAGAAAGTGCTTTATATTTGAAACATTGAAGCATATGTGTTTCATTTATATTTATTCATACCGGTACTTGGAATATCTCAGTGCTCTTAGTACATTTTAACGTGTTCTCGTTCCAATTATGATATTCATACTATGATTTACTCCATATATAAATAAAACACATTAGGTTCCTATATTTTATAACTTTATATTACTATGCTACTCACAAATATTGTCAAATAGGCATCTTTTAAGTTTATTCTTTCTTTGTAAGGATATGTCTTTTTTTGTAATGTTTATTCTGAGGTTCAGCCATAGCAAAATATTGTTCTTTGTCAACAGCAATTTTTAAATTTGACACAACGATACCTTAATTAATATTATTGAATGCATTTTTGCTAAAGAAGACTTCATTGTTAAGCCAAAGCATGTGCTATGTTGTGAACTAGAGACATCAATACGGATAATACCAACACATTGCCATTATAGTAAATGTTATTGCATTCATTGACTACTTCACCAAGACCAGAATGCTAGTGCTCGACTCGACCCAAGGGGCAGACAGATGTAGACTCGTGTAGTCCACTGACCTGGTGCAAGTCTTCGAAACTGATACCACTTGGATGAGTTGCATGTCAACGATACAATTCCAGTATATCAAACCAGAATTAAACTCCTTATTAGAGCCAGTAATCTAATTCGGGCCTCCAGGGTAGTTGTTAACAATGATAACCACTGTACCACGAGGAGTATATTATAAATAAACAATATCGGAAAGAAGCAGTGTTCACTTTTGAGTGACGGGTCTTACCCGTAGTTGTCGACCCTGGTTAAGTTCAAAGTGTGGTGACAGCAGATAAGCTACAGCCAGAGGTGTAGATCTATTATAAACACCAGTGCTCACTTTTCAGTGACGGGTCTTGCTTGCACTTACCGATGCTGATAAAGCTCAAGATGGGATGATAGCAGATATATACATCTCTTGTCGAAGATCGTCATCAGGCAGTTGCTGATAATGCTGTACGAGAAGCAGTGATCGAGAAACGGATAAAGAATGCGTGCTGCGTCCAACATGAAGATGATGTTCAACGGTGAGTTTACTTTCTACAACCGTCAGTAATAAATCATGTCTTGATAGAATTATTTTAACAACTAATACAGACCTCTCCAAACCACGCGAGGTCTATTGGCACGCTCAGCTGAGCAGTTGGAGGCACCAGGTTCAAGAAAATGGGCAAAATTATGGAGAAGGTCGTGCTCGTTATAAACCACAATAATTTAATGAGGTGCTTTAGTCTATTGACACAAATACTGAGGCCGTCTAATCCGATATATCACAGGGCAGGTATAATCAACCACTACGACACCCCATCACCCATCACCAGAGCCGGTTTTTGTGTTAATGATTTGGGAAATTCGTATAATATTTATGAAATATCGTGTTTATTGTTGTAAGAAAGGCAGTCATTTCGCGAAAATGTCGTGATCCTTTTAAAGCCATATAGGCTACTTATACCAGGTAAATCAGCTTCCCCTAATAATATTGTTTTATGCAGCCCAACTAACGCGTGTGGTCAGGAAGGGCTATATTTCTCTGCCTGCATCCCGTACGATACTAATGCACTCCAAACATATCCCGCAAACGATACTGAATACTGCAGTATTATGTTTCCCTCGTATTAGTCTGCAGTCATATCCCCCAAACGATACTGAATACTGCAGTATTATGTTTCCCTCGTATTAGTCTGCAGTCACATCGAGGGAAAAGTAATAGGGTTCAGTATCGTTTGCAGGATAAGCTTGCAGTGCATTAGTACCATACGGGATGCAAGCAGAGAAATATCGACATTCCTGATTACAACGCTAGTTGGGCTGCATAAAACAATATTACTATGGGTAGCTGATTCACCTGGTACATAAAGTTACTATATCAATGATTTTATATAATGCATAATATTTGCAATATATATGGAAACATAAAGCTTAGAAATTGTAAATATTGAAATTCGGAAATCAGCTTTGTTCTGTTACATACTTTAAGAAAGTGGAGATGAAAACTAAGTTGTATTGAAAACAATCTCCGATTCATTTTCATTCATCAAACATCAACATACAAGGGACAGCATTTTGTTCTTCATACTTCATACTTCATACTATCTGAAACTGTGAAAGAAACCATTCACTATCTGTGTTTGAAAGAGGTAACTACAATGAGCACATACATTTATCAACAAATTATTTTGCTTTTGAAACTTCCTATATATCAATCTTATTGAACTCAGATTTATCACTGAAAAAGTACTTAGCTAATTTGCATAACTCGACATAGCCTAAACATTGTTCACCAACATTTACAAACTCTGGTAATTTACTGAACATTGCTTTACGTTTATGAAAAATAATTCACCCCTAGCCCGGAAAGCAATTTTGTTGGTTCAAAAATATAATCTAATGCTACAGATATTCGAATATTTCGTTCATCATTTAACAGCATTGATTGAATATTTTAAGTGTCAATTCAGCACATGCTTGTAATTAATTTTGGACTGCTGCTCTATTCTTAGAGACGAAATCCTCTATTAATTTATAAATGTTATCATCAAATTGGCCACACTGTATTAGTTTACATTTACTTTTTAGAGACTCAATTCGTGACATTAATAAGTGTGTTACAGGTTTCCTACATGTTTGGAATTCTAAAATAGGTTTCGTAATTAAGTTGCAATTCAACGCAGCGAGGAAAGCCAGGATTTTCAAAAATTTACATTTAAATGCATTACAAAAATATTCCTTAACTAAGTTTTGACCCGAAGGTGCTAGAGAATTGTTCTGATAAATGATTTCTACAATTGCTTCAAAATACTGAAACACATTTTCAACGGAATAAAATCAACTTCACCATCTCGTCATAGCAGGAATAGGAAAGATTTTTGGTCTGAGGTCAGGATAGTGTTCCGTAACAAATATCTTATAATGTGATTTGATTTTCCTTGCGTTCCTAAAAAACATTTTCAGACCTGATATAGCATAGCCTAATTAAGATCTTTCAGATTTTTCTGCCATATGTCTCTTAAGAGATTAAATTTATGACACCAGCATGTGAAACCAATCAAATGATTGCATATTACCACTTTGAGACTGTTAACATATTTCAGAATGTATGCGGCACTGTCTGTACAAATTCCTTTGACAGTTAAGAAATTAATATTCAAATCATTTTACTACCTCTTGGCTTGTTGTGGTGGCATTAGCTGCTTCTAGAAATGAACACGAACCAAGATAAAGTTTCTGAACTGATTTCTGTTCCATAGTTCCAATAAGAACCACGAATTCACATTTACCATTAGAATCAGTCGCTTCATAAAATATTATGACAAGTTTCTCTGTAAGAGTCTCTTCTTCTTCTTTCCGATGAGGCCTGCTAGGGACCACGTGCCAATTTCAATTCTTCACACTTTGTAGTTTTCTCTTCCGTTCCCTCCAGTACTCCTTCATCCGTTCACTATGCTGCTTCTTTCTGTCCTCGGACCACTTCGCACCAGGTTTCTTTGGCAATCTTCCTTGGAATCCTTTCATACTTAATACCCTTTTTCTAAAGATCTCTCTGTTCACCGTTTCTTCTTCACTTATATTATTTCTTTCTAAATCTTTCTTTACTTCTTGAATCCAGCTAGTTGTTGCCCTTTTCTCCCAAAGGTACTTGAATATCCTTTTTGTTAATCTGGAATCATCCATTCTGTAAGTATGTCCAAAAAATTGCAATCTCCTTTTTCTTATCGTTTCTGTTATATTTTCTATGTTCATGTATATTTCATCATTAGATCTTAATTTCCATACTTCTGCTGTTTTCACTGGGCCTAAAATTTTCCTCATGATTCTCCTTTCTAGTACTTCAAGTTTATCTAATCTATAGTTTAGTACCAGACATTCACTTGCGTATAGGCATTCCGGTTTCACCACTGTAGTGTAGTGCCTTATTTTAAGATTTTTAGATAAGCACTTTTTGTTATAAAATTCTTAGTGATACCATATGCTCTTTCCATCTTGTGTACCCTTTCTTCTACCGAAGATTTTTCTAAACCATTTTCTTGATTTATTTCTCCCAGATATTTGAATTTCTTTACTTTTTCCACTGGGCCAATATCTGTTGCCAAATATTTTGAAGCGTTCTTGATGTTTGTAATAAATTTAGTTTTTTCTACGGAGATTCTCAGACCTGTTTTGTTGGCTATTTCTTCCAAGAGATTGATTTGTGTTGTTGCACTTGTTAGGTTTTCTGACAATATAGCAAAATCGTCTGCAAATGCTAGGCAACTTATTTCAATGCCTTTGTTTCTTCTCCCCAAAGTTCCTGGCGAAATGTTATGTTCTTTTAGCTTTACATTCCAAATTCTTACAATTTTCTCTAAAACACAGTTGAACAAAAGGGGTGATAAACCATCACCCTGCCGTACACCTGTATTTATCTTAATAGATTTTGATTTCTCACCCATAAATTTTACTTTTGAAATCGTATCAGTAAGGGTTTCACGTATTAGGTTTGCCAATTTAGTTTTCACTCCAAATTCACGAATTGTTTTATCTATGGTTTCTCTATCAACCGAGTCAAAGGCCTGTTTTAAAATCTACAAAAGTCACAACTATGTCCTTTGAATTCAGTATCCTATGGCGAATTATGGATTTTAAGTTAAATATTTGTTCTTGTCAAGTGATGTGTCTACTCTATACAGCAATATTTTTGAAAATACCTTGTATGCAATTTGAAGAAGAGAGATGCCTCTATAGTTATCAACGTTTTGTTTGTCCCCTTTTTATGCAATGGGTGTATTAGAGCCACTTTCCATTCCTCTGGAATCCTCTCTGTTCTCCAAATATCTTCAAAGATTAACTGCAGCTCTTCAGTGATTTTTGATTGAGACCATTTCAAAAGTTCAGCTGTTATAGAGTCCTCTCCGCTAGCTTTATTATTTTTTAGATTGTTAATTGCTTCTTTAATTTCTTCAGCATTGGGTGGTATATCTTCTTCCAGATTTTCTGTTGCTTGTGAGAATTCCAACTTATGATCTGGTTCAGGGCAGTTTAAAAGTTGATCAAAGTGCTTCCCAAGTATTTCACAGTTCTCAACATTGCTTAGGCCAAGTCTACCATTTTCATCTTTAAAGCATATGCTAGGCGCTTGATACCCCTTTAATTGACTCTTAAAAGTCTGATAGAAGTTTCGAGAGTTATTTTTAACAAAGCTGTCTTGCAGGTCAGTAATTTGTGATTTTTCGAATGATCTTTTAACTCCTCTTATTATTCTAGCAGTGTAAGAGTTTCAATAATATTGGTATTCACTTCCGTGGCGCAATTTTGTACATATTCCCACCTCATCCAGTTTGCAGTGGGAAGATCTCCAGGCATGGAACATACTTCTTCAGCCACGTCCTCACTGCAGGATGGGCCACTTTTTATAGGGGATATTCGCCTAAAATAATTATTTATTATTTCCACCCTGAATGAACTGACGAGCATAGTAGGCACTACAAATTACAAAACGAAACTCAGCTTAAAAACATTTCCGTTGTGTTCATTACGAACTCATATTTTTCTTCATTAGCTTTGTTCTGTGCTTGAAGACTTTCTTCAAACTTGCACTGTCTTTTCGGAGCAGAATTCTGTGCACTCATTAGCTGAACACAATTTAAACGCCAGTTACTTTGAATGCGTTTTTCACATTAATCGCGCCTTTTCCACTCAACTCTTCAATTACAATATTTTCACTTTAATACATTAGTACCACTTGTCACAAAACTAAGTTTCTTGAATTCGATAGCCCAAGAGGCGACATTCATTTCACGATTCCTCCCATCACGACCGGAAGACGGGAGTAAATCGATCACTTAGCAACCATAAAATAAACCTACCTGGAGTAGTTCTCAACTTCTCAGAAATGTAGAATCTTACTCCCTTGAGTGAAATCTTGGAAATTTAGTTTTATCTCACCTCACTTATTGTGTAAACATGGCGGGGTTCTGTTGCGAAACAATTACCAACACACCATCCTTAATTCGCCCATTATCCCATCACTTATCTACCTGCAGAAGGATTTGGAAATAACAACGCAGTTGCAGATGGTTCTGCAGGTCACAAACTATGAATGTGCCTCTTTCTAACATTATTTTGCAGCCAACATCTTCACAAAAAAATGCTTAATTCATTTTTGCAATACAAAATGCGTTTTCACCATAAAAATGCAATTTTGTTTCATTTCCATGTAAAAAAATGTATTTCGTTTTTCGTAAAAATGAAAATGATCGCAGAAAAATCGCAAAAATTCGCAACAAAATTACAGCCATAAATCACTCGCAGGTGTAATGTAAATCGTGCATATACGTCTTGCTGCATCTCCTCGTTACATTTCACGTTCATTGTTAATACCGAAAAAAAATCGGCGCTGCTCATCACGAACAAAAACACAGCAGATACCTAACATACAGTTGGGTCTAGTCCGAGTAAGAGACTGTAATTCTCAGGGCGTAGCGGGTTGAATAGGTGGAGTCGGGAACTAGCCCACAATGCACATCTACGAAGGAAAAAGGGTTCCTGCGCATGGATATGTTTTTCAGATCTAGATGATGAATACCTATTAACCTTTCTAACAACCTCTCTGACTAGGTTATATTACAGATAAGCAAGTGTTTGCAGCACTCGCTATTTGCATGAGGATAGGTCTGTAAACCAGTTTCTTTATAACGTTGCTGACACACAAAGTTAGCTACTTTTGCATTGAAGTTGCGGGAACAATTACAAATCCAGAGCAAGAAACGTCTCGTACGTTCAGAGGGCGACATGTTCGCACTGATTGTGAGCTAGTTACTCCACAACTGCCCAATAAAATACCGAAATGTTATACAGTATTGACCTGTATGCACTCCTGGTTCTCGCCTGACAGGAGCAGCAGCGAGATGCGGGCAGTATCTGCGCGCACCCCCTTAGGGACAAGGTGCGTGCTAGACCATCACACATTTTGTAACACACACATTTTGGCTTTACCCACAGCCCAAAAATATATCCATGTTAAAACAACAGACTACTGAACAGATAGCTGCGTAAAATATGACCTTGACGGTTTATTGTTGCCAAAGAACCCTAGCCAACTCCTTATTGAGAAGTGATGTGTGAAGCTTGACCAACTAACCCTCCTGAAAGAAAGAACTCAAGTTTAAGTCCTAGAAATCCCCTCAAGATTCCTATCATAAAAAATAAAATAACTGACTAGGTAGATGGCACGAATATAATACCCTAATCACAATATAAAACGGATTGAAAAATTACTCTTTAATCACATAGGTAGCTCATGGCAAAATCCGTAGAATTGTACAACAATCGAACGAGATCCGATTCAACGAAAATGCACTCACTAAAAATATCACTAAGTTACGATGGCGCCACCCCAACATTCATTTTTAACGTTACGAGGTTGTTTATTATTTTCAGGAGGGTTAGTTAGTTAAGGTTCGCATATCATTCCCCAATAAAGAGAAGGCTAGAGATCATTGGCAACAATGAACCGTCAATCTAATACTAATTTTCCTACCTATAAAATGTTTTAAGCTACCACTAATCTAAGACATCAACACTACAAATAATTTACAGGTGACCTTACCATTGTCTACTTCGTTTCATCATGATACTCAACTTTATGTTAATAGGTCGTCTCAATTCCATGAAGTTTCACAATCAAGTGAATTATTACTATTATGTGCTTGGCTAAGCATAGTCAGGTGATTCAATTGATCGTATTAGATTGAGATTTGGTTTGGTTAACATGTTACGTTTATCATCACTCTCTTTCTTATTTATTCCTGCTATCAATCATTTTATTTATGTCTAAGTTTAAATAAAACCCTTCTATAATATCTTTTCTAGGTACAGGTTTAACTTGGTTTAGCCCCTAACCTTCTTATTTTCTTTGCTGATTTGTCCTCATAATTTATTATTATCCCTGGTGCAAACACATCTCAACATAATCTCCAATGCATTTATGAACTCATTCTTCATAATCTTCAAGATTCTGAATGAATAATTCTAATAAATTCAACTATCTCACTCATCACAACATCAGCAACAACGTTATTCTCGTAAATACCTATTTATTTTCCACCATGACAAACACCTTCATGGCGTACTATCACCGTATAATCTTAAGCATCCCTTTTAGTGCACTCTTGTAACTCATTAATACCTTTGTTATAACTTAATGGAAACAATTCAGCAAACAAAATCTCTGAACGTTACAATTTGCCGCGGCTACCTGTAATCGAGTCGTTGCCTAGGAGATATACCAGGCCGGGTAATGTACGCTAGTTTTAATCAAAACACCTGTCCTTTCCGAGAGCAAATTTTTGCCGCCAGTTGTTTCGGCTTGTCACTAAAATTTGCGTCTGATACAATGCATTAGCATAGGGAGAGAACAGTTTTATTTTACTTCTATTATGTTAATCTAGTGCAAGTGTTCAAATTTATTCGGGTAAGTTTTATTCATATACATGGACATACTTCATTGTTCTGTTCCTAATTGCAAATCTCCGTTCCATATTAAAGGAGGAAAATTCGAAAATTCGTAGGAGTGCGTCTAAAGATACTAAGTAGTACCAGTAGTTATTTCATTTAAGGGTGGTGGTGATTGTTATTTCAAGGGGTGTAACATCAGCCTATGGTGTGAATGGATTTGATAATGTTTAGTACTAAACTTTTTCATTACTCTTAACACTAACTACTTACTTACACATACTTACAAAATAGAAGAAGAAATTAATAAGGGAATCATCATCATCATCATCTTGAGCAGTTTCCGACCGCTGGTCGGGTCTGCTTGGAACATAAGCCTCTCCATCGTTTCCTGTCCATCCACCATCTCTCGTCATTTACTGTGTCCCAGCACACTCCTCTTTCCTCCACACTCTTCTTAACTCCTTTTGTCCATCTGTCCCTTGGTCTTCCCCTTGGCCTCCTTCCCGTCATTTCCATTACAAACATCTTCTTCGGTATCCTCTCCTCTTGCATCCTCCTCACATGTCCATACCATTGTAGCCTAGATCGCTCTATTCTATTTTGCAATGGTTCCTCTCTTACCATCTCTCTGACTCTCTCATTCCTTACTCTGTCCATTCTTGTCACTCCTACCCTACTCCTCTGGAACTTCATCTCCACTGCTCGTATTTTATTCTTGTCCCTTTCCTTCATCACCCATGTTTCTGAACCATACGTCAAAATTGGCACAAAGTAGGTCTTCTAGATGATTCCTTTACATTTTTGTGGTACATCATTATTCCATATCATCCCCCTAACACTCTTGAAAAATCCATCTGCGCACCTTCCCCTTTCATTCATTTCCATCCTATTGCCTCCCTTTTCTTCAATTATGCTTCCCAAGTACTTGAAGCATTCTACTTTCTGCAACTACTGTCCTCCAAGTGTTATGCCCGTATCCAGTCTGTTCTTCCACCTCGTTGTGATGACCACTTCACTCTTTTGTGCTGAGAACTTCATCCCTTCTGATAACACTACCTTCTCCCACTCATCTAATTGCTCTTGTACTTCTTCCTCATCCTCTCCCCATACCAGAAGGTCATCAGCAAACAACATTGCCTTCATTTTCCTTTCCCCAAGGCTATTTACCACTTTTCGTATGATTTCATCCATCACCACTATAAATTACAGGGGTGAGAGGGCACTTCCCTGTTTCAGACCACTCTCCAGTTGAAACCATTCCGTTCTCCCTCTTCCCACCTTTACACAACTTTTGCTTCCCTCGTACATTGCTTTCACTCTTGCCACTGTCTCCTTGTTCACTGCTTTTGATCTCATTGTTTCCCATACCTTGTTTCTATTAATACTATACTTTCCCATATTCATAATGGTTTTTCTTGTAGCTGTCTTACAGCAAAGATGAGGTCAACTGTTGACCTTCCTGACCTGAATCCATACTGTTCTTCCCTCAGCCCATCTTTAACTTCTGTCCGAATTCCTCTTCTCTCCAGTACCTTCTCAAATATTTTGGCGCAGTGGCACATGAGTGTAATTCCCCGTAGTTCTTGCATTCCTTCCTACTTCCCTTTTTAAATATGGGTATTATTATCCCTCTTTTCCAGTCCTCTGGTATTTTCTTCTCCCTCCATATCACTTTCATTACTCGAAAGAGCCACTGTGTTCCTATCACCCCTGCTGCTCTCACCATCTCCACACTCACTTCGTCTATTCCCGGTGCCTTTCCCCCTTTCATCTTCTTTAATGCTTCCTCCACTTCTTTCCATGTCAATTCCTTCTCTAAAATGTCATGATCACTGTCTGTTTCTTCCTCCACAATGTCCACTACGCTGGTTTTAGTTGGATTTAGGAGTTCCTTGAAGTATTCTCTCCAGATAACCTTTACTTCTTCCATATTTTCAACCTCCTTTCCATTCCTGTCCACCATTCTGACATTTTCCCCTGTATCTCTTCTCTTTGCCTTTATCATTCCATACAACACTTTCTTACTGCCATCACAGTCCTCCTCCATCATTTCTGTCCATTTCTCCAGCCATTTATTTTTCTCTTCCTTCACTACTTCTCCTGCTTCTTTCTTCCGCTCTTGGTATTCTTCTTTTGTTCTGTCTGTCCTCTGTTGGAACCATTTCCTGAATGCTTCATTTTTCTTTTTCACTGCTTCCTTAGTTCTGGGGTTCCACCATGGTGTTTCCTTCCACCTTTTCTTTCCACTAGTTCTGCCACACACGACTTCCGCTGCTTCTACCAACACGTCCTTGAACCTATTCCATAAAGAAACTAAATGAGAGGGGAAATATTCGTACTCGAATCTCGAAGAATGAGGATTGAGGAGCTTGGAAGGAAGTACTGTAGAGCCATGAAATGCAGTTAGGAAAGGACAAGAGAAGACTGCCTACACCAAAGTCAATGGAAAAAGAAAAAAAGAACGGACCCATCTCAGAAAATTCTCGGGGACGCCAACTCCTTAGTCGTGAGCCCTTGGAGGGTGAATCGGTATTTAGGATGCACCATGCGTGTTGTGGGTAAATACACCCTGTCTCCTTTAGGTCTCTAAACGTAGGCTGGGAATATCGTGGAAAAAGGAAGAGGACTGACTCCTCCTAAACTGAGGGTGCTAGAAAAGAGAGGGCGAGGGCCAATTACACTAAGGCGGGAAAATGAAAGACACCATAGGCGTTGGATGCCCCAATATCGTCGGGGTTGGAAGAGAACAAGAGTGGGTGGTCTGTACAAACAACTACCGCTCGACCATGATGGCAGGTAGAAACAAAAGGAGTGACGTTAGCCCATGGAGCACATATGTACAGAAATAACAAATACGAATTGCAACTTATCAAATTCCGAAGCGTAGGCTACTTCAGGTAGACGTCGAGATTGGGATTCATGGGTGAGGAATATCAAAGAATAGGTGTTGCCGGTCATTGAACCCCTTACGCTTTTTGTCGCCTTCTAATGAAGAAATGGAACCAGTAGAACTGGAAGAAGGTGATGAACCATTCTAACTTCTTGATGATCTTGTGTAGACTTTCGCAGCCGGTTGAGTATTCTTCAAAACAGCTTTTCGGGTACACGGCTTAATAACCCGAAAAGCTGTTCTGAAGAATGTTTATTATTATTATTATTATTATTATTATTATTGTATTGAAATCCATAATATCGACTCTATATAGGGCTGCCCTCTGGTTTTGTGGAAGTGAGGAGAATTTTAATGAAGAGTTCTTAAGAGTAAGGATGAAATAAAGAATTCAAAATAGCCAATTTTAAATTGAAGACAAATGTCTAAGGTAAATTATAATTCAATCTTTTAACATTGACACACATGAAAACATTACTATCATATGAGGTAGTAGGGCAGTCATATAATGAATTAATGATGTAATTATTTCAAAACTGACCTTAGAGAATTTTAGATTTTTTAATTTCAAATACGGTACCCTCAATAAATTGAGCTAGAAATTTATAACACCACTAGAACTCAAACTACACGCGTTCTTTTTGTTTAGTAGGGTTATTGCCATTTTAGATGAACATACAAAAGAGATCCATTGGCAACTAAACACTTGTACTCTGACGGCTTTTGGGAGAATTTGTAATCTTTCATCATGGCGACGTAGACGGACCAATTATTATTAATTAACTAATTTCAAATAACTTCAAGCAATTTCGAGTATCTTCGACTGAGTTCGAATGATTTCTGGTAACCACCAAAATTAAGATTACAAATATGGGATTTCAGCTCTACCTTGATTCTGCATCATGGATTTCGGTTCTGGAGACCTCCTTCGAATCCCTCTCACGTCTCCAACCAATGTCGAAAATCTCCATGGCAGAGTGGTTTTTCATCCATCTTCATCTTTAGTGCTCCATTAGGTTCTCGAAGAAGTAGATTTCCAAGTTGCACATTTTTAACACTCACTAAATTCACAATTACCAACTCGACATTTGGCAGGTAAAATAAGATATACTTGCACTGCTGCTTTAATGCTGTAATTAATTTTCTGATGCTCACTTTCACAATCACGGCTCGTTTTGACTGATCTCATAGTCGCTGTTGAGTGATGGCTTCTCAACCCACAAATTCACTCATTCGAGAAATCTGATGTCATCGGCCGTATTTCGATCACCGTCACGTAACTTTTGTTCGGTATGCGTCACACACATATGAATTAATACTTTGTTATTTGATTCTCACTCGATCTTCACTGACAAATTAGCACGTGGTCTACGTGATAGCGTATTACATCAACCCCGATCCAGATTTCGATAACTTTTGAAGTCGACCTCCAATTCTAGACTTTTCCTCCTTTCGCTTTTCTTAAGCAATCAGCATGCGTATATGCTTAGACATTTCCAGAATTCTTCCAAAGCTAGAATGCTAGCCGCTCACACCAGGGGGTGGACAAATGTAATTCTAATCTGAGGGCTGGAACGAGGAAAGACTGAGAAGAGGTGGGTTTGATTTCCACCTTAGCCATCCTGGAAGTGGTTTTCCGTAGACTCCCACTTCTACTCCAGGCGTATACCGGAAAGGTTCCTAATTTAATGCCACGGTCACCTCTTTCCCAATCTCATGAATTACAAATATACACACTGATACAGCCATCACAATAACTTAGGTTATCAGGCAAAATTATACACGTACACACACCCAAATGCACTGGGATAAATGCTCTTGATGTCCAAGCCCCTCAATTGAAACAACAACAACAAACATTTACATAGAACTCTGCTAAAACATGACATGGCAGTGCTAAAAGGTCATGTTTGAGCCGGGATTGTGACGTCACAATATGAGACCCTTGCCACGAGCGAAGTCGCGTCTACTCGTGTAGTCACACATTACACTGAAGAAGGAAAAAGCAAAAGTTCTGATCATTCAAAACGCGACAATTGCTGTTGTAGTTTCATTTTAAAGTTTTGGAACATCTTGGTCTTCAGCACCGTGCACTAGGATATGTGTGGAATTTGTCTGATATCCTGTGTTATTGTAATGACTGATAAAGTAAGTGTAACTGTATTTTAGCCTACTTCGTATAGGTTTATAAAATAAACTTTTATCCGTGTGAGTGTGCGTCCCCTAGAAAATTCTGATTGGCTGGAGCGATTTCAACAAAACTTCGTTAACACTTTCTACTGAACTATCCCGTCCGATCCCAATCGTGCCTTTCAAATATCAACGAGTGTCACCAATCTAACATAGGTGGCCGCGTGAAATATTTCAGCGGTTCTCAATATCTATTAGTTACGGTATGTTAGTTATTGTTGTTTTAAGGGGGTGGAACAGCGAGGTCAATATATCTGAAACTGTGGCAGCAATCGGCCAGAAATTTTGTATGATGATTGGAGACTGTAAAGTACGTTCACATATCTTCACCGTAGGGAAGATGAAGAGAAGGAGAAAACAGGTTTGGGAGAGAAATCAGAAGAGTTATGTAAATGGGATGGACCAAAACAAAAAACATTTATTGAAACAAAGTTCAAAAAGCAATAAACAAATTAAGAAAAAAATTGCTAATTTAGGAGTAATTGTCTGAACATCCCAAAGCAGAGTAGTGAGAGGGAAGGGTTGGACCGTGGCCCTTTTACAAATGTTGGCGATGGTTATAAATATCATCAAGCTTAAAGCTTTTAGGAAGAAAGTGATTGTTGTGCTCGAAAAATAAAAATAAATCTCTCAAGAGCACAGCAAACGAGAGAAATAATTTCCGAAGTTCATGAGGCGCATCTCAAGTTGCTGCCATAAATGAAGATCAAGTAAAAGAATAGTGGGTATAGTATTAGCTTCGACAATAATCGAGGATAGGCTATCAAACTTATGTAATTGAAAGATAATGTAACATAAAAAAGGGGGCAGCCATGGCTAAGAATCTAACTATACCGTTAGTACAATTTTAGAGCAATTCAATTGCTTAATAAGTTACAATACCTGCTAAACAGTGGGTCCCAGACCAAGATTCGACCATAAAATACTATGTATATAAAAATTAAAACAGTTAATGCGCAGACTAGATAAGATGAGCTCGTATATCATAAGTTAACCTGTCCCATTAGACACAATGAAGATTAACTAGAGTTATGATAGAGAAATCTAGGTTGCTCCTAACAACTTGGGAACAGCAGTAATCGCTGTGAAAATTGGAAATACAATTTGAATGAAAACACTTGCAAGAGACCCTGTACCAAAAATGGCTCGATTTGGTTTCGTTATGTTTGAATTGATAGGGGGGATCGATTTTCACACATACACGGCCGCCATCTTAAAACTATTGGGCTGATGAGCTTGTAGTTTGGTCAAAAGACGCTTGCAACATGAAGGTATGCTCTTGAAAAGTTTGGTAGAGATCAGATGATTAGGTTAGCCGTAATTTGATTTAAGCTTTGAACATTTGAGTGCCGGCCATTAAGTTTCCGTCAAGATGGCGCGGATATAAAACATGACAATGAGGTGCCCTTTGCTAGTGCTACCTCTGTACCAAATTTCGTCCAATTCAGTTCCACCGTGTTTCAATGATAGGGGGGGGGGGCAGACATACAAAATGGCACACACTTACACACACACTCACACACAGACAGACACACAATTTTTGGCACTGTGTAGATCTCATAAGTCTCGAAAGTAGCCTAATAATGGGATGACCTCTCTTGGATGTAACCTCACATTTACAAAAAGAGATACAGCATAGATTACTTAATTTAAATTCGTTAGTAGTGTACCCGTGGGAGCTCTGTGACTGAGATGTGAACTCAGGACTTCGAGATGTGTACCACGAACCCCTGTCCAATGGGAACAAGTCAATTTGAAGCGCCGTTTAAAGGAAATAACATTACGAAGTTTGAAAGAGATTGGTAAATAAACCTGGGAGGCATAAATTAATTTAACTACAGATTTTATACGAGAAATAGGTTTTATATGTGAAAAAGTCTTCAGAAACTCTAGAGTGGACTCAAGTTGACACTTTTACAAATGGGAGTTTCGACTGGGTGTGTCGAGCTGGCACCACCATATCTCGCTGTCATCCACTCAAGGGCTATTTCCTGCGCTAGGAACCCCAGAGACGACTAAAAGCAACTCGGAAACAAAGGAAAAATGGCAGAGTGAGGGTAACTCCTCTTTCAATTAATGCATATTATTAGAACGGCACGACCGATTTGGAAGTAAAAGGTCATGCTGGATTCAGAAAATTCAGGAGTTAATTAAGACAATTAAAAATCCTCTAGAAATTGAAAATTAAGAGCCAGATGCGGATGCATCCGGTGTAAGTAAGCGGCGTGGGGTTCGCGTAGAATTCGAAACTTTACATTGGGAAGCCCCGACCAGCCGCGACAGTAAATTGAGGTTGGCGCGAAGCTGATATCCATTAAACGGCTGATGCGATTGAGTGCCGCATCATATTTTTGGAAATCTCTGGAAATTTTAGGCCAGATACCGAAAGAATCAGAGTCATAATTGGTCGGAGTAAAAAGTTAAGCTCTCGGAATAGGGAAGGAAGAACTATTTCCTGGCGAAAGGTTTAAATAGGCTTCCCACAGCAGCCAAACACACAAGTTCTCTTGACCACCAAGGGGTGAGTTCACGCTACTCTGAGTTCCGATGGACGCTCTTATATTTCAAGTGAGACAAAGTATTAATCAAATTTGTTAAGTGAAGTACAAAGTACAAAGTTAAATCGAAGCGTAATGCTGTATAAAATCGCAGTAATCGAACAATTGATCGCGAAACGCGACAGCAATTATATATAACGTGGCCAGTCTAATAAAAGCCGCGACCGTGTTCATAAAAAATAAAACAGTGTGATGGACGCCGCGGCGCGTTCAAATACCCAGCATCAAGCTGAAGCAAAGTGTCGTCAGAGTAACGAACATATTAGTGCCGAATAAAACATCGATCTCGCGTACTAGCCGCGACCGGGTCGATAGCGCACTAAAGTGATAATAATAATAATAATCTGTGTGAAAGAGATAAGACGTTTCAATAATTGGACAGGACTTGAGAAATATAAACGTGCACGACGTGGTCAGAACCTAAAGAAGGACCAGAGGCATGAACGTGCAGATGAGGCAAGTTAGAGGAGACTTCAACAAGTATACACGGGACAGACTGACCGTGAGAAATTGAAGATATTCCCACGTGAACTTGCATAAGAATTAAGGAGAGATATTTGTAGTTCAACTTGAACGAGGGATCGAGATCCAGTTAGAGACTTTCATTCGGGCAGTCGGGGATGAGGAGCGTCATCAAAATGTCTGATTTTGCTGTACGGATGAGTCAAACAGGATTACAGTGATAACGATAAGTGTACAGTGATAGTGTAATATAAATGTCAAGTGTTTTCTGATAAAGTGTAAAAGCCAGGTATTGAGCATAGGTATTGTACAGTCCCCCATCATCTATTTAAATCACCCCTAACTGGCAAATCTTGTAAGCCCAGACCAACATCTATTAACACCGCAAGGACAGCTAACCATTCTGGAAAGCTGGCCCAATCCTTGCATCACTACCACAAACAGCGACACACAATTAACTGGGGCATCTATGCCATCGGAATGTCGACGAAGCAACGCCGGAGAATATAAGAGGGAGCCTTAAAGAGGTCAAGCTCTCTCAATTACCATGTCTTACAGTGCGTCGGCCGGAGGCTAGCGCTGTTATCATCAGGTGAGTCAGCAGTGTTCAGAATCCTGTACTTTGTAACCTTTACCCACAAATTGTATACACAAGTTTGTACACCGTAACATTTACTACATCCCTTAAAAGGGACTCATAATTCCATATTACTGACCAATAAATACTTGGTCAGTACCGTACACTTGTATTACTGTTTTACACGCTTCTTTACGTCCTAACTCCCTTCCTGAATCCTCCGTCACGATTAGACGTGACGTACAGTAGCCAGACACTTGCTAGCGCAAGTATCATTGTATTCCCGTATAGGCCTGACTGATAGGAGCAGCACGCGCCATAAAGCTGACGCGTGCACATCGGTTATATAACTAGCCAGCCAGCCGGAAGACCAGCGCGTTGACCTGTACGCTAAGTTCCATCCCCTAAAATACATCTACATCTTTTATAGGAGCGCTCCCTAGTTCCTAACACTAAACAACACTCTACACTGGTCAGCTTGCCCGACTACGGGAAGCTACCCCCTTTTAGGCACTTCCTTATAAATTAACACAATAACTCTTCCGTTTTAGATCCAACTACCCCCCAATAAGGGATCTAAAACAGTATTGTGAAGTGTTAACTAGCATATGAACATCATTTTGTTGTGTAATACCAGTGTATAAAAATGTGTCTAAATTTTTGTGAAGTGAGTGTGATGGTGGTGTAAAACCATCGTATGGGCCCGTGCATGCCCTTGCTAAGACCACAGAAGTCCAACGTGAGTACCATGTTTCATTAAGTGTGATATTGTAGACAATGGGACAGGGCGTGGATTTTTATGTATGTAATGATAGGATGGACCCGGACTTAGATAATAGTAATAATCATGTGACCATATTAAGGATAAGTGTAGGACCAACCCAATCGTATTAAAGTTTGGAAATGAAATATTGATAATTGTTAAAAAGTAAAGAGCAGATTAGGACTTTCTTGATTGCTTGGCGTGCTCGCAAGATCCAAAACTCAGTGCGCAGTTCAGTTAGGATAGCGGGAAAGCCCAAGTGGTGACGTCTTATGTGAGTTTGTCTTATCAGACGCTTACAAAAAGCGTGGGAGCCGTCTAGAATTATAGGGTATTTTTCGCTTCTTGTGAGGTCTGCGAGTTGTAGGGGAATGCCAAGTCTGAGTACACCATGTTGCAGGAAAGGGTTATATCGGTAGATCTTTGAAGTTCGTGCTAGTGGGAGGTTTTTGTTCAAGGCTTGCAGCTCAGAAGCGAAACATTCTTGTTGTACTTGCCGTATCCAGTACGTTCTTGCTTCTGCCATATCTGCGGCTGTGAAGCTGTGACATTATTTGATTTCTCCTTCAAGTATTTATCAAATCGCAGAATCCATGCTGTAACTCGCAAAAGTTTCCAGTATGTGCTAAATCGTGAGGCGGTGAAAAATGGTTCAGGAGTGGTCGTTGCGAGAATTTGAGTTGTATTTTTTTTTTCTTCTGGTAGATCAGTGTCCGGCACAGTTATATCACGAGGCCACGAGTTGGGATCCTGAGAAAGCCAATAAGGCCTTTGCCACCACGAATCTTTCGAGGTCAGCTCTTGTGCGTGTAGTCCTCTTGTAAGGTAGTCTGCAGGATTGTCGATGCCGGACAGTGTCTCCATTGGCTGGAGGAAGTATGCGTGTGAATTTCGGTCACACGGTAGCAAACAAAGCTGTTCCAGTGCTTTGGATTGTTCAGTATCCATCCTAAAGTGACGGTCGAATCGCTCCATAAGGTAGCGCAAGAAGAATCAACTCCAGTCTCCTGACAGAAGTAGCAAAGAAGACGTGATCCAATCAAGGCTGCAAGTAATTCCAGTCTGGGAAGTGTAACTCTCTTCACAGGTTTTTACTGTTTTTACTGAAGACAATGTTGACAATGCAAGTGGTGCCAGTGGTTGTTCTAACGTACAGTCCAGCACCATATGCTCTTTCTGAAGCATCGCAGAATACGTGCACAGAAAGATTGTCGTTGAATGTAGATATACCGATCCAACTTGGAATCCGGATGGAAGACAAATGCGACAGATTCGAAGTCCAGGCGTGCCATCTCTGGGCAAGATCAACTGGTAATATGTTATCCCGCTGCAATCCGTTACACAAGGTGTCTTGAAAAAGAATCTTGCCAATGATCAGTGTTGGTGAAAACAGACCAAGCGGGTCATAAAATTTGGCAGTAACTCGAAGAAGTTGGCGTTTTAGTTGCTGGTTTGTCAAGTAGTTCATTAGTAATGTCGTCTGGAGTGGCGAAGAAGTAATCCGATGTTGCATTCCAGTTAACACCAAGCACCTGTGTTTCTGTTTTTAGCTCTTGACCTTCTGCTCTCCAGATTTCTCTGAGTGGTAGGGAATTAGTAAACCATTTCGACAATGGGAGGTTAATGTGGCGAAATAGAGCAACGAGTTCATAATCGACGACAACAGCTAAGTTGTCATCATCTACGCTGCTTGCGAAATCGTCCATAAAAGTACAACCATCAATAAGTGCCGTTGCAGTTGGGTACTTCTCAGGGTACAGTGTTGCGAGTTCTCGTAGAGTTGCCGAAAGAAGGAATGGGCTGCAGGTAAGCCCAAATGGTAAGCGAGCAAAGCGATACTTTACGATATCCATGGCCGTCTGCTTAATTCCATCGGCAGTAGATTCAATTCTGTACCATAGAAACCTTGTAAGATCCCTATCATTCTCATCTAAGGTCAGTTGCAAAAATGCTTGGCTGCCATCACAAACAATGGCACTTCCGTACCATCTGAATCGGAGCAACGTCGCTATGATTTCAGGTAGTAGTATTGGTCCCTTTTCTAATGCATCGTTTAGCGTTGGTTGGCCTCGCTCATGAGAAAAGACGTCTAACACGATCCTCCATTTAGTGCCATTTCTCTTTTGCTTCTTGACTGCGTGGTGTGGTAGATAGAAGACGTTTCCGGGAGTCTCGTCTGCGGGAGCTATCTCAACTTGCTTCTTTACGATGTAGTCCAACATAAGTGCGTGGTACATAGCCTTGAAATCCGAATCGCGTTCCATTCGTTTCTCCAGCGTCTGGAATCTTCTCTGAGCTGTTGACAGGTTATCTGACAAAAGTAGACCCTTTTTTCGTGGAAGTGATACAACTCTTCCGTCGTGGATGCGATACGTCTCGTGGAATTCATGTAGGATAGTTGCATCTTTTTCGTGAATTTTTCTGTCTTGCATCTCTCGAATATCAATTGTTTCCAGATCCCAGAATAACCTCATGGATTCGTCAGATATGTCGGAGTCAGTGATTGAGACGTGGTTTACCGTAAAGTAATTGACCGAAGCTTCGGATCAGTCTCCTGTCAGAACCCAACCGAAGACTGTAGGAAGCAGCACAAGTGTAGGTGTTATTGGCATCGGCTGTTGATGTTTTACTATCTTACAGTATTGGTCCGCGCCTACTAGTACCTCATTAGGGAGTTCTTCGTTGTTAGTTCCAGGATCAGCGAGTGTCAGATCGCTGAAGTCTTGACTGACGCTTAGATGCGATGAAAAGTTGTTATGACTTTCAAATGCCGTAAGAGTGACGGTTTTCGTACTTGAAAACCCGATCATGTCAAACCTAACAATCCGTTGTAGTTGAGAGCCAGCGGAATGCGCTTCAAAGGCATTCACTGACAGGGCTCGCTTGACAGTTACGCAAAGTTGAAGAGTGTCTATGAGAGCCTGTGCAATGAAGCTGGATTGACTTCCAGGGTCCAGGAGACATCGTGTGAGTTTAGAAACTCCCGTGGGCCCTTTGATCCAAACACGAGCAGTTTGAAGAAACGCTAAGGGTGATGTAGTAACTTCAATCTTACTGACAGAAGTAGGTTGAGTATTGCTTGCGTCACAGATGGATATGTGATGGAGTGGCTTGCATTTCGAGCAACAAACTTTCCCTTTCTTGGTACACTGATGAACAGTGTGTCCTCTGTTGAGGCAAAGAAAACATCGTTTGGAAAGTTTTAGCATCGCTATTCTGTCTTCAAGTTTGCTCACTGCGGTGCATTCTTGGGCCCATTGGCCTTTATTTTCACAAAAGACGCAGAACGGACTTATCTTCTTTTTCGTTTTTTGTGTTCTCGCAGAAACGTGAAGACTGGCCGCTATTGGAGTATACAGGAATGGAGCGGGCGTGGTGGTTTCTCCCCTGATCTTCTGAGTTTTAAGTGATCCTTCCACCTCTTCATTAAGAAAGTCCATTAATGGCATTATGTGACCTTCTGGGATATTTTGTCGCTATGCGTGTATTAGCCAGCGTGTACATATCTCAGCTGGAAGGGCTCGCAGGATTTGTGGAGCCAATATACGTCCGTACAAATTCACATCTTCTCCTAGGTCATTGAGGGCTTGCATTCTGCGATGACACTCCACGTACGTCGAGTTCAATTCATGAGGACTTTCTGACAAATCAGGCCTTAAATTCTCTAGGAAGTCCAGGTGAGCCTGGATTATTCTGTCCTTATCGCCGTATCGTGCTATAAGTGTCGCCTTCGTCTGCTCATATGTGTCTGCGCTTACTGCTATGCCATCTATGAGTCGCTTTGGCTCGCCTTCGAGGTAACCTCTGAGAAACACATGCTTATTTATGTGTGATATTGTCGGGTTCTTGTCAACTGAAGACAGGAACTGTTCCCAGAATCTGCACCAAGTCTCTATATCACCCAAGAACAGTTCGAGTCGGATCGTTGGTAGTTTAACTCCTTGCATAACTGTGTGCTGATGGGTAGAACTGGAAGTAGGAGTAGATAGTATAATATGTTCGTCTGTCTTCTTTGTAAAGAGGCCATTGGCCTTTTGAATGGCGCGCTTTGAGATGTCTAAGTATTCTTCACAAGTCTGTGCGTCTAGTTCGTATTCTTCATATTGTAACATTTCATGGATAGAATCATCTAAGGTGAGCAACAATGTTATAGTATCCTGAAGACGATCGCGGATATGCTTGATTTCAGCAGTGTCTGTAGTAGTATTACTGTCTATTAAAAATGTTGTGAAACGTGTAGAATTAGTGCGCTGAGTGGCACGTTTCCGTTTAAGAGTCTTCAGTTGTTGTTCGTGGTCAGTCATTGTGTGAGAGGAAATACGTGAATAGCTGAAAGTGATTTATGATTTGTGTGGCTGTGAAAATGGGGAATAGTCAAAGAAGATCTGTATTACTGAACGAGTGCTGATGGCTTCAGTAGTTGCCGACAGATGGTAGCACCTGCCACGTGCTTAATCGTAGATGGCCGTGCTAATGGCAATGAAGAATTGCTACTCGTGATCAATGAGGTTATCAATCAAAATTTTACCACAATTGTATAGTCGAGAAAAACAATGCCATGTGTTACCTCATAATAAGCTGCGTTATGAAAATAGAACCTGTATTGAATGGTTAATTACGTCGTTTATCCCCGTGCGTAGTTGTGAAGTGCCGTATATCATGCAGGATATTGCACGTCACTATTCCTTTCAGCTCGTATATCGTATGTCAGGAGTAATTCTGAAAACCTTTCGTAGCCTTTCGTACCTTGTCGTAGTGGTACGTGATCGTAATTGAGTTTTCGGCACCAAAATATATGTCGTGAAAAGTAAGTGGGTGTATCCGTGTTGAAAAGCTACTTTATTTTTACCAAGGAACTTAGCATACCAAAACAATACAAATCTCCCACCACACCGTAGTACACAAGTCACACATGGGCGATGGGTGTCGCAGTGATTCATTCTCCAACAAGTTACATGAGGCTGTGAAGATCACTGGAAGGGTAGAACCGTTGTTCATCCTAAAGTTTAAACATGTAAACGTAGAGGCAATTTGAGCCCATTAAATGTTATAGATGCACAGTATAGGATGTGTAATAATACACATTAGGACTTCCAAGGATGGATTACGATAAAAGGCTAATGGAATGGTATAGAGTGCTGAGGGCACCAGGGTTCTAGTGTCAGAGAACACTAAGAGATGTTATGTTGTGGCCACGAATAAATAAAGAGTCGTGCAACGGTGCGCAAAGCAATGAAGTAATGAGGGTTGTAGTGTCAACGTTCACTCAAATATTAATCGCTGCCAAAGGACCAGTCGCAGGGGCGTATATAAGCCCCCCCCCCGAAATTGTTGTCACATATAATATTTGTTTATGAATTCAAACATTAACAACCGTTGTTACTAAGTGACGTATGGCAATGTTGCAAAGCAAGGCGAAGGTAGAGCGATGTAAACAGTGTGACACTCAGTTTTCTCTGATCTTATGAGTAACAACATAACCTCTTATTACTCTCCAGTGCCTTCGCTCTTATGAACGAACAAAAGTTTTTTCCCGAAATTGTATACCCTTGTCAAACTTTTGGCAAATTTGCCTCTCTCTTTAGCTACCGGTACTGCCGAACGGAGTTTGAGTTGGTTGAAAACATACTTAAGAAATTCTACTTCTGAAAACAGACTCAATTGTCTAGTATTGTCATCTATTCACAGAGACATACATCTCACTGACGAAGTTATGAACCGATTTGGCAATGCTTCAAGAAACCTTGACTTTATATTATAGTGTGAGTTATAAATCAAAACAGTAACATTAATTCTTTCGATGTAAATACTATCAAGTGAGCAAGATGATTGTATTAATAAAAAAGTATCATAAAATGGTCTTAGTTGTGTTTGACATTAACCAACCATAAAACATCACAACAAATTGGTTGAAAAAGTGATGTCCGATAGCGTTAAAACTCACTATTTTGCACCAAATTATACAAAAGTTTCTCGGGGAGAACCCCGGACCCCCTATTCTTTGGGCCTATGCCATGCTTCCTAACCCCCGGCTGGGCACCCCCCGAAATAAAATTCTATATACGACCCTGGACCAGTGTATTGTCACGTCCAGAGCAAGCATATGAATCATCGGAGGTGCATTGTTAGAGCTAGTTAAAAATGAAGGCCAGTAGTGTTGAAGCGAGAGATAGGTATTCTCCGCATGCAGGTATATTTAGCTTAGCCAGTTGAATCCATGTTGGAAAATCCATTTAATGTATTTGTGTGATGATAATCAGGTATTGTGAGTTAATGAATTAAATATTTAAGAACTTCCAGTGAATCAAAGTGATCATTTTAATTATGTAGAGAATCAGGTTAGTAAAACATAGCCGCCTTCTGAGGTTCGCTCTGGGTGATAATTAGGGTCTACGTGACGGAAAGCCTTCATAGTCACTAACCCATCCCACGCAGCCATCTTGGTTTGCTAGCGGAGGAACGTGAGCAATAAATTTAACAGTCAGGGGAACCCTGTGGCACGTGGTAAATACGTCCGCCAGATGTACAGTTAAAGAAATTGTATGTTGTATAAAGTATTATAAGTTGTCAGGAATACAGCTCATCTTGAATATAATAATCAGAATTGGTGGGTCGGATTCCTAAGATTTGCATTTAGAGAGAAGATTCAAAGAACTCACATCGATGTGATCAGAATAATAATAATAAGAAGAAGGTCAAGATGGATAGTCCATAAGGGTACCGAATATAACTTAAAATGGTGAACTATTGGTTGGAAACACGTCATGATACCCTAGACGTGGTTATATTAGGTACTCATAATGTGTGCTTGAGAAAAGTAGTGTTTTGGAATGAAATTAGCACCGACGCGACGCTTGATATGACCAAATGATGATTTTAAATATGTGAGGATATGACAATGTTAGAGTAAAAATGCAAGTAACTAATTACTAGGCATTTATGTGAGTTTAGTGTTGTGCCCGTTTGAGGAGATCATCTGGTTACCACCAACCGTGCATGGCCTCCCAGATGACCTCTTCCTACGAACACATACCGACGAAGAGGATAGAAGTGCAAACCAAAAAGGGCTCGCCGGCTGTGAGACTCCCCTGTCCCAAGGATCAGGTTGCCATCATGATTTACAAAGTCAAAGACACCCTGGTAATACACTCCCCCCCCCCAAAAAAAAAACCTACGAAAGTAAAGTAGTCCAGTCTTAAGTAAAGATCGTTGTAAATGTTTATTGATAAAATCCAACTCCTAACCTAGGATCCGTGGGCATTAAATCGGCTAATCCGTTATCGAATCAAATACAAACAAAGAAAGAAAACTAACCCCTAAACTATAAAATTAAATCCTCGTGATCAGCTCTGATTACAATGAAAAATCTCGCAAAACTGGGGAAAATGGTACAAAACCCTAATTAAATTTACAATGGAAAAGGTAACGATGTCCTAGGACGAATCATCGTGCCATAAATAAATAGTCAAACATGACTGCAAAAATCTAAATGACGCTAAAACCATCTCGCATTTACATTTAATATTCATCTGTCTAAACTAAACCTTGAATTACAGAAACATCGGATCCAAACGTCCGTGTATAAATTAAACAAAACTAGTATAACAGTCATTTCATTACAATCATACACATAACAAAGAATTGTACAATAATACTGCAAAAATAAACAACAGTAGGATTCACATAGGGAAAATACACTGAAATAAATCAAGAAAACACAATAAATCTTGTTATTATCCTACCTACTTCGAAATTGAGACTATTTGTTCCATCCGTCATCTAAAGTGTATGTGAATTCAGACAAGGCATACTTTTAAAGCATGTCAAAACAAATATATGGTACACGACCCACTAGTTGACTACCTTCAGTCAGCAAACTGATTCCTGTCAAGTCAAACCATGTATTTCTCTAAAGTTCCCTTCCAGGGATATCCTGTCTCAAGCACGTTGCATTGATCCAAGTGAAAACAATCATGATCAAAGTTAAACAGTTGATTACGATTTAATTGGAGTTTTAACCCACGTCGGTTTAATAATAATTATATTTCATGATTTAGGTTTCTGATTATTACTATCATTGTTTAAGAGTGTCTTAATTATTAAATGACCAACTATGCAAGGCAAATGGACTGAAAATTAAACACAACAGAATGCACGTGGCATCTGTTTGTCAACAATAACACAAGTTATAAATCATAGTCGTAAGTCTTCTACAGATCCTTACGAGATGCATGATCCGAATAATCATAGCAATCTTGGGCACTAAGCGGCTCCAATATCATAGAAATATGATCTAGTCCACAATAACACATTTCCAGATGGGCAAGCAATGCTCCATCTAATTACCATTCTCAAAATATCTAAACGTGTCCTCCACGGGATCACGAAAAGAATTCATCTCAGCAGTCATCCCTATGAATCTGCTGGCATAATAAATGAACGGGAAACCACCCCATAGTTCAACGTGTCAAAACACGGAAAACAATCACCTTAAGTGAGAAAATAAGCCTTCAAAATAATCAAAAGTGTGGCTCCATTCTTTAAGAATTACTCTGATAGTATAAAAATATACGGTTAAGATCCTTCATCTATTCGCTTACAACACTTGCGAATTCAATTAAACATTGGGAATGTAACTTCTTAATCACCCTGTACTCAAACAATAACAATGATACAATTGGACATTCCAACCGAGCTCCAAGAACGGCTCGATAAAAATAATGTGACTAGCAGAAACAAAAGAGTGCTGTAGTGTGTCAATTGTCTCGCCTGAGAATCCAGTTCGCTGCTCTGCAAGTAACAGTAAAATAACCTTGAGCATCGCTAGCTGTCATTCTCACGAAACTCGAATGTTATTCATCACGCTTCACTGCGTATCAAAGTCTATCAGAATCATGAATGTAAACTAGTGTAATGCACTCGAGAAATGTCTATTGTTCTCATCTCTTACACATTATAATACAATGTCGTTACTATCTGGACAACAAGGCCTCGTAACTCGCCTTGAAAAATGGAGTTTAAACATAGGCTGGGTCACAGCTTGGCAAAGCGTAGCAACAGAAAGATGTGTCACTTTGCAAAGACTTTAAAAAGATACTCCACTGTGTCACAAAAACAAATTCTCCAAAAATAACATGCGCAGTGCACTCAAAGTAACAACACCATTCTCCTGGCTTATTATTGTAAATGATACGATTTAACCTTCAAAATGTATTTACATGAAAATGGTAGATGCGTAATCCTTACAGCATCGAACTGATATGACCGACTAACAGTGGCGTATTCATACCTTTAAATAATGGGGTCTCAAAGTCACCAAAAATGAATAATACTTTGAGCTGGTTACATCAAATAAATCATTGCTCCTTCTAAGCTGATGTCCATTCTGTGGACTATTCAAAATTATAACATGTAATTGCACCCCTCTGAGGTGGCTAACTCTAGGCATAAGCTTTCTACCAAAAATGTGGAAGCTTATCAAAAGTGAAAAGTATGCCGTCAGCGGCGTCTACAGGAAAATACAAGACCTACCTAAATGACTGTTATATCTAAACGGTTGACTACAACTAATCCACCTCTGAAACCATAACCAAATACAAGTAGAAATTAACGAAAACTCACGGCACCATGTTTCTCACAAGGAAACATCCCAGCCTTCAATTTAATGGGTAAATCCTTATGTTCCCAGTCTGTAGTAGTACTTTCCTCGGCCATGGTTTGCGTAATTCTCGTATCGGCTTCCATGTTGCTGGTGTTAGATGAGCAATGGCCCCTCCATTAGGATATTTACGTCATCATCTCGTTTCTCGTGGTTCAGGTGTAAATTAGCATATCGTCACTGTTAAACATTCTTGACGTTCTTGTTGAAATGGTGAATAAGTTAGAAAAACACTGCTTTTATCACTGATGATAATTTATCTAGCAACACTGGCTTTAAACTGTGCAGGCTTTAGAAAATAATTGGCCATGTGCCTGCTTCCCTGAAGCTATCATTCACAGATTCTACTGCACATGTTATAACACAATCACTTGAATATTTGGGTGAGATTCGCCTTTGCACGGCGTATTTCTCTGATATTAGCACAACTTTTACAGCAATCAATACTGTTGAATAGTGCTATAGTTTTACACTTTGACGAATTTTCACGACCCACATTCCATCATGTGGTGTCGCGTTACACATGTACTGTACGTACAAAAAATCACTAAATCACTCGTTTTTATAAATATCACCTTATCGTGACTATTATTCCGTCGAACACAATTTCACAAGCACTGCGGTGCTGATAAACGTTAGGATGCTTTATCAATCCTTTGATGAGACTTGCTTAGTCTTCTAACAACCAAAATGTTCCTCGGTCACTCGACCGGACTTATTAGAATACACTTCCGTGCGGCTCAAGCGCACATGGGATTGTCCTTCCTCCCTGCCTGGCGTGTTCCGGCTTCGAATGCCGCCGAAGTCAGTTAGCAACTACTTCCTTCTTTCTCGCGTTTCTGTGATGCAGATACCTTCAAATTACTCAAAATATTACCATGTTGACGTTACTAAAAATGCAGAATTACGGATAATGATATTTCTCAAAGATGCACATCGTAGATAAACATCTGCTATCATGACCAATTCTTCTCAAGCTTCCAAACGAAGTCAAAAATTCTCCTGAAGATGAAACAAGCTTCCAGTGAGCGTTCTGTGATTCATGGTTGGAGTATTCCATGTTATAACTAAAAATCATCAACAGCATGAGCTCAGGCGGGCTCAGTGTGTGTTAATAATAAATATATAGTGAGGTGAATGATGTTGTGAGAGTGATTTTTACGATTGTTTAGATGTTGTAGAGGGAGTTGAATTTTTTGTAGTTTGTGTTAGTTCAATAAAATTTGGTTTTTAGTAATGAGAGGGTTGTTGTTATTGGATAAGACGTCTGATCCTGGCTCATTGACATCATATGTACTTTGCTGACCTGTGGGAGAACGTAACACCCCTGGGAGCTGGCTGGCCGAGCGCAGCAAGATCACATAACCCATTGACAGATGGGTACAGTACGGGGTGAAACGGGGGGGAATGGAGATGAGGATTGTTGCACTGTTTGTCCATGCATGTATGTATGGCAACACTGTAACCGATTGTATGGCAAACCCGATTATTTTTGGCACGACGAACTAGAAAGATGGGGATAACGTTTATCTTAAAAATATGTCACTGTTTTCAGAATGAATTATTTCCAGGTTGAGAATTTTGCATAGAATTGCTTGAGAGCCCGCTGATGAGCCAGCTTGGTGTCCTAGGCGAAACGCCACACGAGACGCGGCACAAACCTAGAAGAATCGCTGAGTTTTAATTCACTGGCCGTGAAAGACAATATACCATCTTTTTGGAAGCCCTCATAGGGAGGTTATGACTGCTTCAGCTCTTAGTTCTCGCAGTAAAGAGGCGCAGGTGCTCTTCATAAAAAGGGAGGTAGCGCGCAGTTCGCTACTCCTGTGGGGGTCCGGGCGGGGACACCAAGTGTCCGCTGATGAGCCAGCTTGGTGTCCTAGGCGAAACCCCACACAAGACACGGCACAAACCTAGAAGATTTGCTGAGTTTTAATTGATGTAATTGCTTGAGGTTGAGAGTCGCGAGGTATGAGCAGAGTTGACCCATTAGACAGTTAGAAGCGGAGTAAAGTGAATTTTACGATGTGTCAATTACAGACTTTAAATCTGACAATGATACTTGAAGAACTTTCGAAATTGTTTTGACTAGATTCAATTGGGTACAAAATAACCCCACGACGAGTCAAATTACTGACATTTGACAGAGTGAAGTAGAAAATTCCCACGATGTGTCAAGTTGTTAACAATGACAGAGTATTGATGAAATACGAGTAAATCCCCCGTTGCACCTAGCCAATATTTGTATTTTTACCTTTAGAATGGATTCCCACTGTGGAGATTGATGTTTGACATCACGAACTGATTCCTTGTCATCACTCAAATCTGGTACCTTCCTGGAAAGTTAAAATATAGTAGATTTGATTACTTGCAAGTATCAAAATCGCTTCATAGCTTGATTAAAATAGCGTGTAACTTATCTTTTCATTTTTGTTGGCTGGCTGGTGGCGGTGCTGATAGAGTATTATCACTACATGACTTTCAAAACACAAAATGACGGACGGGTGACAGTAGTCCCCCGTACGTAGACCAAGCAAGTCTGCTGGCTGTCCACGGAAGAATGATAAGCTTAGTAGAGCTCCCGACTAGCAAGTCGTGCGGGGAGGAGGGTAGGAGAAGTGACGTATGATATAAGGAACTCAAACATGAGAAAAATGAATGCACTTAAATACACAAATTTCTTTCTTGAGGGAAAGTTCAAACAATGTAGAAGTTTTTAGGCTGCCATCTGAGGAAGACAAGTCGAAATTCCAAGCACCATCGGCAGTCAGTGACAGCGGGTTCCCACGTTGTCCACAAGAGACGAGTGAGGTTAGCGAAGCGCCGCTGGATGGCGCACCAAGGAGAAGCTTGACGTTTCTGTTGAAAGATGGTCAATGGATCTGGTTCGCTAGAACATACTAAAAAAGTGCATGAGGGAAGACACAAGGGGAGAGCGAAAGCACACAGAAATCTCTGTTGGTGGTTTTCACGATAGAAAAAAAAAGAGATAAGGGAATGCGAAAAACTAGAGAAAACCCAACATGGGTACAAACTACGTATTACGTATATTCAAGGAATGTACCAACATATGTTACTTCATCTTCTTCTTACTAGTGAATTCGGAACGAATCTCTGCCCGAATCTCCATCAAGAACAGCGCATCATATATCATCGTTAAAATACTTCAAGGAAATCCAGTGCATCACGAGCGACATTCTTCAAGCCAGTCCGACGTCATCACCTCAGCTGACCTCGAGTCTCGTCAGCGTGCCTTCGTCCACGTGCTGGAGCCTGGCTGCCATTTTGCTGTCGACAAAATATCACACTACATTCTTCGAGCTCACTTCACTGGTTTTCATCATTACTTCGATTTCATCGCCTGCAACATTACTTCGCTCAGGCTCTCATCACAGCTTCAGTCGTCACACCAGCCAGGCATACTGTACTAGCATTTACAATACAGCTTGCAACTCCAACTTCACGTCACACGTTCTACTGCACTGCCTGTGAGCGGGGCTCATAAAATACACAGCGTCCACAGTACGTAGCTACATTCCTGCTGCATTGAAGTGGTTATCGTACCTGACTACCGCTTTTCATAGTTATACTTTTCAACTTTATTTCATTCCCCGCCGAGTGACGTCACTATTCGTAATCCATTCACACACTCATACATCCATTCTACACTGTTCGTCTGGAGATATTCTCTCCTGACTTTCTCATACATTATACCCACTACATTCATCACATTTATTTCACACAGCCATACATCCATTCTACACTGTTCGTCTGGAGATATTCTCTCCTGACTTTCTCATACATTCTACCCACTACATTCATCACATTCATTCCACTGTTAGTCACCGGCTTCGCCCGCTCTTTTAAGGAGTGAACCCCATATCATTCATCACACCGTTTGCTCCGCTTAGTCACCGGCTTCGCTCGCAACGGTACCCACATCATTCCTCATACACCCCCACGCCTGGCCACCGGCTTCGCCCGCTCCTTCACTCTTTCCATCTTCCATTGTACATACATTGTGTCGCATAGCCACTGGCCTTACCCACTATACAAATAAATACCCTCATTCTCCTTCGCCATGGGCAAAGGCAAGGGCAAGACCACTCCACCCATCCCTCCTCCCCCTAAGCAACCACCCACCCGCTCCTCTTCTAGCACCACAGGTGCCATTCCTAAAACAACAACTTCTATTAACCCGGCTACCTCAACCACCCTGGGGACGCATCTGAACCTCCCACCGCTGGTCCCTAAAACTCCCAGCCGCTCCGAGAAACGCCCAGGGTCCGACACTTCAGACACGGAGGGTGGAGTGGGGGCTCACCGCTCTCGTCAACGGGTCCATGAGGGCATGGACGAATCTCAAACCGCCTCCAGGCGCCATTGTAGCCCGCCGCCCACTACTCCTTTTCTCCCGGCACCCAACGACCCCCGACTCCCCGTCACGGGACCCGTACCCAACTTTACCCTCACTTCAGTTGCACCACCATCCCTTCCTCCGTCGTTACCTACTTACGCCTCCAAGGCCTCCGAGCCGCCATATAAACATATCTTCCTGTTCCGTGGTCACACCTTCTCCACGAAATACCAATTCACGGATGCACTTCGCCGCATACTTGGGCACTCCAACTTCTCCGCCACTGCAGCCACGAACGGTGTCTACGTGAAAACGAACGACGACGCCACCGCCGCCGTGTTTCATAGCCCGGAAGTGGTGCAGCAACTCGGCCCACAGGTGATCGCGGAACCTCTCCGGGCCAGACAAAATCCCCCTACACTTCCTCCCCCACAACGCAATCCGCACTTCTCGTGCGTGATTCGGGGCGTCGACCCCGATCTGACCGAGGAGGCGGTCTTGCAAGAACTCCACCTAGAGCAGGTCGATGCACGCAAGGCATTTCGCATCAGGAATGCGGACGGTCCCACACGGATGGTTCGCATTCTCCTGGTGACCCAAGCGGAAGTGGACAGGCTTCTTACAAATGGCGTCTACCACTATCGGTACCACCATCGTGTGGAACCTTCCAAAGCCCCCCCCCCCCCCGTAGCCTTGCGATGCAACCGCTGTTTGGTCTACAATGACCACACCACTGAGCAATGTCGTGCTATCCCACGCTGTGGCCACTGCTCCCAGCCATCTCACACCACCAACAAATGTCCCAACAGCGGTCACCCACCACGCTGCCACCAATGTCACGAGGCGCACCCCACATATTCACACAAATGTAAGTCGAAACCCGCTCCAACCGCCCCGAAACAGTTGCACCCATTAAGTCCATAGATCCCCCCACCCCTCAAGCACAATCACAGTTCCCTTCCCCCTCCATAGAAGACCTCATCCGCTTCATGGTGGTATCCATCGATAACACCCTTCCCTACCAACGACCACTCATACTTACACAACTCCAGATGGCGGCACAGCAGATATTCGGAGTATGCTTCCAGCCGTCATTATCGGGGCCGTTTGCCCACTTCACCTTCTTCCCCCACCCCCGCGTCACCGCCGTATAACCCCCACATGGCAGCGCAACCGACAAGACAACGACCTCCACGGCATATCTCCATACTCTTTCTTAATGTCTGCTCCTTTCACGCACGTCGTACCCTACTTAGCCATACCCTCGCCACCCATCACATCGACGTCGCTCTCTTGAACGAGACCTTCCTCCGTGGAGTTGACCATGCGCTCCTCCCGGGCTACACTCTCCTTCGAGCTGATCGCCCCCACAACCTAGGTCGAGGCGGATCCGCCCTAGCTTACCTCCCACGCTATCCCATCAGACACCACATTCCCCCCCTTCACTTTCCGGAAAGTCTTATCGCCACGGTCTACTTCCCATCCCGAGTTCTCCATCTCGCCACAATTTACACCCGTCCTCGCCATCCCCAACCTAAAGTTTTCATAGCTCACGTGGCCGAAACCTTCCCTCATTTCCTCATAATGGCAAACTTAAACCTCCACGACCGCTCGGCCCGGGAACTCCGCAGTCTGGATATATATCTCAACCACATTAACGCCTCGCTGGTTCCCCTCCCTAAGCCCACACGTCCCTCCTCCCTAACTACCCATGACGCTGTAATAGCGCATAACTCGCTACTCCATTTGGTGCATGTCACCGTCCTCCCACTCATCGGGGGTGATCATGCCCCAGTTCTTCTGCAGTTCGAAGTTCCTACTCGTAACACCCCAACACCACCACCTCGGATGGTACACAACTTTTGCGCGGCCAACTGGCCGGCCTACCGCAATTACATTTCCGAACGTTTGCAGACCAACGCTCAGCCCTTGAGCTCGCAATCCTCTGTGGATGCATACACCAAACATCTCCAAGACACCTTACAACAGGCGGCACAGCGTCATATTCCCCTTACCCCATACACCCCTTCCCGACCCCCCCATCCCACCTCAGGCCCGACGCCTCCTCGCGCTTTCCCACTCCTATCACGCAACATTTCTCCGCACCAGGGATCGCTATTTCCTACAAAATCATCGCCAGACTCTACGACAAGTAAAGTCCTACATCGAGGCCCATAAGAGGCTCACTTGGCATAAGACCTGCTCAAGGCAGAATGGCGTGTCTCCCTCACTCACCAAGTTCTGGCGCCATCTCAACTGCCTCACGGGTAAATCTACTCCTATGTCGTACCCCATCATTTACAACGACACCGCACCACCAGACGATCCTGCCAAGTTGACCATATTTGCTAATAGACTCGCTCGCGTCTTCCGCGATGCACCTCACCCCACATTCACATACGACGAAGACGAATTCATCGCCACAGTGCCTCTACGCCCACACCTACAGCCTTCAACCACACATGCCTTCTCGCCGCACCCTCTTGATGTCCCTATCACCGAACTGGACATTTCCATAGCTCTCTCACGCACGACCAATACCGCCCCTGGTCCCGATTCCATTCGCTATCGGCATCTCAAGGAGGCACCTCCATCGTTTCTGACAGCCTTAACTCATCTCTACAACCACCTTCTTCGCACCGGGTTCTACCCCACACCCTGGCGCCATGCCACGATGCTTCTCTTTCCTAAACCTGACAAGCCCCTCTCCTCCCCTGATTCCTACCGTCCCATCTGCCTCACCGCTGTCCTCTCGAAAACCTTCGAGAAAATCCTCACCAAACGAATCCACACCCATCTCCGTCACCACCAGCTCCTTCCCCTCTCACAATGTGGCTTCAGACCCCATTTATCCGCTCAGGATCAACTCCTCCGCCTCTCTGCCATGGCAGCGGAAAACTACAGCCGTCCCGCTCCTACTTTATTTATCGCCTTCGACTTCGAGAAAGCGTTCGACACGGTCTGGCACGACGCCCTAGTCGTCAAACTACATTACTTCGACCTCCCCCATACCTACATCCGCTTTCTAAACACCTTCCTCCGGAACCGCACCGCAAGCATCACCATCAATGGCCACTACTCCCGCCCAATCCCCTTCGAACAGGGCGTCCCGCAGGGCTCCGTCCTTTCCCCCCTTCTCTACGTCTTATTCGTCGCTGACATCCCCCAACCCTCCCCTCCCATGCAACTTCTACAGTTCGCCGACGACACTGCTATCTTCACACCGTTGGCCACTGTACAACATATCAACACCCACGTCCAGCCCTACCTCGATCTCTTCACCTCCTGGTGTGGCAAATGGCATCTGCGCCTGAATCCAGGAAAAACACAGACCGTCCTATTCCGCCCACGCAGGCGATCTCTCGCCCCAACCCGCAATCCCGCGAATCTCACTCTCCACCTCCATCACCGCCGCTTAGTCCCCACCCCTACCGTACGATATCTCGGCCTCCTTTTTGATCAATTCTTCACCTTCCGCCCCTTCTTTAAAACCAAACTCCCTGTGGCACGAAAGCGGGCGTATCTTCTCCGGCGTCTGGCTGGAACAACCTGGGGACTGAATGAGAAACTACTGCTCCATACTTACAAAGTACTCATTCGCACTTTTTTGGTGTACGGCCATCCTGCGTGGGCTGGATTCCCAGACTGCCCCCTTCGACCATTTCTCTCAATGGAGCGCCGCCTAGTCCGCGTTGCGATGAGACTTCCATTCACCTACCGCACAGTAGACCTCGTCGACAGAATGCCACTGCCTCCACTAACGACATACGTCGAGCTACTTCAACGCCGCTACCTCAAACGGGCGCAGGCAACCAACAACCCCATTGTGTACCCTCTCCTAAACAAGCCGCTCCGTGCCCCGTTACGTACTAAGCTCGGCATCTACAGCCTCAGGGCACTTCTTCCAGCACCAGACTAACAACCTAGTCTTCGATTATTTTGCTTACGGACGCCACTCCACTGGACACTGACGGCAACTTCGCCGGATTCGAAATAGCGACAACAACCATATTTCTCAACACAATCAATTAATTCAAATAACAAAAAATAAAACTTCAACATCTTCACCTTCACACACATTCACCGTCTAATTTCACATCGTTGACATCATCACTCCTCATTTACCCATTCAATTCATCCATTTTCAACCCCCCTCCCCCATCTCAACTTGTTAAATCGCCACCATCCTCACACCACCAGCTATGCGTTTCTTCTTCTTTCTTTCTTTCTTTCTTTCTTTCTTTCTTTCTTTCTTTCTTTCTGCTTTCTTTCTTCTTTCTCTCTCGCTCCACCAATACCACTCTCGCATCTCAACAAACATCATTCATCACTCCCTTCTCATCGACATCATTTAATTTCCTCAAACTACCAGCTATATAATTCTTTCTTCCAGTCTCTTTACTACCATAACACTCCCCTTGTCATCTCATCGCACATCTTTCAATACTCCCTTCTCATCACCATCATTCATTTAAAAAAAAATCACCTTATGATCTGGACTTAAACACAGCCCCCCTTTTCTTCTTCCCCAATAAACTTTAAAATTCATATTAATCTCAGAGCGAGCAATAGAAGTTCCTTCGTCTGCTTTGGCAATTGCGGCAGTTGTTTCCGTGGTTTCCGCGTTTTCTTTGTTTCATCAAAATTCCCGACATTTAAAATTATACATACGCACAATGTAGCAGTCACCCTTCTCCTCCACATCCCCCTTCCTGCATCTAACTCTCCCTTCTCAAAACAAAACTTCGCCCCCCGCACCCTTCTCCAAATTTCCCCAGCAATGCCCCAACCAAAATTCTCACACACTTTCTTCCAAATCCTAAAACCAAACCCACCCATCACCAAAATTTCCACCTCTCCTAAACACCCTAACCCGTTGGCCCGAAGAGACGGCGAAACCGTCTAAGGGGGCCCGCCGCCGCAGGGGCAATCGCCATGCGGCGGAATGAAACGACTGCATATATATATATGTTACTTCATCTTTCTTCTCATTATTACTTCGGCGGAAATCGCTGTCCGAGCTTACTGTGAGAAATTTATACTTCGCATCAAATCATCATCCGAACTTCAAGAAAATTTACAACTAAACAGCGACTGACTTCATCTACACCGGCGTGACGTCACGACCTCGCCTGACTCCGTGTCCTTGACAGTGAGACCACGCCACGTGTTGGAACCAGCCCCATTGGGGTCTACCAGTCTTCAAGTTTCTACATGTTTTCTCTCATCTGCCCTTAGCGGCTTACTACTGACGAATTATTTATTCTATAATCTCATCTCCGCTACACCAACTGAACGTCGCTACATTCTTCGCCAACGCAATATTACAGCACTTCATAACTTCAGTTCATCTACGACATTTATTCATACTACTATAAAGCATCAAGTTCTACGTCATCGCATTAGCATTCAGTGACCTTGCACGCTACATCATTTACCGAGCTCACAGCTGCTAGCCTCCTTTCATTGGTGTCAGGCGCGCAGCTTGCTCACACTTCCATTCAAATCATCATATTATTCATTCCCCAGCACCAGAATACGCAAACATATAACACATTCACTCATCATACAGCAATAGTGAGCTAGTAACACACTGCTCCTATAACACTTTCACATTATCTCACTCATTCATTTCCCACTACCAGCACAGCACGTAATTCATCTTCCTTCTCCAATACTTCCCGTGCGTCGCTCAGCTGGGCTTCGCCCGCTATATTCCCGCACCTTCCCTCACCTTTCTTACAGCCACATTTTAGAAGTCTGCCAGGCTTAGCAGCTACCTCTGAAATAGTGCCCCACTTTACCTCATATCCCCTTTTCTGTCATATAATTGTTTTATTCATCCTATAGCTCACTATGGGTTATGGCAGAGGAAAGAATTCACCCGGCCGCTCCCAGGCTTCTGCCTCACGCAACACCACCAACCCCTCTTCCTCCTCCAAAGAGGCCATACCTAAGACAGCGAGGGCGCTCACCCTTTCTACTACCCCTAAATCCCCTGGAACCCACTTCGCTTTACCACCTGTCATTTCCCAGACTCCGAGCTGTCCAGAGAAGCGGCGCGCGTCCGATGCCACCGATACTGAGGGGGGGACACACCGCTCCCGTCTACGGGTGCACGAGGGGATGGAGGAGATAGCCACTGAATCTCGACGTCACTGCAGCACCTCCCCGACGCCGATACCCCCCCCCCCCCCCCCCCCTGATTTCTCCACACGACCCTCGCCTCCCAAACACCGGGACCATACCCCATTTCACCCCCACCACCGCCCCACCTTCCCAGATATCTCCTTCCTTGCCCTCCTATGCTACCAAGGCCTCCGAGCCTACATACAAACATATCTTCCTTTTCCGCGGCCACACCCACACCAACAAATACTTATTCACTGACGCGCTGCGCCGAGTGCTTGGCCACCCCAATTTCACCGCCACCGCCACCACCAATGGTGTCTATGTCAAAACTGACGATGACGCCACTGCCGCCGTTCTCCACGACCCCGGGGTGGTCCGCGAACTTGGACCGCAGGTGACTGCGGAACCCATCCGTGCCCGCCAACACCCAGCTACCCCCCCCCCCCCTCCGCAACGCAACCCGCACTTCTCGTGTGTGATCCGGGGCGTGGACCCCGATCTCACCGAGGAGGCGGTCTTGCAGGAACTCCACCTTGAACAAGTCGATGCGCGGAAGGCTTTCCGCATTCGCAACGCTGAGGGCCCAACGTGGATGGTGCGGATTCTCCTTGTCACCCAGGCCGAGGTCGACCGCCTGCTTACGGACGGGGTCTATCTGTACCGCTACCATCATAGAGTCAAACCCTCAAAAGCCCCCGCCCCAGTCGCTCTCAGGTGCAACAGGTGCCTAGCATATAACGAGCACTCCACCGACCAATGCCGGCAACCGCCGCGCTGTGGTCACTGCTCTCAGCCTTCGCACACCACCGGGAGGTGTCCCAATCTCGCCCTGCCCCCCCCCCCCCCCCCCCCCCGGTGCAACCAGTGCCAGCAAACCCACCCCACCTACTCCTATAAGTGTAAAGCAAAACCAGCACCTATCCCCAACCGCCCCGAAACAGTTGCTCCGGTAAAATCTGTCGATCCAGCCACCTCCCCTGCCCAATCCCAATTCCCCCCCTCACCATCGAAGACTTCATTCGCTTCATGGTGGTCTCCCTCCAGAATATCCTCCCCTACCAACGGCCACTGGTACTGGCTCAGCTCCAACTTGCCACGCAGCAAATCTTCGGGGTTCGGTTCCACCCTTCTTTCTCGGCCCCCCTCACCCACTTCACCTTCTCCCACTACCCCCGAGTCACCGCCGTATAATCTCATTATGGCGCTACGAATTGCTAGACCTGGAACTCCCCGCAACATCACCCTCCTTTACCACAACGTCTGTTCCTTCCATGCCCGCCGCACTCTCCTCACCCACACCCTCAGGTCCCATCATGTCGATGCGGCCCTCCTAAATGAAACCTTTCTTCGAAGCGACCAACACGCTTTTCTCCCCGGCTACACCCTTCTGCGCGCAGATCGCCCCAACAACGCAGGCCGCGGTGACTCGGCCCTCGCCAGTCGCGCGCGTCTCCCCACCCGCCATCATATCCCCCCTCCCCCTCTGATCTTCCCTGAAAGCCTCATTTGCTCCATCTATTTCCCGTCCCGCGTCCTACACCTCGCCACAATCTACATTCGTCCCAACCATCCCATCCCAAAAGACTTTATTGCCCTTGTGGCCGAGGTTTTCCCCCATTTTTTGGTAATGGCCGACCTCAACCTACACTCTCGTTCAGCCCTGGAACGTCGCAGCCTGGACATTTATCTCCGCCACATCGATGCCACCCTCGTTCCCTTACCCAAACCTACCCGTCCCTCCTCCAACACCACCCCCGATCCAGTTATAGCCCACAACTCCCTCCTACATTTGTTCGACGTTACAGTCTTGCGCCTCATCGGAGGCGACCACGCCCCGGTACTGCTCACATTCCCCCTCCCACCTCGCAACGCGCCACTCCCACCCCCAAGGATGATTCAGAGCTTTTGCACGGCAAACTGGCCAGAGTACCGGGAGCACATAAATACTAACCTTCATACCGATCAACTTCCGTTGGAAGACCAAGCGACAGTCGATGCATATACCACGCATATTGAAGCGACGCTACAACAAGCATCTTCCCTAGCCATCCCCCTCATCCCGACGACACCCTCCCGCCCCCCAATCCCCCCAAAGGCACGTCGCCTTCTCGCCTTGGCACACTCCTACTACAACACCTACCTCCGCACGCACGATCGCTATTTCCTACAGCGCCACCGACAATCCCTCCGGCAAGTTAAATCATACATAGTGGCCCACAAACGCCTCTCATGGCATACTGCCTGCACACGGCTCAACCGAGTCTCTTCCTCTCTGCCCGCCTACTGGCGCCAAGTCAACAAATTAACCGGCCAATCCACTGCATCAACCTACCCCATCATCTATAATGATACGGCGCCGCCAGACGATGAAGCCTAGCTGGACGTCTTCGCCAAACGCTTCTCCCGCACTTTTCGCTATTCTGACGACCCCTCTCACACCCACGATCACGTCGATTTCATCGCCACCGTACCTTCCCGCCCTCACTTACAACCCTCCTCCCACCACACCCTCTCACCTCACCCCCTCGACGACCCCATCACGGATCTTGATATTTCCTGCGCCTTGTTCCGCACCACCAACACCGCACCATGTCCCGACTCCATTCGCTACCGTCATCTCAAAGAGGCCCCTCCCATTTTTCTCACCGCACTCACCCGCCTCTATAACTTTCTTCTTCGCTCCGGCTTCTATCCCACCCAGTGGCGTCGTGCCACGATGCTTCTCTTCCCTAAACCCAGCAAACCACTTTCCTCCCCTAGTTCTTATGGCCCCATCTGCCTGACCGCCGTCCTTTCCAAGACCTTCGAAAAAATTCTTACCAAGCGCCTCCACCGCCACCTTCTTCGCCATCACCTCCTCCCCCTTTCTCAATGCGGCTTCCGCCCTCACCTATCTGCACAAGACCAACTCCTTCGCCTCTCCACTCTCATCGCTGACAACTACAATCGTCCCGCTCCCACCCTTCTCATAGCCTTCGACTTCCAAAATGCCTTCGACACGGTATGGCACGACGCCCTCATCCTGAAGCTCCACTACTTCAATCTTCCCCACAGCTACATCAGATTTGTCAACTCCTTCCTTAGACACCGCACAGCCAAAATCACTATCAATAACCTCTTTTCCCGACCCATACCCTTCGAACAAGGCGTCCCCCAAGGCTCCGTCCTTTCCCCACTTCTCTACGTCCTCTTCGTGGCAGATATCCCTCAACCAACCCCTCCCCTCCAGCTTCTACAGTTTGCGGACGACACCGCCATAGTGGCTCCCTTCGCCAGCGTCCAACACATCACTGGACACACTCAACCGTACCTTGAGCGTTTCACAGCATGGTGTGACAGGTGGCACCTCAGCCTTAATGGCGACAAAACGCAAACCATCCTGTTTCGCCCTCGCAGACGGGCAACAAGCGTTACCCGCAATCCGGATAACCTCCGGCTCTATCTCCGCGATCGCCGCCTCATCCCCACACCCACCGTACGCTACCTGGGCTTGCTATTTGATCAGCACTATACTTTTCGTCCACACTTTAAAGCGAGGCTGCCAGCAGCTCGCAAGCGCGCACACCTCCTTCGCCGCCTGGCAGGCACGTCATGGGGACTCAACACCAAGACCCTTATTCACACATACAAGGCAATTATCCGCACATTCATTATATATGGTCATCCAGCCTGGGCTGGCTTCCTTGAGCGGCCCCTAACACCATATCTTCAACTCGAGCGTCGCCTGGTCCGAGTGGCCATGCGCCTTCCCTTCACCTACCGGACCGCGGATCTCATAGACCGCATGCCCCTGTCACCACTTACCACATACGTCGAGATTCTACAACGACGCTACGTCCTGAGGGCGCGCACCCGACAAAACTCTGTCGTCAGCCCCTTGTTGTCACGGCCTCTCCGCACGCCCCTGCGCACCAAGTTGGGCATATACACCCTCAAGGGACTCCTCCCGGCACCTGACTAAATCCCACCAACCGATGAGGTAACATACAGCCTTACGAACCCCCTACTTTTCTATACTCAACAAATTTCGTATTAAGTGTTCAAGTAGTAACCAATGGCTCTAGCTCTTACCCACGGTTTCAACACCAACAAATGGCTTCGACCAACCACATTATCCGAATTACAGTTTTCACAGCATTTCACATCCATCCCAACCACCTCATCAACCACCATACGCCATAATAAGACATTTCATCCACCATTTACATCTCCCACAATGGTCTTCCACATTCACATCTCTCACGCCAAACTGTCACCATAGCCACCATCATCTTATAATAACTCATCCACCTCATCTGCTTACTACCCCCATAATTTGTCATTACAACCGTCTCAGCAGATATGCTATTGGTCCGTTTGTTTCTTTTTCTTTCTATCTTTCTTTCTTTCTTTCTTTCTTTCTTTCTTTCCTTCTTTCATTTTCTCTCTCTTTCTTTCTTCCTTCTACGGCGCCACTCTCCTGAACCCCGCATGAATCACCCACTACTTCCATCTCATCACTTACATTCATCACTAAAAAAAAAAATCTCCACCTTTCAACTCCTGATTCACTTCATACGCTTACTACTCCACATCTCATCTCATTAATTCGCCGCAGTCCACATATCATCAGCAATACCACCCCTTTTCTTTTTCTCTTTATTCTTTTCATTTTTCTTTCTCTCTCTTTATACAATACCATTCTCCTCCTCATCTCAGCGAACATAATTATCTACTCCATCCTCATCGATATCATCCATCCCTCCACTTAATTAAAAAAGAAAAAAAAAGAAAAAAACACCTCTATATATGTATGTATATATATATATATATATATATATATATATATATATATATATATATATGTATGCATATATTCAGCACCAACCCCACTCTGCACCATCACCATCACTTTATCTCCACCACGACCTTATGATCTGGACGTCACTACAGCCCCTTATTCACCACACTTAGTCTCTTCAGAACCAAACACACGTAAACCTCCGAGCGATATAAGTTACATCGTCTACCTTTGGCGGTTGCAGCAATGTTTCCATGTTTTCTTTGTTAGTCGTAAATAACCGACTTTTAAAAATTCTACCCACGTCGAACCAAACAATCCCCCTTTTCCATACTCTTCCCCAACCCAGCATCTAACTCTCCCTTCTCAACAGCGACACTTCGCCCAAGCCCACCTCCAAATTCCACCGCATTGCCCCAAATCAAAATTCCAACACACTTCATCCAAATCCTAAAACCAAACTCACCCATCTCCAAAATTTCACCCATAAACCTTAATCCCCTGGCCCGAAGAGACGGCGAAACCGTCTAAGGGGGCCCGCCGCCGCAGAGGCAATAGCCATGCGGCGGAATGAAACAACTGCATAATAATAATAATATGTTACTTTCAAAAACACGATGAGCTCAAGCCAAACATGGTGGCTGCGTGAAGTTCAAATACTTAATGAGCTTGTTGATGACCTAGCCTAAATATCTGAGTGCAGTGAAACTTGTTATATTGGTGTATATTGTAATTTAAATATCTTGAAACATTCAAGATAGTGACTGTGCGAATTTCTAAGAAAAATATTCTTATTTCTCGTATTCTAATAAAGCGATCGAAGTGAAACTTCGTAATATGAACCACTTCTATAAAATATATCTACTGGTAGCCTACATAACTCAGTGGCCTACATTTAAAACAATCCAATATGGTGGCCACGCGAAATTTTTCACCTATTCTCAATGTATGAGAACAAGAATCAAACTGAAATTGTGTATGGTGATAGAGAATTATTAAGTACACGTGTTTGGCAATTAAGAACTTGATGAACGCAATAACAAAATAGCGGCCACGCGAATTTCAAATCTTTCAAATGATTATTCTGGTAATATAATCACCCGAGCACAGTGAAACTTACCACAGCGAATTAAGAGCTAACCATATTGGTATCTAATGTTCAATTGTTTGGGGAAATTCCAGATGATGGCACGGATTAACTTTTAAAACATATTTTTATTTCTCGTGTCCTATTCAAGCGATCTAAGTGAAGCTTCGTATGATGAACAGTATTTATCTACTGGTGTTGAATTCTCTATCTTACTTTCCATAAATTAGAGCAGCCGTGCATACGACTTTCCTTAAAATGAACTCCTGTGAATCTTTACAGAAATATTCCATTTCTACGGGAAGATACATAATTTATTTATCGATACTGAAAGTTATACCGGTATATTCTAGTACGTGATTTTCATTATAATGGTGGTGATGGTGATTGTTTTATAGGGTGAAACAACGAGGTCAACTGCCGCAATTTTGTCGCGTAGTTTTTTTAAATTATAGATTATACGCGTGTTATTGTCTGAAATCTAACATATCTTACTGATGTTCTATGGAACTGGTATTTGGGAATGTAGATCAACCATTATCGTGAAGTAAATATTCTGCCACATAATTCTTTTGTGTTTTATTCATGTACTATCCGAAGGGCGTACTATATTGTTTTACACTTTATTTTCTTCTAAGCAAATGAAGTACATTACACATCAGTTGTTACGTCCACCTTCTCAACATAATCTCCTTGTAGTTTTATGCACTTTTGCCATCGATGTGTCAGTCTCTCCAGATCTTCCTGAAACCATTCTTTCGGAGTGCCGCGTACCCATGCCTTGACAGCTGTGTCCAGTTCTGCAAAATCGGCAAAACGGTGACCATGCAATGAAAGCATAGGGGCAGTCCATCGCCAAAGAAATGTCGAACAGTGCAATCAGTTGGCAAGTGAATGGCGACAGTGTTCTGGGACACAAAGGACATCATCCTCGTTGACTGGCTGGATTTGGGGGACACGATTAACAATGCAGCATATGTGGCAACCCGGAAGCGCTTACGTCGCGTCGTGCCATTCAAACTAAGCGGCAAGGAAAATGGGCTAAAGGTGTGCTTCTGTTACATGACAATGCCCGCCCCCACACTAGCCGAGAGACCACCGCTGCCATTGATCAAGTGGGATTCACGGTGCTGCCACAACCACCATACTCTCCCGACTTTGCATCAAGTTCGGGAACATGATGAAACCTCTGGACACAGCTGTCAAGGCATGGGTACGCAGCACTCCGAAAGAATGGTTTCAGAGAGGATTGGAGAGACTGACACATCGATGGCAAAAGTGCATAAAGTTACAAGGAGATTATGTTGAGAAGGTGCACGTAACAACTGATGTGTAATGTACTTCATTTGGGTAGAAAAAATAAAGTGTTAAACAATATCGTACGCCCCTCGTAGTAGCGCCTCATTATGTGACTTTGGACAGTTATGTTGGAAGTGCGTTGATGTGAGTTATCTTGAGCAACGGTGGAAGTTTTGGTATAACACAGGGAAAATACCGTAGGCCTACTATTGCCACAGTAAGACCATTTTGGTATCTTATTAGTTTTATGTTTATTGTCTAAATTACTAAAAAAAATTTGCATACTGAGTTTTGAGTTTGAATTTGTTGCCCTATAGCCTACATTATCACAATGTAGGTCATCTACCAAAAGCTATTTTTCCCATCACATGGAAAATCTAATTAACAGGAATGTTTTGAGATGGAAAGGACCAGTGGAATATGTAAAAGCAGGCTGCTAGTTTTGCTCGCAATTACAGTACTAGGTAGGATATAGGATTGGGGTGGGGTCCCTGGAACTTGGAATAATAAAGCATCCGGCATTTCCCTAGAGTGAGTGTGAAAATTCCGGTGGAAAACTCACTCGGGATGGCCACTGGCAGCGCCGGGATTCGAACTCCACATTTTCAATGCCAGCTACGCAGTGTGTCCTAGAAAAATGGGGTAAGGTAAAGTAAAAACTCTCTACCGGGCTCTGAAGAGAATAGGGATTAACCTAGGGACGTCGGACAGTTGTAAGTGGAGGAAATACCATACTCAGCTGGAGCCCTCTGTTACTAACCCATGTACTAACATGATTGTTCTCTAACATTCATACACTTTATTTCTACCGCAGAGAGGCCCTAGGTGTGATTCTTCCTCAATTACACAACATCGCCTGTGCCATATTTCAATCCCCACTCTCCGATGACGCTGTAGATGTTGTGCCAACTCACGTAACGATCTGGGTTTCAGTGTGACATGTTTTTTTCTTTCTTGTCTTTTTTCGGTAAAACTATTCGCACTCCCTAGCTACCGTCTATTATTGCTGATACCGTCATCTGACATGGCATAGAGAACGTACACGGCATCACCACTTCCAGTGAACAGAAATAAGGTGGAATGTTTCAGTTATCATCTAGGCCAGGGGTCTCCAAACTACGGCCCGGGGGCCACATCCGGCCCGCGGACAGATTTTGTCCGGCCCGCGGAGAGCTAGCATACTTGAAAACTCCTTTTAGAGAACATATTTTTGTATAGCAAATTAAATTTAGTTTACTGAAGTATTCTAATTTTATGTTGAATAATTATTAATATGACATCTACATTGATATGGTCATGGGCTAACTACTCATAACATTGTTGTAGGCTTATTGTTATTGTTTTTGTGATAAGTTGGATAAAGAAACACAGAATTGTAATGAGTAAAGACTTGTATAACATGCAGACATATGAAATACTAATGAGATTTATGTAATTGAGATTTTCCACTGACAATAGTTTGTAGTTGTGGACTAATTTTACTTGTACCAATTATTAAAAGAGATTTAAGATGCTCATCAGTTAATTTAGATCTGTAAACATTTTTTGTGTACTTCATTTTGGAGAAGGTCTTCTCACACAAATAAGTAGTACCAAAAACAGAAAACAGCCCACGAGCAAATTTATGCAAATTATCAAATTGTGTCAGTGGAAGACTCTTATAAAATTCCAACAAAGATGAGTTTTGATATTTGTTCTTAATTATATCACTGCACTGTAGTTCAATCATTTCCATTTGAAGTTCCGGGGCTAGGGTTTCAATGTCAGTATCAAAAGGATCCTGAAAAATCTTAATTTGATTCGCAAAGGCATCGAAGTCCGAGAAACGAGTATCAAAATTTATTTTCAAAGCACTCAAAGTTTCGATTGCAAAATCGATAGGAAACTCAGTCTCAGTGGTGTGGCTGAATATTTCACATGTTTTAAAATGTGAAAAACATTTACTTCGTAGTTGTGATTGAAACAGTATCAATTTCTTCCGGAATGATTTGATATTAGTGTATAAATCAGGAAGATGCTGGTTTTCTCCTTGCAATCTCAAATTCAGTTCGTTCACATGTTTTGTCAAATCAACATAGAATGCTAACTTCCACAGCCATGCGTTGTTTTGTAATTCAGTAAGAGGGCGATGCTTTTCATTCAAAAAAGTTTCGATCACTGCTCGAAGTTCAAAAAAGCGCTGAAGGACTTTCCCACAACTAAGCCAACGTACGGCAGTATGATAAGGTAAGTCATTTTCTCCAATCTCTTCAATAAATTGTCGGAATTGTCGGTGATTCAGCCCAAAAGATCTCATAAAATTAACAGTTGATATGACTGGTTTCAGAACTTCAGACATATCCAAACATTTTCCGCACAAAGACTGTTGATGAATGATACAATGTAAGACTAATGGTTTTGAACCACCGTCATTTTCTACAGCCTTTGACACAAGAGCGACCACTCCTTTATCTTTCCCACTCATGTTTTTGCCTCCATCAGTTGTAATACATTTCAAGTTTTTCCATCGAAGGTTCTTTTGATTGATGGCCATTTCAACTCCTTTAAAAATATCTGTACCAGTAGTTGTGCCATGAATACTATACATATCAAGAGGTTCTTAATGCACTTCATAGCTTTTATCTACTCCTCGAATATAAATCAACACCTGAGCAGTATCTGACACATCCGTTGACTCATCCAAGGCCGAAGAAAACCACTCAACATCTCCATTTTTGTCGAACAGTTGAGAGGATATATTTTCAGCGATGTTTTCTACCCTTCGAGCCACAGTGTTTGCTGACATACTGACAGTTTTTAATAAATTTACCTTTTCAGGGCACATTTCTTCGGCTGCTGCAATTATGCATTCTTTGATCATTTCTCCATCGGTGAATGGTTTTCCACGTTTTGCAATTTCAAGAGCCACACGAAAGCTGGCACGAGTTCGGTTTTGAGTTTTGTAAATGAAGATTGCTGCGATTTCAATCCGCGCTTCATAGCTTCGAATTTTTCTGTCCGCAAACTTCCTGTATATTTTGAGTAATTTTGAAAATGTTTTGTTTCATAATGACGTTTAATGTTATATTCCTTGAGAACGGCTATGCTTTCATTGCAAATCAAACATAGCGCCTTGTTACTGGACTCAATTACGAAATACTGAATGTTCCACTCATCTTTGAATTTTCTGCATTCACTATCAATTTTTCGCTTCTTTTCCATACTACTAAATCACACACAAAAGCAACAATTCAAATCAAAATACTGTTACAAAGATGTCTTAAACTTAAACACGCACAAACACGTTTTAAGGAGGTACGCACTATTTTATTTCACAACAGTGTCATAGGAACTGACTTGTGGTTGCGCAACTAGCCTTCTTATATATTCCAATTACTGCCATCTAGAAGTGAGTGGAAGACACCAGAACTCTCTCGAACCAACGAGATTACTCTGTGCGTGCTATTAGCGCCATCTGTTAGCGATAGAAGGTACTACCTATTTCCGCTTGTGTCCACCAGATGTCGTGTCACGTTACTCCTCATGGCTCGTACTCTACGACTAATCTAGAAATTACAGATGACAGGAAAATTAATAATACGCAGTGTTGCCGTTTTGCGGACTTTAGTCCGATTTGCAGCCTTTTTTCAACGTTGCGTACTTTTTCGGACTTTTTTTTCATCAGTGGACTATTTCACTTTTTACCACCGGCAACAATGATAATATGGTTTTGGCCCTCGGAACTTACTGGAGTAATCAGTATGGCCCTAAGGCTGGAAAGTTTGGAGACCCCTGATCTAGGCTGACAGGATGGACTCGCGTCGTGTATCGGTGATTGTTTCCCGACGTTTCAGGTTTCAGTTATATTTCATCATAACAAGAAAAACAAACCTTCACTATCAGCACAGTTAAATTCCATTAAATATAGACATTTTTCAGCACGTGTATAATAATAATAATAATAATAATAATAATAAAAATAATAATAATAATATACCCTTATTCCCGATTCTATGGGATAGAGGATAAGGTGAGATGAATTTCTGTGTGGCAGATGAATTTTACGGCCGGGTTCCCTTCCTGACACCAACGTCATTAGAGAAATTAATGAGAAATTAATTATGAATGAAATTGGCAAGGATTTGGAAGTAATTATCTGTGGCCAACGAGAAGGTACAGTCCAGACACTTTTATGGAGCTGACCACGGAAATCTATTTGAAGAACAGGATTCAAACCCACTCGTCCACCGAGTCTGGAGATTGCCTGGCTCCCTGGCCTTACGCCTTAGCGCTCGTAGCAATCTGGTAGGTTAATAATAATAATAATAATAATAATAATAATAATAATAAAAACCGAATGCCTGACGGTGACGTGCTCGCCCTAGGAGTCTATACAGACTAGGTGCATTCCTTTCTATTGGTAACTGTTAGAGTAGACTTTCTATCCCTCCTAATTTCCTACTGTCCCCGACATCGGTACAAATGCAAGCATTTAAGTCTATTTCCTTAGGAAGAGCATGCCCTTCAATAACTCATCACAAAATATATCGGTTGTCTGAGGGATATGCACAGGGGACATATTTTCACTTAAAGTTAAACTTTCACAATCGGTCCAGTATGACAAAGAAGAGATTACAGTCTATTAGAAAGGCAATTGGGTATAGTGAAACCATTGGGTGGCTGATGTTGGAACTCGAACCCAGTTACCTCACGAATCCTTGCCAGCACCTTGCCAACTGAGCTAACCTGGTTTATACAGTTAGTGTTATCAAACAATAATTCATGATTTTCGAGATTTAATTCCTGTAAGTAAACGGTTAAAAACAATGGCACAGAACAGATCACCCGTGTGCAGATAATACTGGGGGTCCTCAAATCCTCACAAGCAGGGAAGTGAGCAGGAGTAAGGAGAAACTAGAGTTTCATCAACCGTCTTAAGTTCACAAAATGGTGGGGATATCCACTCGCTCTAAAACGCTACTATGACACAACAAAGGTGAGCTCACATCAATGTGTCAGGCTGGCTACCGGATGGGTCAAAGAATCAAGATTGACACTCTCCCGGCTTACAAGTAAACCAAACCTTGGGCCGGATAAATGCTTGCATCCTGTGTGCACTGTTCCGGCCCAAGTGTCAGCTGACCATTCTGCATTAACGTACCGGTAAGTGACAAGTGAGACCAGTGAAGAGTGGCATAGCCTAGCTTTATAATAATCTACCGGTCTCACACCACTATACTCCCATCTTCCAATGATAGACTTAAATAGCTTATGGTTTATGACCTACACAGTGATAAACAAATAGTTCCGTTAAGAATTAAATAGCCAATTTTCATATATCCCACAGGTCTTTTCCATTAAGAACTCTCCCTGCTATTAAAAGGATTTTCCATGTGATGTACTAAATAGCTTTTAGTTCACGACCTATGTCTCCACCAACACAATTACATTGAGAAAGTATGTGCTAGAATATATAACTTTCAGCATCGGTGATTAAGACTCCATCCGCGAGATGGCTTCTTTCTGTGACGAGTCAGGGGAGTTTAATTTAAGAAACGTCAAATGCACGACTTCTTCGATTTACGAAAAGTAAGCTGCAGAATTTAGTGTCATTAGATTATTATTATGATAGCCTATCACAGGAATCATCTTTTCAATCGCTTGTATAGGGTACGAGAAATGAAAAAATAAGGTTATTAAATTTTGAGCTGATGACATCTTGAATTTTTGAACACAATGAGATGTCTCTATACTAAGCTCTGAATAAAGATTCGCTGTTCTTAATATCAGGGGGCTGCGTGGCGCAGTCGGTAGAGGCGCTGAGCTTCTAACTGAAAAGGAGAGGGTTCGATCCCCACCCAGGTAGTGGATTATAGAAACAAAGCTATCACTTTCGGAAACGCAAATAGCCCTGGGGCTCACTCAGCCTACACCAGAAATGAGTACCGGGGTAATTCCTGGGAGCGAAGACGGCCGGGCATGGAGCTGACAACTCCATCCCATCTAGTGCCGATGTCACAAAACGTGAAAGCCTCTATCTTCCTCTACTCCCAAGCCTCCATGCCCTGTACGGAGCTGCCTTTGCTTTTTGTTCTTAACATAATTGCTCTCGGGTGATTAGACCGCCAGAAATAATAATTGAAATATTTGAAAATCTCTTGGCCGCCATATTGTGTTTGTGTTTCTCAGGATTTTTGAAGTCACAAATATGTATTTACTTATAAGTCCTGTCACCATAAAAATTCAGTTTCATTGATTAAATGGTTTCGGAGATACTGTGAACCGGTGAAATATATTGTGTGGACGCCATGTTAGATTGTTTCATATATAGGCTATATAATTATATGTCAGCAGATGAATATTCTATTGATAGTTCATTAAACCAATCTACATTTCTATTGATTGATTACTGTAGAACACGAGAAATAAAAACGAGTTTTAAAACATTTTGCACAGTCCCCATTTTTAAGTTCTCATAAATTTCCATTAAATTAGACGTCAATATACAGTATTATAAAGATATACCGTGCCAAGTTTCACAGTGCTCAGATAAAAATTCGCGAGAAAAAATCATTTAAACATTAAGAGGTCCGGTTGCCACCATGTTGGCATGTTCATCGGGTTATTGAAAGTCTCATAGGTGTAATTATGCTCATAGCCTCCATCACAACACAAAATGTTTTTTGGTTGCTGTAATAGATTCGTAGATATTGAGAATCGTCTAAATATTTCGGATGGTCGCCATGTTGGTTTGTTCTAAATGTACGCCATAGAGTTATGTACCATTAGATGAAGATCATTGTGTAGGTTCATTATTAAAACCTTCACTTTGATCGAATGATTAGGATACAAATAATAAAAACATAATTTTAAAATTTCGCACAGTCGCGGTCTTTAGGTTATGAAAACAATGGAATTAAATTAAATGTCAGTAGATTACATTCTGTATAGACATTTATCGCGCCAAGTTTCACTACGTTCGGTTGACTAAATCGGGAGAAAACTCCATTTAAATATTTTTAGTTCGCTTGACCGCCATGTTGGTTATGTGCTAAACAGATTCTTGAAAGCCACATAGGTGAACTTATAGTAGTAGGCCTACCCTTTATTACCATAAAATGTCAGAGTGATATCGGTAACTTGCGGAGATATAGAATGCCAGTGAAATATTTCGCGCGGCCACCATGTTCGATTGGTGAAACGTATTAAAATTTTAATAGCATGGGCGGGGTGGGACGAAGTATTAGTATATCCTTACCGCGTTTCATTGAATTCGCTTCGGCCGTTTAGATTTAATTAGGGACACACACACATACCACACGCACACACGTGGACAAAAGGTGATCTCATACGCGTACCTTTCCATAAGATGAAATAAATTTAAAATATAGGATAACTATTTTAAACTCTTGACTCAATATCCAAACATTGTAGTCATTTTAAGACATTATGAATAAAAAAAATTAAGATAGTAAAATAGGATTATTAGGATGATAAACTTGACTCGATTTAAAAGAAAGCTGCCACCATACCTCCCATCAACACATCTCCAACCCTGGGAAACTTGTGTCCAAAGTCATATGGTGAGGCACTATCTACATTAAAGTGAGTAAAACAGTAAATAAATAAGCAGCAAGTATTTAGTTCGCAATACTGATACATGTTATTAACATTCCCAGTGACCTGTTCAATAGAACATGAATAGATGTTCATTTTTAGAATTTAGCGCTCATATTCTCTATAATTTACGATAACTACATTAGAAAATTGGGACAGATGACCTCGATGTTTTGCCGTTTAAAACAACAATCAACGCCACAATCTAGATCACCTGAGGAAAGTTACGCACAAGAATATTTAACTCTTATTACCAGTAGACAATTCCTCTAAAGATCGCATCTTTCTGTGACGAGTCTCAGGAGGTCACTTTATGGAAAGTCTTATGCACGACATCTATAATTTATTAAACGTAAGCTAGAGATGAAGATTATTTGGAAGTACTGTACTTATCACAGACATTCTTTTCATCAAGCGATTCATTGACGAACGAACTCTAAAAATATAATTTGAGAACTAAACACGTCATATAGCCTATAATTCTTGAATTAATAACGTGCCAGCAAGTTTCGTTCATCGCACTGATTTATTTTATCAACATTACCTACAACAGGATCAATATACATTAAGAGGTGTGCATTTTAGACGAAAACACGAGCGATATCTGCATTATATTGAGGAGAACTACTTCAGAAAATTATATACCGGAACGTGTCAGTCATAGCAACGTCCATTATACTAAGCTTCGTTCAGATCGCATTATTAGATGCCAAATTTGAGGAATTATTCTGTGATGAAATGGCATGTGCCCCATCTATAATATAAAAAACCAACGATTAGATTTATATACCTGTACATTTAGAATATGGCATTGACTCATTGCGCTTACCAGGTTTCTCAAAGTCACATGTGTGAACTTACTTTGGTGATATGCATCACCATACAAAATTTCAGGTTGATTGCAGCAATAGTTTTGGAGATAGTGGGTGCCAGTGAATTGGATTGGTGGTACTTACGTAAATTTGAATGGTATGGTCGGTTTCATTGAAATCGCTCCAGCCAAACAAAACGTAACAGGGACACTCACACACACACTTGGACAAAACGTGATCCCATAACTTAAGCATATATTTCATAAAATGAAAATAGCCAAAAAATGAGCTCACGCGACATACAAGATGTATGATGAAAAGGGGGACTATGTAGTGTGGCTCCAGTAGTAGCATTTTATTGGAAAAGAAAGTCTAGCAGAAATCGGTATATTATATTATATTATATTATATTATATTATATTATATTATATTATATTATATTATATTATATTATATTATATTATATTATATTATATTATATTATATTATATTATATTATATTATATTATATTATATTATATTATATTATATTACCGGGTGAGTTAGCCGTGGTCGGTACGGCGTGGCTGCAGGCAGTCACTCACATCCGGGAGGCGAGGAGGTTCGAATCCCCCCGCCGGCAACCTTGAAGATGGTTTTCTGTGGTTTCCCATCTTCCTTCCAGGAAAATGCCGGGGTTGGTCCCTAACGAAAGGCCACAGCCGCTACCTTCCAATTCCTCGTCCATACATTAACACTTTCCTCCCCAGACAACACTCCACACGCGACGGTACTTGTAGCTCACCCAATGGGTGTCCGTATAGAAGCAGCCACAAAACTCTAGCGAGCCGAACATGTCCTCGGACACTCCCGGCAGTAAAAGCCATACGCTAAAAAATATGTATTATATTATATTATATTATATTACTAGCAGTAGTGCCCCGCTTCGCCCAGTGGATTTATTTGTTTTATGAATGATAATTAATAGGCTACTACTACAGAACTGGCTCATGATACTTAAACTAACAGAAAAGAAATATTTTAAATATAACTTTTTGTGGTGGTGGTGGTTGTAGTGGGGGTGATAAGTAGTACAGAATAATGGACGTAACATTCAGGTCATTTTCCCGTTATGATAATAATGAATAGGGAAATGGCTGTTTACTAATTACAGCACTGACACATGTAAATTACAAACAAATTTTAAAATATGTTTAGAAAGAGGAGTAAGTGAAATAAGTCATTGCCTAAGGCCTATATCTCATTGGCTGTTAGGAATGTAGAGATTAATAGTGTCGTCTTTTGTCGCATAGCGCCGTAGGAAAATAATCAGAACACTTTGGAAAACGTCGGCTGTCCCGAGCTCCTGAGGTAGAATAGTATCATTTACCGCCACATAGCACTCAACGATAAGTTTCGGAATAAATGAAGGTAAATTTGAAAGCACCAACGCTTATTGCAGCTGATAACCTCAATGTACTGCACTTATACAGAGGCATAATATGTTCATGATGATACCTGTTTTAAGGGGCCTAAGAAATCTTTTTGCACTAATCCCCGTGACTGCAATTTATAAGCAGCGCAAGATTTACCTATTTTCTCAATTCTGCACCAGAACACTGGTAGGGGCGATGTGATGCAGCCTGAATTGCCAGTCAGCAATGGACTTATTAAAATACTCTTATAGTTACACTACTACGGACATGAATGGTTCAAGGGCCTTAATACGTGGTTTTCAAGTTCAGTTTGTTATTCTAAATGTTGGTAATGGAGAGCATTGTCCAAAATATCAAGTGGACAGTGTTACCAGCAGGGTTTCAAAGTGTAAGTAAAATTTGGCGCAATTAGGAGGAACGGCGTGGATTTGTGATAAAGGGCCTAAATGCAGGGAATGGAGTGGTCTGTCCGAAATTTATAGTGGATAGTGTCACCCGCAGGGTTCCAAAGGGTAAGTATACAAAATGTCGCCTCCGTAGCGTAGCGGTCAGCATGGTTAGCTGCCGCCCAGGAGGTCCTGGGTTCGATTCCCGGCTCTGCCAAGAAATTTGAAAAGTGGTATGAGGACTGGAACGGGGTCTACTCAGCCTCAGGTGTCCCAAATGAGTACAGGGGGTTCGATTCCCACCTCAGCCATCCTCGAAGTGGTTTTCCGTGGTTTTCCACTCTGTCTTCGGGCATATACCGAAATGGTTCCTACTGTAAGGCCACGGCCGCCTCCTTCCCTCTTCCTTGCCTATCCCTCACTTCCCTCGTGAGGCCACTGTTCGCTTTGCAGGTGAGGCGCCTGGGCGCGGTGCTGGTAACACCTCCCTAGTTGTATCCACTCCGATCAGATGTTCCCAGCTCTAAGACACTGCCCGTAGAGGCGGTAGAGGTGAGTTCCCCCGCTGAGTCCGTGGGAGCCACCAACCTGGAGGGTAAATTCGATAAAAATTAAAAAAAAGTATACAAAATGTGGTTCAGATCGGTGAAACGGTGTAGATTTATGCCAAAGGACCTAACTGCAGGGAATGGAGTGGTCTGTCCGAAATTACATGTAGACAGTGTTACTCGCAGGGTTCCAAAGGGTAAGTAACAAATTTTGGTTCAGATTAGTGAAACGGTGTAGATTTGTGCCAAAGGGCTTAAATGCAGGGAATGGACTGGTCTGTCATAAATTTCATGTAGACAGTGTTACTCGCAGGGTTCCAAAGGGATAGTATACAAATTTTGGTTCAGATCGGTGAAACGGTGTAGATTTGTGCCAGAGGGCATAAATGCAGGGAATGGAGTGGTCTGTCATAAATTTCATGTAGACAGTGTTACTCGCAGGGTTCCAAAGGGTAAGTATACGCATTTTGGTTCAGATTAGTGAAACGGTGTGGATTTGTGCCAGAGGGCATAAATGCAGGGAATGGAGTGGTCTGTCCGAAATTGCATGTTAACAGGGCTTCAAAGGGTAAGTATACAAATTTTGGTTCAGATTAGTGAAAAGGTGTGGATTTGTGCCAAAGGGCCTAAATGCAGGGAATGGACTGGTCTGTCTTAAATTTCATGTAGACAGTGTTACTCGCAGGGTTCCAAAGGATAAGTATACACATTTTGGTTCAGATTAGTGAAACGGTGTAGATTTGTGCCAAAGGGCCTAAATGCAGGGAATGGAGTGGTCTGTCCGAAATTTAACATAGCCTAAACTATTCCTCTTGAATCTGGCTATCATATACAAAAAGAATTTTTCGAATCCGACTGGTAGTTCCAGAGATTAGCGCGTTATAGACACAAACACACAGACAAACTCTTCAGCTTTATTATATTACGGTAGTATAGATATTATTGTGTAATCCCTGAGGTTCTCACCTACTTTGCTCCAGGTTACGAGATCGCATTCTGACACGGTTTGTTGCCATTTGAAAGTACATGAATGCGATAGGCCATGCCAATCGATTTACTGGAAGACACAAAATCACGTTTAGATAAAACTCTGGCACCTGACCTAATCTGTCCTTTGCCCTTCAGGAGTGACTGTAGCTGCTGTAGGAGTAGAAAAAGGTTTTAGCATGATTCTGCATGTTCAATAATTATGCATGAGGGTCCTAGAGGCTATGTACGATATTACCTAATTGATTATTTGGTTTTGAAACACCCACGTCAGTAATCGTGTGTTTCTTTGCGTTTCAGTTCCCTTTGAATCGCTGAATGCATTTTGTTTCTTTTTGTGAGCACTCTCTTATGAGAGTACTGTGATTAAACACACCCTGTATAAAACTTTGACAATCCAGTGTTTTAAGCACTGTACATCTTTTCTTCAGTGACAACTAACATAATATGGGCGAAAGTAAAATTCAACACTTGAACACTTATGCTTGGAGGGATGCTTCTGTTCTAGTTGTTAGATGAAATCTTCGAAAATTCGGACGGTTTGTTACTCTTGTTTCAAACGATTCTCACATGGGCATTTTGACCAGCAAATGGACATGGTCAAGCTGAGCCCAATCTCCCTTGGGGACAGTTCCTGTGCTGAATTTCTTTGTTCTACAAAACTCAGCTCCTTTCATGCTTCTTATGAGTGTTGACTAATATACCCACGTACATATGCTTTCGCTTATAAGAAAGCAATATAAAATTTAAGCCGAATTTACATTATACTGTAACAGCTGAGAATTTAGGGCATCTGAGAAACTTGTACTTCATGATTCATTTAGAGGTTTTGTGAAATCGTTGTCACGTAGCCCCCTTGCATATGGGTGTGGGTGGAATCTGTCTGATAACCTGTGTCATTGTGTGTCTGTACTCTGTAGTAGTGTGTGTAATTGAGACTAGAATCGGGAAGGAGGCGCACGTGTTCTTAAGTTAGGAGCCATCCCACATTTGTCTGGAGTAGAAGTGGGAAACCACAGAAAACCACTTCTAGAATTGCTGAGGTAGAACTCTGAACCCATCTCTTCTCAGTTTTGCCTCACGAGGCTGAGTGTACCCCGTTCCAGCCTTCAGACTAGATTTGAATTTCTTGGCAGAGCCGGAAATCAAACCCGGATCTTAGTGATGACAACCGAGAATGCTAGTCACTATACCAGGAGTTGATCATCTGAGAAACAGAAAATCAGCTAAGACTAAGACCAGGAAACCTAACAAAATATGTATTATTAATGTTGATTAATTTAGTTGAATAGCTTTCTCTGCAGCTTTGTCTAATGTATCTCTGCCCCATTCCCTGTTTTTCGTCGAATAGCTCCCTCCCTTGTCAACTTGTCAGTTCCCGCTCCCGGCCGAGCAGCCTAATAACATAACTACACTCCCATCATGTAACCAGGATGTCGCTGTCGCTGTATCTAAGGACTCCTAGTTATTCACCGCCCCACAGTTGATCGGGTCCACAATTCTTGGCCTGAAATCAAAAGAGGTGTTAGACATTTATGAACATTCGTATAAGGGGTTTTCAGATTACTGATAATGAATCTGAACTTTATCTTCTATCTATATATATATATAAATCAATGTAACGTGATAGTTTGTCTGTGGGTATGTCTGTGGGTATGTCTCCTATGCGTTCATATACCATTCGTCCGATTGCGATGAAACTTGGGTGAGATGTTGAGTACACTCCAAGGAAGGTTTCTGACTTAGTAAATCCATTTTACAATAGGTAGCGCACGCGTAGATTCAACAAATGAGCGACGATGCGCGAAGCATTTCAACAAAGTCCCGTATGTGTTCATATACCATTCGTCCGATAGCGATGAAACTTGGGTGAGATGTTGTGTACACTTACGTGAAGGTTTCAAAATTAGTGAATACATTTCAGAGTAGATAGCGCACGAGTAGATTCAACAAATGAGCGACGACACGCAAAGCGTTTCAACAAAGTCCCGTATGCATTCATATACCATTCGTCCGATAGCTATGAAACTTGCGTAAAATGTTGTGTACACTGCAGGGAAATTTTCTGGCTTAGTACATCCACTTTACAATAGGCAGCGCACGAGTAGATTCAACAAATGAGCTACGACGCGCGAAGCATTTCAACAAAGTCACGTTTGCGTTCATATACCATTCGTCCGATAGCGATGAAACTAGGCTGAGATTTTGTGTGCACTCCAGGGAAGGTTTCTAGCTTAGTAAATCCCTTTAAAAATAGGTAGAGCACGAGTAGAATCAACAAATGAGCGACGACGCGCGAAGCGTTTCAACAAAGTCCCATATAATTTCATATACCATTCATCCGATAGCGATGAAACTTGGGTGAGATGTTGTGTACACTCCAGGGAAGGTTTCTGGCTTAGTACATACATTTTTACAATAGGTAGCGCACCAGTAGATTCAACAAATGAGCGATGACACGCGAAGCGTTTCAACAAAGTCCCGTATAAAGTCATATACCATTCGTCTGATAGTGATAAATGTTTGGTGGATTGTTGTGTACACTCCAGGAAAGGTTTCTGGCTAAGTAAATCCATTTTACAATACGAAGCGCACGTTTATGTTCAACAAATGAGTGACTACGCGCGAAGCGTTTCGACAACGTCCCGTATACGTTCACATACCATTCATCCGATTACGATGAAACTTGGGTGAGATGTTGTGTACACTCCAGGGAAGGTTTCTGGCTGAGTACATCCATATTACAATATGTAGCGCAAGAGTAGAATCAACAAATGAGCGACGACACGCGAAGCGTTTCAACCAAGTCCCGTATGCATACATGTACCATTCGTCCGTAGCTATGAAACTTGGGTGAGATGTTGTGTACACGTCATGGAAAATTTCTGGCTTAGTAAATCCCCTATACAATATGCAGCGCACAAGTTGATTCAACAAATGAGGGACGACGCGCGAAGCGTTTCAAAAAAGTCCCGTATAAGGTCATATACAATTCTGCCGTTAGCGGTGAAACTTGGGTGAAATATGGTGGACACTCCAAGGAAGGTTTCTGGCTTAGTAAATACATTTCACAGTAGGTAGCACACGAGTAGATTCGACAAATGAACGACGACACGCGGAGCGTTTCAATACAGTCCCCTATGTCTTCATATCCCATTAGTCCGATAGCGATGAAACTTGGGTGAGATGTTGTGGACACTTACGTGGCGGTTTCTAACTTAGTAAATACATTTTACAGTAGGTAGCGCACGAGTAGATTCAACAAATGAGTGACGGAGCGCGAATCGTTTAAACAAAATCAGGTATGCGTTCATATACTATTCATCCGATTGCGATGAAACATTGATCAGTTATTGTGTAACCGCCAGGGAAGGGGACTTAGTAAATCCATTTCACAATAAGTAGCGCAAGAGTAGATGCAACAAATGGGTGACGAAGCGCGAAGCGTTTCAACAAAATCCCCTATTGCGTTTATATAACATTCTTCGATTGCGATGAAACCTTGATGGGTTATTGTGTACACGCCAGCGAAGGGCTTCGACTTAGTAATACATTTCTCAATAGGTAGCGCACGAGTAGATTCAACAAATGAGTGACAGCGCACGAACCGTTTAAACAAAAACCCCTATACGTGCATATACCATTCATCCGATTGCGATGAATCATTGATGAGTTATTGTGTACACGCCAGGGAAGGGTTTCGAATTAGTAAATCCATTTCACAATAGGTAGCGTACGAGTATATTCAACAAATGAGTGACAGCGATGAAACTTTTGAAAGTTGTTGTGCACGCTCCCACGAATGGTTCTAAATTAGAAAATCCATTTTACGATAGCTTAGAGGCAGTTAACATGTTGTGTATCCAAAAGCACTTCAAGAAACAGAATTTCAACGCCAACACTTTCTTTGATTGGCATTGCAACGCATGCCGGGTACAGCTTGTTTCTTATAAATGAAAATGGTGGCATCTAAATGGTGGACATTGTTAAAAATGATTTGATTTGCATAAAAACTAACGCGGGGGTCTTTGAAGCCGTTGATAAAGAATCTGAACGTTAACACCAGCATATATTTTGGGAGTATGTCATAAGTTAACTAGGTTGCGATCCGACAGCTAAAGCACAGTTTTATGCCATGGGACTCGGCAGACGTGGGTTCGGTCGTCCTTGAAATGATTTTCCGCTGTTTCCCACCTTCAACTCCAGGTAAATGCTGGGATGGTACCTTCTGATAGGCCACAGCCGCTTCCATCCATCCCCGTGCCCAATTCCATTCGCCTTCATTCATGTCATCTCTCATCAACTCCTCCCTTGTGGTTGGCGTCAGGAAGGGCATCCGGTCGTAAATCCACCAGCCACCCATCCCCGAATCCGTTGATCACGTGAATAATAAGTTTTTGTTGATTGTTTGAGATGCTTTGCGACGTCGTGGTCGTGTAGCCCCGTGTACTTGTGTGTGTGTGTGTAGAATTTGTCTGATAACCTGTGTCAGTGTGATGTCTGCACTAGTGTGTGTATTTGTAATTGAGGTAGGATTTGGGTAGGAAACGGCCGTGGCCTTAAGTTAGGTACCGTCCAGGCATTTGCCTGGAGTAGAAATAGGGAAACCGCGGAAACCCACTTCCAGGATGGCTGAGGTAGGAATCGAACCCACCTCTACTCATTTTTGTCTCACGAGGTTGAGTGTACCCCGTTCCAGCCCTCTGACCAGAATTAAATTTCTTGGGAGAGTCGGGAATCGAACAGCCAAGAATGCTAGTCTCTACCCAACGCGGCGGACATGTAACTTACTCCTAAAAGATTTGCTTGTGTTAACGTTTATCATCAACTTTGAGATCCCCTGCATTTGTTTTTATGCTAATCAAAACATCATCTACAGCAGAACTTAAAAGTTTTCGTTGCTATGTACATTTGTTAGAGAAATACATGGCGAGTTTTTCGCTAAGGTGTACCAATATGGGCTCATCAAGAGGCTTTTGGTGCACTCTGCTTGGTGCCCACTGAGATAGCAAACTGCGTGCTCCACACAGCCCCGCAACTCGGCATAAGCCTCTCTATAAAAATAGATGATTTGCTGCTGTTAATTACTCGGTCGTGAAAGCCGACATTCATTTTCTACTTTGTTATGTTTTAACGAAATGGATGCCTCAAGATGTTGTTAATAAATAAAATAGCATACTGTATTGTGCCCAACTCTAGGAATGGGTATTCCAAGATTCAGACACCTAGATATCAAGGGAAAGGCTACAGCCGCTTTTGAAAGTGGAGATATTTGAATATCGCGCTACATTGCTTCCAGAAGGAAATGGAAAGAATTTACAGCCAAGAGCATGTCAAGTGACGTAGCGAGTAATAGCAGAGGTCGAGGCTATTTATTGATTAAATAGTTAGCCATGGAGTAGAGACTTGAGACTTGGATCAGATTACTGGCACGGCCAAATGAAAGAGAATGCACTTAGTATCAAGTAAATCGGACCAGGGGTACCAGAGATATGAGGATTTCTAGATTTCAGCGTGATGCGGCGTGACCCTGACCGTTTTGAATAAAAGCCGGCCGGCACAGGCATCATTAGCTCACTTCGAATCAAGCTCTTGCCTAGCAAGATGCTACTACGCTGAGCCAAGGCACATGGTTGCCGGATCTACGCAGAAGTTATTTTCAAAGTTGTGATAGTCACAAAAGTGCTGCGCTACGAGTGGAACTTAGTAAGTTTCCGGCAGGGAGAATCACTAAGGTGATAGTTATTTTTCGACGGGCACTGGTGAAATATTTTATTTCTACATGGACATATGCTAGACTTTGTCTAGAAAGTACTTTGTCACAGTCCAGTAATATTCATTCAGTACTTGGATATTTTAGTCCAACTTAGTCAGTTTCATATTTGTAACTTAATAACCACTCCGATCTATCAGTATATTGAAGACCAGTCTATCACGGTGTTGTTCATTAGCCAACGCAGGGAAACTACATGTTGCTTCGCGCATGGTAGATGGTGTGAAGCCATGCCCAGGGAACGATCTTCAGAACAGCCGTTGATTGGTTTAGACTGTCAGTGTTTTCTTGTACTGAAAAGATTACCGTGAGTTATATTACAACTGACATATTTGAGAATAGATCACTTAGATCTGACCCCATTTAAGCGAAATGCTATGGACTTAATAGAAGTCAGCATTAAAATGGATCAGCAGTTACTTCAAACTTCAAGTAATATCTCCACTATGTCGTGTTAGACAGATTGTGGGTATATAATGGCGGCCGATACAAGGATTATACGTGCGTGTCCGACAGGGCATGTATCTGGATAAATCTGGTACAGACCAGGTTCACTACGCTTCAAGACCATCAAGAAATGTAAGCCACTTTTTGACTTTATATTATGCCTAGCTAATTGGAACAAACTCATTTTCTGCAGATGACCAACACATTTATTTTTCTTCGTATTTAAATCTTGCAATGATTTACGCAATACATATTAGAGTTATTCTGAGCATTTTCAGCACTCAGAACAGTTTAGGATCGATGACCGAGCAGAACGAGCATTTATTTGAATGTTTCATATTTTTGGGAAATCACGGAAAACAACCGATGTAATTGTAAAGTTAATAATTATTTTTGTTGAGAAATGAATATTTTATCCATATTCGAAGAATCGAACATGTGGATTCTCACATAATGAAATAATAATTAAACACATTTAAAATAATATGAATAATAATAATAATAATAATAATTTTCATAACTTTTCTAAATAATTCTTGGATCTTATATTTTCTAATAATCACATTTATTGAGAGAGAGCCTATGAAGTAGTTTAATCATTTCTAGTTTGGAACAGGAGATTTTCCGAAGGAGAGTGGTTAGCGCAAGCCCGCATTCAACCAATATTACAGTTCTGGTTGAACAGTTAATATTTGCAATGAGCAAAGTATATTTTTCAGATAACACGGAGAGGCATGAAACGGGAAGCAAATGATATTTGTATCAATTAGGATATTTTTGTATTTATATAAAATCATGACGTAAATACACACTCGAAAGTGAAATAAAGATTTTCATAAGTATGGTAAATTCACGGGTTGAACTGAATGGTAAAATAAAATAAACTTGTAAGTTTATTAATCTTCCAGTGTTGATAACAAGCAGAGGCTTGATTTATTGTATAAATTTTGGGAAGAAAATGTATGTGTGGATTAGTTGAAATGCCATTCCCAGGTGTGCATGTTTAAGTCGCAGGAATGAGGAGGTTTTTATTTGAGCATCAATCAAATAGCAGGTTCGATGACTAAGTGTTAAAGGAGTATTGGAACCACACATTGCGTCGTATGAATGACCCGAAGGTTATTTCTTAAAAACCATCAGTTCTTATTTCAACCTTGTTTACGGATTCCATTTAGACTTTGATTTTGCTAGAACCCGGATTTGTCATGATAGTATTTTGTTCTTCTTCAGAGGAAGACCTTTTGCCGTTGTTGTTGGAATATTGTGTTCTTACACAAATAATAGAATGGGCCACTGCCAATTAAAAAATAATTCTATAACCACGAATAATTTGAAGGATATTTTCAATCCTAGTGCCATGAACTAAATGAATTTGTTATGAAGCTACAATTCTTATTTCCGCATTCTGTCGAAGAATTGCAAGTTGTGAAAGTTACTAAAAGGGCCACAAATATAAATATTTTTCTTAATAATGATTCCAAGTGGAGAATCGAATAGTTGAACGGTCCAACAATTTATTGATCAAGTTGATGATTCAGAAATCATATATTTTTTTAGGAACTTGAAGTTCATAATCGAGTCACTTCTCGAAATGTTTAATGTCAGTAAAGCATTTAATTTTGTTGTGCTTCGCACAAGTTCTTCGATGTTATGCTCAAGGTCAAATACTTTTCAGAAGTTGTTATTAATATGTGTACATAATTTGTGTTGATTCAAAGATAATAATATTTTTTGACAATATTTTTTTGAAACTGGAAAAAGAAGTGAAAGTTAAAAATTCTACGAACAATTATTCTACGAGTGTTAATATTATGTAAAAATTCAACCAGTGAACTACATTATTTCCAGTAAAGACAATTAAATTTGAACTGGATTTAATCATAAATAATAGGAAAAGATTTTGGAACACAGTCTACAGGACTAATAATCAGACTTGTGTTTCCAAAGATAATTGTCCAATGTGTTGGAAAATTTCTGTATATTGTGTAAATAGTGATGTGGGTCGCCACACGTGAATGATGCCGCTTTGAGCATTATTATTTTGCAGTCAATTTTAACTTCAGAATAAAATGAGATAATTTTACATGATGTGTTATGCCCAGTTGAATCTCCTTCTATCCTTATTGTTGCATTGAGCCAAAAATCAGTAAAGCATTTTTTTCATTTGATGTCGTTTTTGCGATTAGCTTTAACCCATCTGGCGCTCCGGGATATTTTGACTCTCGTGCTGACTGATTCTTGGTAAAATGCATATGTGGTCGTGCGGACTTCGGTCTAAATGGGCACAGTATCAGGGTCTTGAAATCACTGATCACGGATTGGAAGTATTCCAAAAACTGGCGAACATTCCAGATAATACACACGTCAAAATAGTTTTGCATAATGCCGGCCAAGAGTCCTAGTGGTCTCAACCCCATTAGTCGTTCTTGCGTGGGTGTATATCAGCTGTGTAGCCAACGTTCGTCTGTGTCAATGAGGATAGATCTGTGCGAGTGTGGAGACTGCCAGTGAACCTATGCACGACCAACACATCCGAGACCGATACCAACAGGGAGGAGGTGGTGCAATGTTTGGGGTGGCATCATGTATGGTCACTGAACCCCTCTTGTGTACATCCCAGGGCGTATGTCAGGCATACTATCCAGGCACCTGAAGTGAAAGGCTATGCTGACAATTTCGTCCCAAATTTGACTTCCGTAGACGATAACGCTCGCCCGCACAGAGCTAGCATTGTCAATGCCTTTCTTCAGGAGAATGGTATTCACAGAATGGAATGGCCTGCCTATGCTCCCGATCTCAATTGTGTAGAGCAGGCGTGGACACTGCTTAATAAATAAGTCCGTCCTCACTTTCATCCCCACTGTGCGCCATGGCAATATGCAAAACGTTATGATGTGTGTAGTATCCATATAAACATTTTGTCGCTTGAAGTAGATGTAATAACACATGAAAGAACATTCAGAAATATGTTTTCAATTTTCATTTATTCATCATCTAAAACTTAACACATACCGTGTGTTTTCCGGAATATTCCGCGGTAATAAATTTGCCTTGCGATATATTCCGCAACGAAATTCCCAAACTAGTGGGTCGCGTACGGAATATTCCACGGTAATACCTTTGCCTTGCGATATATTCCGCATCGAAATTCCCACCCTAGCGTGTCGCGTACGGAATATTCCGTGGCAATACCTTTGCCTTGCGATATATTCCGCAACGAAATTCCCAAACTAGCGGGTCGTGTGCGGAATATATCACAGGCTCGTCAGTTTACATTTAATTACGGTAAGTGGAAGGAAAGCATTAGACAACCTTTACAAACGCATCAGGAAGAGGAAATGACTACGTGAATCATTTCATTTACAGTGTCAGGTTTGGTTAGAACTTGAGTTTGACCGTATCAGCTGATATTTGATTGTAATGGCGGGCTCGTACGATACAAATTTGGCTACGATTTCAAAGTATTTGGACCAATCAGACAGTGATTACAGTGATTTTGAAGACAGCGTTAAAGAGATTAAATAGTTTATCATCAAGTTACAATGAAACTGATGGATTGGGAGCAGTGGTGATGCAGATACAAGTGTAGTATTCAAGGGTATGCCTGCTTTCCGCGATGTAAATCCCATGGTTTTCTTGGACTGATTAAGATTTAGTACGGATTTCCTCGTTTTAAATGTCCTTCTAAACAATATAGAAAAGTAAATATAAAATAAAAAGGTTTAAAAAATGATCCTTAAAAATATGAACTCTTAAAAATTAGCATAACGTACTTCAGTGACACTGGAATGGTTAGAAGTCTTTGTTACTATGCACATCTGTTAGATGTCAATGTTAATTTACTTTTAGGGGCTTGGGACCAATTATTGCTCATCAGGCCCATGTAGTTAGGTCTGTGTTGAATTTGTCTGATAACCTGTATTTACAGTATGTGATGACTGTTGTAGTGTGTGTAGCTGTAGTCTATTAGGGACAGGGATGAGGTAGTTGCTCCGGGACTAGAAATAACGTATAACGTACTATGCCTGTATTTGCCTGGAGGTCATGTGAAAACAACCGGGGAAAACACATTCAGGATAGCCGCTGTCAGCGCCGGGATTCGAACCCACGATCTTCGGACTTGCTGCAGCTGCCCGCGCGGTGCATTTGTTGGAGGAACGAATGGCGAGTGTAATAATGCAATCGCTTGGAATGACAATGATTTTTTTTTCTCGCAGGATATTTGTGAAATTTTGATAAAAATGGGTCTGGCAGAACTAACAGCTAAAGTAATACTGATCGTCCGCCGTCCAAAAGATACACCGACAGATAGGCACACGTGCTTCACCTTACGATTGAACTAATAACCCTGATTTCAACTCATTTTTAATGAAAAAGTGACAGGCTAACAATTCATTTTTACGAGAACAAGTAGTTCCGTGAAGAATGACATAGCCTATTTTCATATGCTCTACTGGTATTTTCGATTTCAAAAGTCTCCCGTCAATTAAATAGATCTTCCATGTGACTGACTAACTAGTGTATTTGGGTGTGTGATGAATGTTTGTGATAACCTTAACTGAGAATCGAGAGGCAAGCAATTTAACCACTGCCTCTTCACCCCCACCCTCCCTCTCCATTTCAGTTTTAGTATAAGGTGAAATATGACCTTGGTACAATGATATATTCGCAATGATTTTAATTCACAGATGACACAATCATGTAAGTTGGGTCTCAATTGATAATGTGTAACGTGCATAATATCACATGTCAACAAATGTTATCGTAGCACAAATACTTGTCAAGATACAATATTTCAGTTTTAGTAAAAGGTGAAATGTGACCATGATGAAATGAATATTCGCAATTATTTTAATACACGGATGACAGAACCAAGTATTAGTATTAGTCTGTCGTTACATCGAAGGAAAAATAATAGGGCTCAGTAACGTTTGCAGGATATGCTTGCAGTGCATTATTACCATACGGGATACAAGCAGAGAAATATCGACCTTCCTGATAACAACGCTAGTTGGGCTGCATACAAAAATAAACATTAGAGGCATCTGATTCACCTGGCATATGAATGTAACACTAAAGAATAGCTTACCAAAATATTTAGTTCATGGTACTGGTTTAAAATTTTCAGAAAGATTGGCTCAATTGAAATTCAGTAAGAGATGTTTCATTTCATAAATTAAAATACGTATAATTTGTAATTTATGATACCTACAATAGAAAATTGGGGCATATGATCACACCCCTTAAAATAGTCACCACCACCACTACAATAAAATGGCATGCAGCATTATAAAACGTTCAGTAGCGGTTAATTATAACACCTCCTGAAGATGAGGAGGCATCACTCTGTAACGAGTCACTGGAGCTAATTTTAAGAAAAATCATATGCAGGGCTTCTATAATTTACGAAAAGTAAGCTAGATAATATTCATTGCCGTAAGATAAGGATTGATGTGGTGGTTCATTACACGTTAATTTAAGAAGCGTAACATCATGACCAGACTTCAAGTTGTACGCGGAAATTCATTTCGAACAAAATAATGACGCCTTGTGTTCCTTCTTGTAATACTTAGCGCATGCCGAGGTTGACAAATAAAGTACTCGTTGTGACTCCATCAAGTCAGATATTTCACGAAGGGTCGCAATATCAATCACTGGAAATTCATGAGTTGACTAGGCTGGTAAAATGTAAAATAATGTTTTACAGCATCTGCCTAAATGGTCCCGTCACTTCATGAGAAGACCTGCCAGATGGTGCAACTAATCCTTTCAACACTAAATGCCGACTTTTCATGAAATGACTAGGATTTTCATTAAGTGACGGATTTCACTATCTGCCTACGACATGTTGAGGAAATAATTCTATTTACATCCATTTCCTCCTCTCTGTTCTCTTTACATCAATTTCCTGCAAAATTATAAGGAATGTTTGTCATGAAAACACAGTCAATTATTTTATGAAGACATTAATTTAAAAAGCGATCAAGCTGTACACAAAAATAATATATTTTAGAAGAAGTTTCTGAAATCCCAAAGAAATTAAACACAATTTTATTGAATAACGATGTATTGGATTTACTGTATTTCGTTTCAAATTACTTAACCGCCATTTCTAGCTTTATAATTAAAGGCAAAATTATTGAGAATTTTCTCCCGGAGAAGACTGCAGTGAAATGCATCTTGTCATTCAACATCAGCTATCACCTGTTATGCTTTCAGAGGTAGCCTATGTCAGTGTCGATAGTTTGAGAGAAGCCCGTTAATGGAAAATATGTTTGACACGATATGCAAATAAATAAATAGGAATAGTTAACGTTTTCGTCGTTTTAGCCATCATTACTTCTTCCCATGGACGTGTGCAGTAGCCAATGTATTTCTAAAAATAAAACTACAACAATTCGTATAGTGTCGGACTTTTTGCAGGTCGACTGTAGGAAGAGGTTGGGCTGGAATGTACTGTATTGTGTGCTGGCCTGGCAAGCAGGTCGCACCATGGATGTTTGCCAGACTAGACTGGGGAGTGTGCTTTCTACAATGATTCATTTGCAGCCAAATAGTGGGGGAGTTCTCATGAAGCGTACCCCTCCCAATTACCCAAATTGCAGTATTTACTGTACACATTGCAGTATCGAATAAGTATAGAACAAGGAGGCTGTAAAGAAAGAAAGAAAGAAAGAAAGAAAGAAAGAAAGAAACAAGTGGATTTAAACAAACGCATATCTAGTACTGTACCTATACACTTACATTCCCTAGGTTTATTATGATAATGTATTTTATGTTCGACCCTGACTATTATATGTCAGAAAACTGTATCATAATGATGGTCATTATAACACTATTTTTCATTATGAAACAGTTTCTCCCACCAATCACAGCTCAAGAAACAGTTGTTTGACCAATTAGATAAGGATAACATCGCACCTACACTGAGTTTCAAGGCCTTCTAATTTAAATTTCACTGCATTGCCTAGTGTCATAGTGGGGTAATCGAAGAGGCCATGGTCAAATACAAGGCATTCCCTGCGTCTCATACGTTCTGTTTAATACATAAAACTGGCGATATCTCGACAGATATTTATGAATATTTATGTTCGAACAAAAAATAGTTATAATAATTATCGTCGAACATAAACAGTCGTATGCAACTCGCCTATACGGAAATTATAAAACTCGCATACGCTCGTTTTATAAACATAATCGTGTCTTAATTATTGCCATTATAGGTTCGTTGCATAATGTGCTATTACTTTCCACGGGTGAAAAGGCAATAATAAATAATAATAATAAATGAACTAATTCTTTCACTTTTTATATACCGGCCTATCAAAGGCAGCTATCATATTGGTGTTGTTGTTGCTAATTCATTGTGGGGACTTGGGACATCTTGGTCATCAGCCACATGTAGTTGGGTGTGTGTGTTGAACTTGTCTTAACGTGTAATTATGTGAACACTGTAGCAGTAGGCTATATGTAGCTGTAGTAGGGACAGGCATGGGATAGGTAGTTAGTTAGTTATTGTTGTTTTAAGGGGCGGAACTACGAGGCACCCCGGGTCTTGAAGTAAGGTACTATCCCGGCATTTGCCTGGGAGGAGTGTGTGAAAACTCAGGGAAAACCACACTCAGGACAGATGCTGTCTGCGGGAACCTGCGATCTCCAGACTTGCTGCTGCTGCCCTCACGACCGTGGTGCACGATTTCACGAGCACGGCTACGTCGCGGGATGATATCATATTTAATCGACTGCGGAGTTTAGTGCTTAATTGAGTGGGGAAGCTCTCATGAAGCGTATCTCTATATCAAAACACACACTTCCTTTTGTATAAACATTCATAACGAATCTAATTCACGATTCTCTCTCTCTTTGATGCGCCATACTATTTGTATCCATTGGCTAGGTTTGTTCGTCAGTAAACTTCTCTTCCGTATCAAGCAAGTATCCTGGCAGGCTTATTAATAAACGTGCAGAATCCCTACTAGAGGCTCAGCACCGTGCACATGCATTCCCCCACAAACTGAGCACGGGATAGTTTTTCATTCAAGTTCTGGAAACCATTCATTAGTCATGAGGAAGTCTGCGAGATTTGTAGCTCCTCCCGAGTCCAAGCACTTCCGTAATTAAGGCTTTAGCGTTGTAACGCTGAGATATCTCGTCCCCCGTACACAAAGGCAACGAATGTGCATTTTTTAAGTTTTGAGTTATGCACAGTTAAACTTTCCGCCATTACATTATGTACTACTAACACAAAGAATCCCCCTCGACACACCGGAAGGCGGAGGTAGATTTCACCGGACAAACAAAAATATTTCGAATCACTAAATTTACCAATTGTTTTATAACTACTGTATACTCCGTCCAAGCAATCTGTGAAGTGCCAGTGTGAAAACACGTCGTCTGCGCACGGGAATGACTCGGCTGACTGGTCCAATGAGGTGCGAAGCCGCTGAGTAATTAGCGCAGGAGGGTGGCGCGACCTTGGCTTCAACCAATGGTTCAATGGTAGACTGCCCATCTTCTTATAATTCCGAAAATATTTTGCTCATCCTTTGGCATAAGGGTGGGTCATATCAGATTTTTTCAGACAAAAGTTTTAAATAACTTTTACTGGACTATTGACCATTTTAAAACTGTTTTGATATTGTGCCTATTAAGGGTGGTATGTCTTTTGTTCTCCAAAAACTCAATGTTGTTCACCCCGTTGGTCAATGGTTAGTGATATCAAAATACTTTACTAACATAAGATTTTGGCCCTTATCCGAAGAATTGTATGAACTTTCAATGGATTCGATTTTTCGCATATTAAGAAAGTTATAGCTACGTTTCATTCTTTTCGAGAAAAAAAAGTCGCCGATGTCCCCATTGGTGCGATTTTTTCCATTAACCAACTCGACTGATATTTTGATTGGTTAAACAGTATTATGTATAAGTTTCAAAGTGATTAGTGCAAAACGACGATAGTTATCGCGTCCACAAGAAAGTGTTGTACCTATAACATAAACTTTTAAACTGACTGTGGTTTTGAGGTCTCGGGAACGTGAAACGCAAAGATATGTCGACATTTTCCGGAATTCGCAAAATGGTAGACTATCCATTGCAATACTGTAGGTAGCTTTCTAATGAAATCTACCTAAAATGGCCAAATATTTGGTATGATCTGTCATCCTTCGAGCTTTTATACCGATATATTGAAGCTTCCTGGACACAACCACTGGCAGGTCAGTGGATGTCAGGAAATAATATACCAGTAGGCTACTATTATCTACGGCATCTTGTGACAATTAAGTTAGGCAGGGCCCAGAAACTGAATCCAGAACCTTAGGATGTTTAGAACTGAGCCTGAAGCTTCTACTCGCAAAATGATTCTGCAATACAGTATTTCTAATAACCTAACCTATGTTCATTTTATGTATTCTTTTTAAATTCTAAAACAAGTCTGTCCGTCTCTTATTATTCCTTTTTCAATATGCCATCTCTTGATGATTGAAGTACATTTACATTTGTCTGTTGGCACAGGCTAGAGCAAAATGTGGCTTTTCATCGATGTCTCAGTCTCACTCATGGCTGTACCGACAGCAGTGGCTACGCTCGCTAAAGCGCAGCGTTAGGTCACGGGGCCAAGCTCTCTGCTGACTCGGTAGACGCGTGGGTTCGTGCCCCACCGTCGGCCGTCCTTGAAATGATTTTCGGTGGTTTCCCATTTTCGACACCAGGCAAGTACTGGGACGGTACCTTCTGACAGACCACGGCCGCTTCCTTTCACATCCTTGCTCAGTTTCATTCAGCTTCCTCCATTCCATTTCTCATCCCGACGCGCAGGTCACCCACGGGCGTCGACTAGAAAGACCTGCACTCGCCCTCTCAGGAGGTCACACGACCAAAAATAAACTCATGGCTGTGATTATATGGAAGCTACTGAGGTATGGGTGATGCTTAGTAATGACATTCAGGGCACAGTCAGTGCCTGTGGATGCTGTGAAAGTTTCTACTCATAGGGTTATTACTGCTGTTCAGACTCAGTGAGGAACGAAATGACAATCTACCTCACTCCTCATATGCCTCAATATGCCTTGGGTTTTAGTGGGTATCTACCCACATAACCTAACGGCGGTACTTTTGTGGATCCAACCAGCCTTCGGGCTGACTACCTAACAAGCAAACAATGGGGTCGGGGATAAAATAACATGAATCTCTATGTGGTGGAAGGCTTTATGGCCGGATGCCTTTCATGACGCCAATCTTATGAGAGGATGAGGGATGGAATGCACGAAGATAAGTGAAACTGGGTAAGGAGCTGGAAGGAAGCGACCATGACCTATTAGACCGTACAATCCTAGCGTTTGCCTGGAGCGCCGGAAAACCATAACAAGGACGGCTGACGGTAGAGTTCGAACCCACATGTCAATCCAGTTTGGAGATAGCCTGGCCCCATGGACTAGCGCTGCACCTTAGCGAGCGTAGGTAAATTCTAAAACCAGTATCGTCATAGTAATAAAGTATACAAATTAGTAACTCAGAATTTTTCGCACATTTAAGGCTAAACCTGGTAGGAGAGGAGTATTAGGTACCGGTATATAAGAGGCGTTAGTGAAACATTTATCAAACTGTATAGCTCACAGCGCCCGTCCAGAAGCTTCATATTTTAAAAATAAATAACTTTCTACGTTTAAGGGCAGTAATATGGAACTTTGTAAGTCTCTTACTTTTACAAAGCCAAAAGAACAGCGACTCCATACGTTGATGATGGCGGATGGGCGTTTGGGGTTTACCCGTTAGGGAATTCAGAAAAAACTTGAGGTTTCGGGCACAAATAGGAATCATAAGGGAAAGTATGGAAGAGACCAATAATGAAGTTTTACTCTGAGATTGTATTTTATAATAAACAAACAATGAAAAAAGTAACACTTGCAATTCAAATATAATATTAAAAAAGTAATAAATGAAGTTAATTAATAATTGTTTCGCCAGGAAACAGATTAGCGCTTGCAAGCTAAAATCCTTATCACTTTAAAATATTAATAAAAATAAAGGTTCATGAAGCGTCGAAAATGACTGTTATTTTTAAAGAGCATTCATAGGTTTAGAAAACTTAACTTTGTTGTTGAAGAAAATTCTGGTAGGTTATGGTAAGACTCGGTAGATCCATACCACCGATAATACGTGAAGAAAGATACGCCAGGATCCTTCTAAAACTTCCTGCTGAAGCATACCAGCTGCGTAGTATTTCCAGTGGTTGGAGAATGATGCGTTTGCCCGCTCAGGGCTAGGAAGCGGGTGTCAGTCTGACGCCCCCAGAGCACCTGGGTTCAGTTCCATCCAGTGGTTGGAGAATGATGCATTTGCCCGCTCAGGGCTAGGAGACAAGTTGTCAGTCCGGCGTCTCCAGAGCACCTGGGTTCAATTCCATCCCGTGGTGTAGGAAAATTTGATTAAAAATAATGTCACCAGCGGATAAGCGCAGTAGAGATGCTAAGGGGCTCCTAAGCCAAATCCCGTTATTTATGCAAATGAAGGGGGCGTGGCAGGGTCAATGACCTTGAGGTCATTCACCCCAAGGTCGTCCACCACCCTCAAGGTCATCAGAACCCGGAAGGTAAACAAACCAGGAAGGTCCAAGAACCGGTTTGGGGGCGTGGGTGGAGGAGAAGGAGGGGGGGGGGAGGTGGCAGGGTGAAGGAGCAAGGTGTGGGGGTTGGGGGCGGGGGTTTAATGAACGGGAATGTAAACAAATGGTTGAGGGAGGGGGGAAAGGATTGAAGAGGATCTGCTTGAGAGACCCTCTTTGGTCCAGCCTGTTGGTCGACTGAACAACTGCTCTGCTGGTCACTTGTCTTATATAGCTTTGTGTTGTAGCCGATTGGTTCCGAATGCAGCCGAAGGATTCCGATTCTCCATTTGTGCTGACCCGGGAGATTTGAATGGCTTACATTCACGTGTCAGAATAATCAGATTTGAACGGTCAACCGGTGTGTGACGTCACAGGAGAGTTGACCCCTGAGCTAATTTTCAAATTTGCCTTTATTATTATTATTTTTATCACCATGTTGTTTGGGGACGAGGGGTTGAATGACCTCAAAGGTAAACAAACATGACTGATGCTGAACCGGGTTTTATTGAATCTAATGAACAGGTTGTGGAACTCTGTGGATGCGGCGTAGGTCATGGACGGTAGTGTTCTTAACGGGATTGAGAGGGTGGGGAATGAATGGGAAACATGAATGGAGATGGATGGTGGTGGTTGTTGAACCCTGGCGTGGTAGGTTGGCGAGTAAACAAACGTGAATGAAGATGGAACTGTGAATGGAGGTTGTGCTGTTAACATCAATGGTATCTAGAGTAGTGAATGGGTAATGGTAAACAAGTTAGATTTAAACGGTCAACCGGTGTGTTGTGGACGGGAATGGTCTTTGATGAGGTAAACAATAACAATAACTGGATCCTGTGGAAGTGATCTAATTAAAACAAAGATCAACAAAAAAGTAAATTTATTTTTAATTTGTTAAAAAATTATTTCTTTGATTCTTCTCCTCCACCTTCTCCTCTCCTTATCCTTCACTTTTCTCTTCCCCCTCTCCTTCGCTTTCCCCTTCTCTTTCTCCTTCTTCTTCTTCCCGTTCAATTTGGTTTATTGCCGCCATGACGGTGGCCAAGAAACGTATCAAACACGGATCCGTACTGAATCTATAAAAGAACAAAAAAAAACAGTGTCTTAAAACATTGCAACATTCTTGTACATTGACTTATAGGACTGAGGTTTGAATTTAAAAAAATATAATTTCAAAGGAAAGCGATTCAATTAAAATCTTTAGTTTAATCTTGTTTTGTGTAATGCAATTTCAAATTAAATCAAAGATGTGTGTGCATGTGTTGATGACTGTGTAGTCCTTACTTTTGTGAACGTGGTGATGACTGTGTAGTCCCTACTTTTGTCTACACAAAGCGAATGATTGGTGTAAGATGCGTCAGCAGTTCAAATAACACGTGAACAAATTGTATTTATATAAATTGAGACACAGTAACATATTGGCTACACCACTGACAGTAGGTAATTAGCGCAAAACAATTGGGTGGAAACCCTTAGTTCAAAGGTAATCATGTATAGTCCTCATTTAACTGGAGCTGTAGAATTTTACAATGCAAGTGGACTGTGAAATTGGCTAGTGGATGGCGGCAGGAGATGTAGCCCATGAAATGGGCTATAAAAATGTTCATACAGCGATAAATTATGTTGGTTGTTAAAATGAAGTAGAGTGGATCTATAAAAAATGAAGAGATTTTAATAACCAAACCTTGTTCACTTTCATTGTACACTTCCTGTCTGCAATAAAAGTTGAAATATTTTCTCAAACATAATTTGCACTGTTGTCTACTGAGACAAGAGAAAGCTTTCCCCTCAAGACCTAATTCTATGTAATAGCCAGTGTAGCACTTCTGTTGTTATGAAATGAATGCTGTTGAAATGGAACCGGTGTGGATGAATGGTAACAGTACTCTGTACAACTGGTTGATGAGCTGTATGGCTCAACAGTAACAGTCTTTCCTGCTGTGACCAAGCTCGCAGGATTGATTTCTGATGCAGTTGCATGCCATTAACAAACAAAAAACTTAAAATGAAACTCCTGACTGTACGAGGTTGGAAGAGAACACAAGAAGACGGAGAGGAGCCCAACACAAGTAACTGGAAGCAATGTTGGACTCAGCTTTTGACTTTGTGGTTGCCAAGCCACGTCCTATAAGATGTGAGCCCCCTTGGGAGAAAAAAAAATGGTGTGATTGTATAGTCTTTGCTTTTTTGAATGTGCTGATGACTGCATAGCTCCAGCTATTGTTTACACGTTGTGAGTGATGGCTGTAAAAAGTACCAACAGTTGAAATAACATGCGAATAAATTGTACTGATATAAATTCAGTGTCTCCAACAAATTAGCTCGCATCCATGACTGAAGGTAATTAACACAAAAATAATTGGTAGTTAACTTGTAGTTGAATGTTAAACATATATATAGTTTACAGTGAACTGGAGCTGATGATTTTAACAATATAATTGGGCAGTGGTAACCTGATGGTCAGCGGCATATAAAAACCGCAATGAAACACGGTCATAAAACACAGTCTCAATAAAACAGTCATAAACCGCCAGACAGGTATAAATTATTTTGAATGTTAAAAATGAAACTTAAACCGTTTGGCTCCATGAAACCAACCCCTGTCACTAGTATGCATATAAAAAGTGAAACATTTCCATGCTTACTAAGAGAAGAGAAAGCTTTATCCCATTACCTAATACTATGTAGTACTCAGTGTAGCCGCACCTGAATTCTGGCAGAAACAATTCCTGAATGCATTTGTTTTTTAATTTTAAGTGAAACTTTTGTCTGTTCAACTGACGGGTTTTCTTTAACAGTAATGGCTCCTTGCCTGCTGTGCCCAAGGTTGAAGGATTGATTTTTGGCCTGCTGTGCCCAAGGTTGCAGGATTGAATCTTGACACAGTTGTCCGCTATTAACAAGTGCTTCTAGCTGTGTGGCTCAGCAGTAATAGGCTTGATTGCTATTACCATGTTTGCAGAAACAATTTTTGAATGCATTTGTTTTTTTAATGTTAAGTAAAACTTTTGCCTGTTCAACTGGTTTTTTTAACAGTAATGGCTCCTTGCCTGTTGTGCCCAAGGTTGAGGGATTGATTCTTGGCGCAGCTGACTGCTATTAACAAGTGCTTCTAGCTATGTGGCTCTGCGACAATAGGCTTGCCTGCTGCGCCCATGTTTGCAGGAACAATTGCATATTCTAGCTTTGTGGGTAATTGGTTATACAAAATGGACTTGTGGAAGTGGACTGGTGATGGTTGTAATACAAGAGCCATAAAACAGGTCAAACTGTAATACGTTATGATGGTTGTTAAAAAGACGTACAAAAATATAATGGACACATTAAAATGAAGACGTGAATAACCCAGCCCTGGTTTTTTTTGTTTGCGCATACTAAGTTCACATGTGCATTGCCTAACAAGACGCATCAATCAACACTTACTCTTCCCAATTGTAACATAATAGCTCAACAGTAACGTACATGCCTGCTGTGACCAAGGTTGCAGGATTGATTCCTGGTCCAGTTACCTGTTATTATCAAGTTTCTCTGACTGTGTAGCTCAGCAGTAACAATCTTGCCTGCTGTGATCATGTTCGCAGGTTCGATTCCCAGCGTGTAAATTACATAAATACTGGACGCAAAAAGGGAAGTTAGACTCTTGGCGGACTAGGAGTTTGTAATATAATAATTATACAAATACTGAACACAAAAGAGAAGAAAAAAATGCAACAAACAAAATGTGCTTCAGAACAAGGTTAATATATAATCCAACTCTTGGATACTTAGTTAGGCTTTAATTTAAAATGTGAGTGGATAAACACTTTGTTTAAAAAGCAAAATTGAACAATCTCCTTTTTCCTAGCTTTATAAAAATATAATAAAATGAATATCACTCACATTAACGCATCTAATGACGCAGAGGTGTACCACTCCTCGTCTTCATTATCTTGATGATTTTCTGACGACATTGTACAAGATACCAATTCCCTGTAAGGGTCACATCCTTTTATACTGTGGCAAGTCTGTGCGGGGAAAGTGACCTTACTAGTGAAAGTAGGTTAGCACGTGTGTTGGCTCACCTTGGAAACAGTATATAAGGGCAAGTCAACCACAGTCAAAATCAGACCAGCCCACAAGATCATAGCATTTGCTTCGCATCGCATCCAGAGCTTCAAATAGGTAAGCAACACAAGAATTCTAGTATCTACAAATGGTTACACAGTCAACCTTAAAGATTATTCAAGTTGTTATATGTGACTATACTATTGCAAATCTAGTGGTCATTAGCCGGCTTTAACGCTAGCTAACAGAAGTAGCTGTACTTCGCTCTATCGAGCTAGTTACGGGAACTGAGCACCACTAGAAGACTTATGTCTAGCAAATACGGTCTGTATAAACATTTGTTAATTTAGTTTAGAGTCTGGGATGGGAACACACACTACTCAAGTGGTTATATGTGACTATATTATTGCAAATCTATTGGTCATTAGCCGACTTTAACGCTAGCTAACAGAAGTAGCTGTACTTCGCTCTATCGAGCTACTTACGGGGACTGAGCACCACTAGAACACTTATGTCTAGCAAATATGGTCTGTATAAACATTTGTTAATTTAGTTTAGAGTCTGGGATGGGAACACACAATACTCAAGTGGTTATATGTGACTATATTATTGCAAATCTAGTGGTCATTAGCCGGCTTAAACACTAGCTAAGTCTATATGTGACTATATTATTGCGAATCTAGTGGTCATTAGCCGGCTTTAACACCAGCTAAGTCTATAGACTAGGGTTTGAGTTATTTGTTCTTGGCATGCTGGTGGCGGTTACTTAAACCTTTTAGATTTTTTTTCTAAAACACGTCATATTAACTTTCAGAACCAATATGTCGGAAATAATGCTTGCGAATTCCATAGGACGAGCTACCACCCCTGAAACAAAGCGTTTTCAGGACCTGGAAGTTAATGAGTCCTACTTGGTGACGGCAGTTCGCAGGGTAAAGACCAAATTTGGCGAGAGAATTGTGTGCGAACTTGAAGAATTTGCTGTCTTTCTACCAGCGAGGTTCACGGAACTCACTGAAGAAGCAGTAAATGATCTTAACAAAGGAACCATTTACTTAAAATATTTAGGTCTTGAGAATAAACGGTGTCTGGTTGAATTCACTGAAGAAAAAAAATTAAAAATTTGTTAAAACAGAATTTGCAGAGACAATAAACCCTTTCTCTTTTTTTCTCTCTGCAAACTGTTTATTGTTTTGTAGTTGTGTCGTCATGTCAGCACCAGACCTGAGTTGGCAGGAGGTGGATAGTTGTTTTCATAACAAAATTTATAGCATTAAAATTAATAATGATGCCAACATTTTAGACCCAAATGAATTTTTAAACATTAGCTACAACATTTTTCAAAACAAAATAGAAAATTGTTCAACGCTGAACTATTATGTGATTTTGTCATTGTAAAACAAGGTGAGGAAAAAACAAAGCCAATCTATTTACATTCAAAAATGTGTGAATTATACCAAACTGCTAATATACACAATTGGTACAGTGAAAACATTATTGATAAGCTAATGACGCGCTTTGCCGAGTTTCAAGAATTAGAAAGCGGTAAATCGCTAGAAGCTATTATTCACCTTAAAATTAATGTATGCACCTTTGATCCAATGAACAGTGGTTCCGCTCATGTTGCTTTACCTGAGCAGTTGAAAAAACGTCACGCAGTCATTAACGTAGACAATAACGATGTATTTTGTTTTGTGTGGGCGCTTGCAGCGGCGTTAAGTCCTGCAAATGATCATACATACAGAATGGGTAAATATAACAAGAAATTTATGTAATTAATGATCAGTCTAAACTTAACAGACATAAACTTTCCAATGGACCTCAACACCATCTCTTGTTTTGAATCAAAAAATCCACTTTACTCCATTAATATATATGGAGTTGAAGTGGACAAAGTTGTGTGTCCATTGTATATGACAAAGGCAAAAAAGAGAGGCATTTTAATTTATTGTACATTGAAGGTGAAGTGTGCAATCATTATTGTTTTATTAAAAATCTTGCCAGACTAGTTGGTCCACAAGTCACAAAGAGTAAAACCAGGGTACATATATGTGATCGTTGCCTCCAATACTTTAGAAGCAGTCAAAAGTTGACAGCACATACTATTGATTGCGCCACACAACCAGCTGTAAAAATTACATTTCCAGAAAAGGATAAAGCCAGTATGAAATTTCAAAATGTGTGTCGGCATGATCCACTTCCATTTACAGTATATGCAGATTTTGAATGTTTAACCACGCCCATTGACACGTGTACCCCGGACCCATCACGTCCGTACACTCAACCATTACAGCATCACGCGCCATTTAGTTGCGCCTTAAATGTGATTTGCGAATATGATCCTTCGCTTTCATACTTTAAATTGTATCGCGATGCAGATGCTGCTGCTTGGTTTTAAATGAATTGGATGAGTTGGCAGATAAGGTGTTCAATATCCTGGAAAATCCAATTCCGCTTCAAATGTCGGATGCAGACGAGGTGGCCTTTGCAACAGCAACCACTTGCCACATTTGTCAAAAACCATTATTACCAAGGGACACACCTGTAAGAGACCATAATCGGTACACTGGCAAATTTAGAGGAGCGGCTCATAGTGCATGTAATTTGGCCTATAAAAGAGTGCGCTATATTTCTTGTTTCTTACACAATATGTCGCGTTACGACGCTCACTTAATTATTAAGGAATTTGTCAATCTGGAAAACCAAAAGTTCAGTTTAATTCCACAAAATCATGAAAAATTTATATCGTTTTCAAAATGGCGGAATGGAATCAGTATAAGATTTTTAGATTCATATAGATTCCTCGCATCGTCATTGGATGCACTTGTTCAAGGGCTTCACCCGAACAATTTGCATTCCGTACGCCAACATTTTACAGATGACGAGCAATTTGAATTATGTATTAGAAAAGGGGTGTTTCCATATAATTATGTAAACCATTGGGCATGTTTACAGGAAACGGCACTCCCTTCAAAAGATAAATTTTACAACAATTTATCAAAAAGTCATATTTCTGAAGAAGACTATCTACACGCCCAAAAAGTATGGGACGTGTTCAAGATATCAACTTTGGGGGAGTATGCGGATTTATACCTCAAAATTGATACACTACTTTTGACAGATGTATTTGAACGCTTTCGCAAGCTGTGTCTTGAAATTTACAATCTAGATCCAGCCCGTTACTACACCCTTGCTGGATATAGTTGGGACTGTATGTTGAAGATAAATGGAATAGAACTTGAACTATTAACAGATATCAACATTCTGCTCTTTTTTGAACGTGGAATACGTGGCGGGCTTGTATCGCTTGTGCAAAAAATGCTAAAGCAAATAATCCCTATATGGACACATACAAGCCAAAGCAGCCTACAACATACCTCACCTACCTGGATTGTAACAATTTATACGGATATGCTATGGAAAAACCGCTTCCGTTTCAAAATTTTCGATGGTTGACTTCAGATGAAGTTTCAAATTTTAATCTACAGGATGCGTTGAGCAATGATAAACGTGGCTATGTGCTAGAAGTTGACTTATTGTACCCTCGCGAGATACACAATGATCATTCTGATTTACCATTTTGTGTTGAAAAACTGCAACCTCCCAGTTCACGCTCAAACAATAAAAAATTGTTGGCTACGTTAAACTCAAAGGATCGGTACGTCATACACATTGAAAATTTAATGCAATGATTGAAACATGGTTTGAAACTACATTCCATTCATCGCATTATTTATTTTGACCAAAAACCATGGTTACAACCATACATGCAATTAAATACTCATTGTCGTCAGCATGCCAAGGCTACTTTTGAGTCCAATTTTTATAAATTAATGAACAATGCATGCTATGGTAAATCCATGGAGAATATTAGAAAACATAGAATTATTCATTTGGTGAACCACTGGGACGGACGATATGGTGCGCGAAAATATATTGCAATGCCCAATTTCCATTCTGTACGAGCCATTAACACTGATTTAGTAACTATTGAATTAACAAAAACTGAAATCATGTATAACAAACCAATTTACCTGGGAATGGTAATACTTGACTTTTCAAAATTTATAATGTATCAATTTCATTATGAGTTTGCCAAAACAAAGCTTGGTGATGTCAAATTACTGTATATGTATACAGTCTTATTTATCAAACCAATAAGACTGATGTCTACTCTGTGATGAGACAACATCCAAGCTATTTTGATACCTCAAACTATGAGGAAAACAATATGTTTGGCATAATTCCCATTAATAAAAAACGCATCGGTCTTTTTAAGGATGAGTGTGCTGGCGATGTATTGACTGAATTTGTTGGATTGGCACCAAAATGTACGCATTTTCGACACAAAAAATAAAGGTCAATGCAAAGCAAAGGGTGTTATGCGTAGCGTCACACAATTCCTCAATGTTGACGAATATCGATGTGTACTCGACACAAACACCTCTCGCTTGTGCCAGCAAACTCGAATTCTTTCAAAGAACCATAACATTTACACTGTAAATCAAAATAAAACATCGCTGTCAACCTATGATGATAAACGGCAGTGGGATGGTGTAAATAGTTTGCCTTTTGGACATTTTCACACCTAGTAAATAAGAACACACTTTTATTTTTCAATAATTTATTGTATGTTGTACAAGAAGATGAAAGCCTCCGTGGCTTAGGCGGCAGCACGCCGACCTCTCACCGCTGGGTCCGTGGTTCAAATCCCAGTCACTCCATGTGAGATCTGTGCTGGACAAAACGGAGGCAGACAGGTTTTTCTCCGGGTACTCCGGTTTTCCCTGTCAAAATTTCATTCCAGCAACACTCTCCACTATCATTTCATTTCATCTGTCATTCATTTAATCATTGCCCCAGAGGAGTGCGTCAGGCCTCGGCATCCGGCACAGTTCGTATCCTCGCCGCTAGATGGGGGCTTCATTCATTCCATTCCTGACCCGGTCGGAGACTGGAAGCAGGCTGTGGATTTTTCATGTTGTACAAGAAGATAACCAAACATATTTTGTGAATACTATGATCTGGTGGGCTGACTCTCAATAACACTGGTGGACTGGCTCACAAATAAATAATTAACAATATTTGATTCATGTTTATTTCTTTGTCCTTTTCCTCACTAATACACCACCACCACCCATCATTAGCTTTGACTCCATAGCTCCTGCCACGACCAAGGCTGCAATCTTCTCACCAACAGAAGCTGTAGATGATGCCACACGCTGCATGGCCTTGCTTTGAAGAATGCGGTCTGCAACATGACGTACTTGTGCATTCTTGTCGCTGTAAGCAATGTCATGATCCCTACACGCGGCATCCAATGTGTTGATTCCAGAGTCCCCTTGTGCTAGGCGTTTGCCTAGTTTAGTTCCAGGTCCACAAAATTGATAGCCAGGAATATGCAGTTCAATGGGAAGTACATCAATGGCCTTGTTAACTAGACCATGACCAGTAAAGGACTGATATATCTTTTTCAAGCGTTGTCTTACTTTTTGGCGCTGGCGATACTGCTGCTGCTGCCTCTTCTTTCTCTTCTTCATCGCAACCATGGAATGATGAAACAAAGTCTTTACAAGACAGTATATTTGTATGCCCGTGGTACAATTTGATGAGTTGACACGTTCCACACTGTTTAATGGAGGGCATTTTAGTGATAGACACTTGTTGGTGATGACTAAAGTCAGTGCATGGTTGTAGTTCACGCAGACCAGGATCTCTGGCCCATTCACTAGGTAGACTGCCAAATATTTTTCACCGAGTTTGAAGCAACATAAAAGAGGAACGCCTTGGGCAAAGCGTTCAATTCCTCGTCTGTAAAACTATCAAGCCTCTTTTTGCAAGCAAAAAACTTGACAATAGCTCGCTCCGTCTGGTTGGCGTCCAAACCTTCAATTGTAGCCATAATAATACACGTCCACACTGATCACCGGTAAGTTTCACACTATGGTCGATGTTACAGCGCTTTACACGCAATATGCAAGTTTTGACAAGCTTTGCGAGCTAGCCAATCAAAAAGCTTCCAAACGTTTTGAAGTGCTTTATTTTGTAGAGGTTCATCAGGCACGGACAGGTTGTACAGTGCAGGACATCCCAGATCATGAAGGTCAACCAGTTGGCATGTTGAATTATCATACTGACGCAACCATTCCTTTTTTTCACTTCCCTTTACAAAGACGAGGTCAGCACCAAACAAGTGAGCTTTCATAACAAGTGATAGATGATGGTAATGAATGTCACCTTCTTTCCAGACTAGTCCCAAATTGCGTTGCAACCACTCTGTTTGTCTTCTGTCCTCGTCTGACTGCAAATCCAATGGAAACGGCGGTTCAAAGACAAAACTCTTGGTGCCCACATGGTTGTGCAGTCAATCATTCCAACTTCTTTAAATACAAACTTGTTTCCGTTCACCTTAAAACCCTGCACGTCGACAATCAATGTTCTCGGCATGGAAACAGATGTCACACACACACACACACACACCTTCCACTACCGCTGCTTCTTACCAAACTAACTGATTGGCTAAGTGAGGGAAAAATAATATACACAAAGAATCAATTACACAATTTTATTCATAAAGTTATCAGTACATCGTTTACAATTTTTTATCATAGGATTTGGACCATCCCAATCACAGTGAGAATCTCCTCGATGCATAAAGTGTCTACGACAGGGACGGCAGGCTGCAACATCCGCCGACATACGGAGGTGTAATGGTAGCTTATCCCAATTAAGATCAATGTCGTGTGCACCATACGCGGGCAGAAATCCAGCTGGTAAATAGGCAATCAGATGCTGCGGCATTTCGCGAAGAAATTGCGCTTTATGGTAGGCACGTATTGCTAAACTCACCAGGGTACGATAAATCTCAAATGCCGCATCAGCGTCTCGACTTGTTGAGCAACGATCACATTTGCAGTCCATGCAATCTACCCGCTCTCCAACATAACTATATGAAGCTTTGGCAACACCATCGCTCACGCCATTTGTTTGATTGGTGTTGTGCTTGTTGTATCCCCTGTCGTGAATGCCAAATGTAGACATAAATCCATCTGGTAAATAGGGAACCAGATGTGGTGGCATTCTAAGCACAGTATGATTCTTGTGATAGGCGGTTATAGCTTCACTCACTAGAGCGCGATAAATGGTAAACCTTGAATCCTCATCAGAACTTTGTGAGTTGCTTTCACATTTGCTGTCCCGCCTCACAGAGGGGGATGTGACTTCATCGTAGCCTTCCATGACTGTGAAGGACAATGCAGGAAGACGTGCTATTTATACTCTGGTCACCATGTTGGACAGCGGTTGATAAAACACCTGTGCCTCGTGAACAATAAGGCAATAGGCTGTTGTTTTGTCTGGAATAACTGTAGATGTTTCAAATTCTAGCCGGATATCAATAGTTGTCTCCTTCATCGACTCCTCCAAATATGAACAGTCCATCACAACCAGAGGCGCCTTGGACTTAAAGTCTTGTGGTGATAATAGCGGACATGCTTGTCTTTGATAATAGGATGACTGAACGTTTACAAACATGTCATAGAGCTTACCATATTTGTTCTTGGTAAAGTTTAAATCCATTCCTTCATAGGGAAAGGTAACACCGTTCAAAAAAGTCGTATATTTCGTAACTGGATGTGGTCAAATTTTGATGCATCTTTATTCTGTTGATATTTGCGATCTGTTTGAAATCCAACAATGACGTAGAGAGGTCGCTCTGTGTACCGTGAAGTTTTTATAGACCATGTATGTGTATCGGAGAGTGGTAATACCGGGTATTCATGCAGCTCCCAGCTTCTAAATTGAATGGGTAAAGCTGTATCCTTCTCCACAATCTTGAGCAGACTCAATTTTTTCTGATCCGATAGAGTAACGTGCGGTACTTTCCATAAAATTCGTTGCAGTAGAATTTTTGAATCTATTGGCGCTGCATCAGCACCCTTTAGCGAATTATAATCGCTCCTATCTCGTACAAGGATCAGATCCTGTCTTGCGTTGACAACAATGCGCTTATGATCCTCTGCAAAGCCTAGTATTAATTTTAGAGGTAAATGTCCAGTAAATGTACCATCATCGTTAATCATCCAGTCGTTGGTCGAGTCGGGACACCAACCGGCCATACAAAAAGCTTTACTCTCTTCACGTCCATACGAGGGGTAAAGTTTCATGACACTTGTTATGCCAACGTTTCGAGTAGTATCCACGTCAATACCATTGATCACATAGCGAACCTCAGAAAACAGAAAGGCCAAAGCATTGTTGGCCAACTTTGACGTTGTTGGGATGGTGCCATCCAATTTAGTGAGTTGGCCTTCAATCTGGATGTAACTTTCATGTGGTAGCGTGTAGATATCTTGTTGATTAATATTAATGCGAATCTCATCATTGTTATTTAGTCCCTGAGTATACGGTTGGTAGGAATGATGTTCAATTCTTACAATACCCTCCTGTACTTCGACAGGGTTTGTCACGTCGAGAATTGAATACATGGCGTAAGGTGTAACCAATTTGTTGTAAGATCTTCTTGTTAACACGTGTTAACCTGTCCACGTGTTGAGCACAACTAACGCCTGCTCTCGACAGTGTTGCCGCTTTATACACTTGTTTCATGATGGCTTTAGATACAGTTTGTAGGTCACAGGTGTATGAGGATCTAACTGGATGAGACGTTGATTTCTATTCACCAGTCTTAAGGTAATATTCCTGATGTTGGTCACACTCACAGGATGATAGAGCACCACCGAAGGGTTTTCGCGGATGATGCACCCGCCTGGTGAAGTAACAATAAAGTCATAAAGCGAATGCGATAGATTTTGATTGGTGTAGACGTCTGTGATAATATTACACGTGACAGATATGTGATGATCTTCAATAATTTTCACTGGTTGGTCAGACTTGTGTATCACGTTCGGTACTAACACTTGTGGCGATTAGCCTAACAATGGACCGATCGAATCTGGTTGAGATTTAAAATCAATCCTAAAAGAAGAAAGAATACTGCAGCGATGTGTCACGTTGTCGGCTATGAGTTCAAACCTGCGTGTCCCGTCAAGAAATGCTTTTAGACTAAATTCCCTGGTGAGAGTTGTGTAGATGTGATCATGAATATCATCTACGGTGTAGCTGCCAGATGGTAGAGTTAACTCATAGTCATCGTAGTAAAACTTATCATTGACGTCTTCAATTATGTTGCAGATTCTATTATAGCCTTCAAACGAAACAAGTCCCAGCACATAGGGTCGTCGTCCCAATTCAATAGAAGGATAAAAGTCGACAGTTACTTCTGCACCTGGTCCGTGCACTGTAAACGTTCTACTTTCTGTTGTCATAATGGCCACATCACCCACCGTGCTGGGTCTTATATAGAAAGGTCAAGCACAGCCGACCACACTGTTGCGTGTTAAAATTTTTCACTCGTTTCACATTATAGTGTATTGTTGCACTGCTTCCAAAATAGTGAACAAGCTCTGTCGGAGGAGGAAGGTTTCCAAAACTGTTAAAGTACCACACAGTGCGCCCATGCTTTTTGTACGCCACATAATGCGTTCCCGGCCCATGACTGTCATCCAAATTGACAACTGCACTTTCATGGCTCTGTGGTTGACGCGGTAGTCGGTTGCGCATAAACATGCCTCGAAAGTGTGAGATCTTTAACTGTTTTGCATATCTTATAACTTCCTCATGCGTCATGGCTCGTTGTGGCAGTGCATCAATTAACCGTTTTTTGGCGACATGTAAATGCCAAGTCCTTTCTTGTAGGGCGCTAGCTTCATGTTCACACCTTTACCGCGCAGTGCTATGGCCTCCATAGTTTTATTATGCCTTTCGCTTTCCTTTAACTGTTGCTTCGCCTCCTCAACAGCTTTCACCGTTCGTGCTACCGCACTTGCTCCTCCAAGAAGTGAACCCAGGGCTGCAAGTCCAGCAAACAGCGCAGGTAAAAATCCACCACGTTTCGGTACAGGAATAATTCGGGCGCGTTTTCTAAAACGTAGTTTACTTTTGGGATTTGCATGCAATCGTGCTGCTCGGAGTGCTTTCTTAATGGCCAACTCACTATTTGTTTCTCCACGTGAAGCTTGACGTGCCGCATTAAGAATAGCTTTAAAGCCTCCCTTTCTTGACAACTTCTTCCTCTTCTTCACCACATATCTCTGTTTCACCATTGCAACCAAGGAACAAGACAACCTCGCGCCGCAAAGTATAGAACACAACTAACACTCCTCGGGAAGGGAACCTGTAATTATTTATTCGATGGTGGCGGTATATTCAAGTTCTATATACAGCGGAAAATCGTTCATTGTTTTCCCCGCCTCTTTTTCTTCAGACGAGAGTTTCAAGTGAAAGAATAATTTGTCCCCGGCTTTCACCGGCTGATCAATAAGTGGTTGAACACTACCGTTTAATCGTACCTCTAAATGTTTCAAATCTGGTGCATACTCAATAACACGAATGGCACCATCATACATTAAACGGTAATTGTCATACCCCGAACGTAGTATGTAGGCGAGGTTATTGGGATCTTTTACTGGTTGTTGGTTTACAATGTGAAGCAAAAATATAGAGGGTATTGATTTAATAAAAAGCAATAACCGTTGTTCCAAAAATCGTTTGGTCGCCACATGATGAGGTTGCACAGGATCAGCAACTTCGGCTATTCGTCTTCGCTTCATCTGTAGAGCGTTTTCCTTAATTTCCCACACCTTTTCCATTTCAGAGTTCAAAAACCGTTTTGTACAAACATCTTGATCAACTTCAGGATCGGTCACATGCACAAGGCGTGCATTATTCGCAATCGTGTGGGCACAATACTGAGCACCTGATTCACCTTGTTATCCACATAGTCCTTTCTAGCAGCGTCCGTCTCGTTTGTTGGGAGAGCCAGCTGAGTGATTCGACGTTGGTGTACGTCATAGTCGTTTGCTTCTGTTAACACCACAGCATTGGTTAACACATAGGCTTTGGTGCATACATCTTGATTGTTCACATGATCTGCAACGCCCATGATACGTTTATTCTGGGCCTCATAATCTCCTTTGATACGCCGTAAGCGGTAATAATCTACATACTTTTTTGAGCATGCGTCCGAGGGTAATACAGGTTCTGTTATATTGGTTAATCGCTTTCCATTAAAGTTGTAATTGCCATCCGTTGTGCGTGGCAATACATTAGCATCAACATATCGTTTAGTAGCCGGATCTGTGTCACGTTTTGGATCGTTTGTCAAAGCAAATTGTTTATTTGTTTTAAGAGTTCTTCCAAAGGTGTCCATGGTTACACTGAAACTGAAACACCCACTTGCTTCATGTATATAGAGACCACCTCTTCCCCTTTCACGTTTAGTTGATATGCAGATTATTAGGCAACAACATTCACTTCCGGTGGGAGACTTGGTTTCACACCACTTCTCAACATCGACCGAACAACGTCATGGATCACTCTTCCCATCTTCCATTCGCTGTCTCATCGCCGGACCATCGGGATGCGGAAAAACCAATCTTTTACTTACCCTCATCACCTCCTTAAACGGAGTGCGCTTTCAAAATATCTATATCTTTGCCAAATCGCTGTATCAACCGCTGTATGTGTTCTTGGAACAGGTCATGTCAGGTCTGCGCAACATGGGCTACTTCACATTTGCAGCGCACGAAGACGTCATTTCTCCAGACAATGTTCGCCCCCATTCGCTTATGATTTTTGACGATGTGGCCACAGAGCGACAGGCCATCATTCAGGCTTACTTTAGCATGGGACGTCATAAATATATTGATTGTTTTTATCTCGCTCAAACCTATTCACGAATACCAAAACAGTTAATTCGTGACAACGCCAACGTGATAGTTCTTTTTCGACAAGATGAGCGCAACATGCGTCACGTCTACGATGATCATGTGAATCCGGACATGACCTTTCAAGCCTTTACACAGTTGTGTGCCATGTGTTGGAACGCTCATCATCACAGTTGTCTTGTTATTGATAAGCAGAGCAACATCAACAACGGACGCTACCGCATGGGGTTTGACCATTTTATTCGTATTTAAGTAGCTGCATTGCTTTTCTGAACGTCATTTGTTCAGATGTCATGGCAACAACAGGGAGTCAATTAAAAAACACATTATCCGTGCGCGAAATAGCATTCGACAAGAGTTTCGCTATTTAAAACGTGCACATGCCGATAGTGAACTGTTTGTCGAAAAACATTTGAAGTCACCTCTGGAAGCCGTGTTGAAAGGAACATCAAAGCCCGGTACACACTCAAAGGAAACACAAACAATTGAAGAGGAAGAGGATGTAGAAAATGATGAAGAACCTGACGATGTTTTTTCTCCATTGCTTCCGTCTTCTAGCTCCAAAGAATCACCGCTGCCCCAGTTTTTGAAAACATCAATAATTGCTGAAACACCCACTAGACTCAAAGAAAAGCAACCTACTCTTAAGGAAATATTGAATACGTCCGAACAATATGTGCGGTTAAAATCCATTTTACTACAAAATGATGGTGCGTTGGTTACCCCCTTCCTTGAAGATCTTTTTACTAAGAAAACTGATACTACCTATGGTGTTCGCTTTGAAAACAATAGATTTCAAATTGGCGATTCACCAATCAAGATAAGTGGCAATGTTTTGATTGTTCAAACAGTTCGTTACAAATTGACGCCGGGTCTTTTAGAACTTTTATTTTCACGTACACCTTCTACCGAGGATTATGTTAAAGAAGATCTTGAAAAGTATAAAAACATATTGATGGCTACAAATGGTTTTAGACGTAATTATAAGCGTTCTGAAGCAGTAAATGCTAATAAGGGTTTCAAATATAGAACCATCATATCAAAATTGTTTCCCTCCTATGCAAGTGTTCACCGTGCAAATTCAGCGTCCGGTATCACGTTTAATACTTTGAAACCATTCATTGATTTCGCCTATTGGAACAATCCAAATAAGTTGGTTAAACGTCTGCAACTGTTGCGTGCATCGGAACAGGCCGGCCATACCGGACACGAGGCGGAAGTTTTAGAAATAGAAGAGGAGCTTCGTCATGCTGGCATTATTGTCTAATGAGTCAACGTGTTCATAAACCCTCGCCTGTTAAGGCAGCCATTGCTCGCGAGTTGCATAGACCAGCTCGTCGTCTCTACCATCGTCGTCATATCATCACACGGGGCGTTGATGATCTTTGGCAAGCTGATCTGGGTGAAATGATTCCCTATGCCAAAGCTAACAACAGGGTCAACTATCTGCTCACCGTCATCGATGTTTATTCCAAAATGGCCTTTGTTGAACCTGTTTGGAATTAATCTGGACAACTGGTCACCGCTGCATTCAAGACCATCATTCAGCGGTCAAGACGACAACCTCGTTTACTTCAAACAGATCAAGGCAAAGAATTGTTCAACAAGACTTTTTCCGCTTATCTCAAATCACTTGACATCCATCACTATTCCACTTTTAGCAATCTAAAGGCAAGTGTTGTAGAACGTTTCAACCGCACACTCAAGACACACATGTGGGAACAATTTACAGCAAGAGGATCCTATCGCTGGCTTGAACTTGTAGGCGAGCTAGTGACACGTTACAACAACACCAAACATAGAACCATCGGAATGAAACCGCGCCTTGTAACCAAGAACATTGCGCAATTGGATCGCATTCATCACAAAATCAAAACAGTAGATCCGCGACGTCATCGATTACGTATTGGTGGTTATGTGCGCATCAGTAAACATAAAACAATCTTCGCCAAAGAATAAACACAACAAACTGGAGTGCAGAGATATTTCGCATTCGCAAGGTAAAACTTTCTAATCCAGTTGTTTATTTACTTGATGACCTCAACAAGCAGCCAATCCAAGGAGGATTTTACATTGAGGAACTGCAAAAAACACAATATCCCAAGCATTATCTTGTTGAAAAAATTGTACAAAAACGTGGCAATAAACTATTTGTTAAGTGGCTAGGTTTTAATGCCACATATAATTCATGGATTAATAAATCAGATCTGGTGAACACCATCTTGTTTTATTTCATGTCGAGCTGGCCGACCCAACATGCCATGCGTTTTGTATCCTTCCCCACCCTACCGTTTACAGGAAATACTACTCCAGATTCATTGATGTTTGTTTACCATTGAGGACATTCAACATCCAGTTCATTCTCCTCTCAATCCCATTCACTACTCTAGATACCATTGATGTTAACGTCACAACTTCCATTCACAGTTCCAACTTCATTCACGTTTGTTTACTCGCCAACCTAGCACGCCAGGGTTCAACAACCACCACCATCCATCTCCATTCATAATTCTCATTCATTCCCCGCCCTCTCAATCCCATTAAGAACACTCTCGTCCATGACCTACGTCACATCCCGTAATCTGCTGTAACGTCACAACCTCCATTCTCAGTTCCATCTTCACTCACGTTTGTTTACCCGCCAACCTACCACGCCAGGGTTCAACAACCACCACCATCCATCTCCATTCCTATTTCTCATTCATTCCCCGCCCTCTCAATCCCATTAAGAACACTCTCGTCCATGACCTACGTCACATCCCGTAATCTGCTGTAACGTCACAACCTCCATTCACAGTTCCATCTTCATTCACGTTTGTTTACCCGCCAACCTACCACGCCAGGGTTCAACAACCACCACCATCCATCTCCATGTTTCCCATTAAGAATACTCCCGTCCATGACCTAAAAAACATCCCGCAATCTGCTATGACATCACACACACACACCAGTTGACCGTTCAATTCTGACGATTCATTCACAAACAAAGCTTCGGAAACCTTCGGCAACACTCGGGTCTCATCAGCTACAAAGCTATATAGCACGAATACACACCAGAGCAATTGTCCAGTCTGTTAAACGGATTGGACCGAGGAGGGTCTCTCTCTCTCAAGAGCAGATCCTCTTCAATCCCCCTTCCCCCTCCCTTTGTTTACCTTCCCGTTCATTAAACCCCCGCCCCCACCCCCACACCTTACTCCTACACCCTGCAACCCCCCCTCCCTCCCCCTTCCCTAACACCCACGCCCCCAAACCGGTTCTTGGACCTTCCTGGTTTGTTTACCTTCCGGGTCCTGATGACCTTGAGGGTGGTGGACGACCTTGGGGTGAATGACCTCAAGGTCATTGACCCTGCCACGCCCCCCTCATTTGCATAAATAACGGGATTTGGCTTAGGAGCCCTTTAGCATCTCTACTAAGCGCCTCTTGGTAATAGCGCGACTCCTAATCTAGTGAGAAGTGTTTACAGCTTCATAGTAGAATGTGTGAAGCAAGGTAGCGATGCGAGGATCAGAGAATCTGAAGTCAGTGCTCGAAGTCTGAGCGTGAAGTTTGAGCGTAGGATGATTAGGTCCCGATGAAACCAGAAGTTATATAGCTGGTGTGACGTCAGGCAACTGATGTCAGCAGAAACCAGCTGGGAGTAGCTAACAGCCAATCAGCGCTTGGAACTGGCTCAGTGCCCGGCGAAATGAACAGCCCTTGCTTAGTACATGTGCACACGATTTGTTGAGAGGTGCTCTATAACATACTTCAACTTTTGGTGCTTAAAAATATACAGTATACAGCATTTGAACATTAATTTAACATAAACATTAAATACACAGAAGACACCGCGCTCTCATTGCAACGAAAAGCAATAGTAGCAAAATGGGGCAGAAAAGAAAAAAGAATATTTCAAACCCGTGGGGAAACATCAAAATTACTAACAAATCTAATCGCAAAAGCGAACAGGTGTATTCTTAAATCTTGAATATCATTAACTCACGACATAATAGCACAATTAACATGAAATTTAGTGAGAGAGGAGTTCCATACAAAGGACCTCGCTACCATTGTTCATAGTAATATGACACTAAATTTAGCGCGCAGCGGCCATCTTAAAATTACAAAATATACAAAGTAATTATTTTATATGTTTTACAGATACAATATATCAAATAAGCATTAATGTTGAGCCGTAAAAGCGGAATTGCAACGAAACTTAGTATAAACGGGGTGTCTTATGTAGGATACAAAACGTTCATTACGAGAACATTCAATTACACTCCTTGATAAAGGCAAAGGATTATAGACTAACAATACCCACACATTTAGGAGGAAGTAGGCTATGCATTCCATACAGAACATCCTGCTTTTGTTCTTGTTTCGATTTGAAGCTTAGACCAGTGTACTTGATTGTGTGCAAAATTTGTCTGAAAATCAGTGTCATTGTAATGTCTGTAGTAGTGTGTATGTGTGAGCATTTTCAGTTGAGAATAATATTAAGGAAGAAGCGGCCGTGGCCTAAGTTAAGAACCGTTCGGGCAATGGTACAGTGGGAAAACCACGGACAACTATTTCTACAGTATGTTGGCTGCTATAGGAACGAAACTCACCTCTTCCCAGTTTTGACTCACGGGACTGAGTGTACCCCGTTCCAAACCTCAGACCAGGATGTCATTTCCTGACAGAGTCGGAAATCGAACCCGAACATCACGAGTGACAGCCAAGAATGCTAGCTCCTATACCACGAGCTAGTCAACATCAGTGTTTATACTGTAGTTTCTGTTGAGAAGGGAGATATGGAACTGCGCCCATAATCAGTGGTATTTCCAGATCCTTTTAATTAGGCCGATTGAACTGAGCCCATAGTCAAGTCGGCTGTTAGCCCAAGATCGGTTTAAGGGGAAGTGACGGACTGTCTCCCACCACTAGCTTCTGCACTGCTGAGAGTAAGAGGTAAGAGGTAGTCCTCCGTCCCGATAAGCAGCTGTACTACGGGCCTCCGGGGGCGGCAGCTAATCACACTAACCACTACACCACAGAGGCGAATAATAATGATGATAATAATAATAATAATGAAAATCTACAGCCTTTTTCTAGTCATTGGACCGGGTCAGGGTTGGAATGAATGAAGCCCCCATCTAGCGGCGAGGATAGGCATTGTGCCGGCTTCCGAAGCCTGTCGCACTCCTCTGGGACAATGATTAATGAATGACAGATGAAATGAAATGATAATGGAGAGTGTTGCTGGAATGAAAGATGACAGGGAAAACCGGAATACCCGGAGAAAACCTGTCCCGCCTCCGCTTTGCCCAGCACAAATCTCACATGGAGTGACAAGGATTTGAAGCATGGAACCCAGCGGTGAGGGGCCGGCGCGCTGCTGCCTAAGCCACGGAGGCTACACTAATAATAATAATAATAATAATAATAATAATAATAATAATAATAATACAACTCTCTCCCTAATCCACCATAAATAACTACCCCTCTAGTTTTGTTATAGGCTACAATAAAAAAAATATAATAATCTTCTAAATGGTAAGATCACCTCAAACTAGATTATTAAACATTTGCAATAACAAAACTATTTTTAAAATATGGTTAGGTTGTCGAAAACATCCCAATGTGCCAGTTAATGCTAATATTGCTAGAACAAAAATTAAATATTAGTGTGTTTTGAAAACTGTACCTGTTTTATGTATCCCAGGCCAACACTAATCTCTTGTCCGCAATCTGGACATGGTATATTTTTGACTTGTTCGCAATCAAGACACAACCGATTTGAAATTAGTCACTTCAAATTCACACCACTCGACACAACATAATTCGGTAGAGGGGTGGAGGGAGGGAACCTACCTGACCGCTCTCAATGGGCGCAGTTCCACTGCCACATTTCGAAGGCTGATGCTAATGACCAGGGTCATTAATGAAGCTTGGGCGCAGTTCCATACAACCCGTTGAGAAACCTGCAGGGGGCAACCTTATCTCTATTTATTGTAGATATAACTGTCAGGCACTCTTTGGCGAGAGACGCATCTTATCTTGCCTTATCTTATCTTTTCTTTATAAGCACTCGTTCATCCCGTCTAAAGTAGTTCCTCTCACATTTCATCAGTCTGTGTTTTATCTGGATACGAATCGAAATCAGTTTGAAGCTTTATTGTGGAGTAGAATGTTGAGAGTTCTACGTAAGTTCTGTTACAGTGAGGTCCTTCTGTAAATGACCGAACCTTGCAGGGGGTGGCGGGTGGAACGCGATGAGTCACGGCCAGATAACTAGCATGTACCGATTACAAAACAGCAGGTCGGGAAACCCTGGATGTTGTCATAGCATTGATTAGTTGGCAGCTGGCAAGATACCTTAGATGAGGGTGTTAAGACTTGTGGTGAAGTTCTGTAGCCTGTCTCGTATCCCGTTAATGTGGTTAAGGACAGAACAAAACAACGAATTTTCCAAGTGGAAACTTATCTTCTCAAGGAGAAGTCTTACAGTAAATGTGTTAGTAAGTTTCAGCGCCGTTTTCCAGACTCAACAAAACCTACAAAAAAACTGTATCATTAATTTATTTCGAAAGTGGCGAAAAACCAGAACGTTTGCTGACAGAAGAAACCTTGCAAGATATTCGTGTAATAATGGAGGTAAGCCCGAAGAAATGTACCCGTCGCCTTGTACAATAATGTGGCATATCAAAACCTTCTGCTCTACAGGTTCTGAAAGCTCTTAAGTTGCATGTCTGTAAGATCTCGATAGTTCACAAATTGAGTCCTGGTGATCCGCACGCTCGAACTTGATCTTTTCGCTGGATGTTGCAGTCCATCCACGACGAAATCGTCAATCCAACACTGATGATTATGAGTGACGAATCATGGTCTCATTTGAGTGGATATGTAAACTTTCAAAACACACGCTGTTGGGACACCGAAAATCCCCATACGATACATGAAATCCCATAGTATGATCTAAAAGTAGGGGTGTGGTGCGCAGTTAGTGCTTGAAGAATGATTGGGCCTGTACACTTTTATGAAACAATTAATTCAGAGCGGCATGTGAATCATATACTGTGCACGTTCTCAGAACATATGACCGGGGAAGAAGAGCTACGCCCATACGCCTGAACACTCAATGACGGCTCTTCGCAACATCTTTGATGACAGTATAAAAAGTCGTGGGGAATCTGAAACAAAATGTAAGTTATACATAAATAATCCGCATACTTTGGAGGTTCTCGAGAACGAAATAGTTGCACTGATACGAAACATCAGTATGGATGAATTACAGCGAGTACCATATACCAAAACGTTCCACGTTGGTGCAACGTAGGACAGCATATCCAGCACCTACTCTTTAATACATGTAAATAATGTTAAATATTAAATACGTTAAAAAGTGTAATTGTGTTAAACTACTCGTAGTTCGGCACTACGCTGCTGCTAGCGGCAGTGCCTCGCTCGACAAGCTGCTACAAACAGTGCCTGCCCTCCCACCACGCGGCCTCTAAGAGGTTCGCTCGTTACAGAAGGACCTCACTATACAGTATTTCCCATTTCACATCGAGGATGTATAAATAATCCAGACCACTTATATATACGAGTGTGTGCGTGTGTGGGAAATACACATTGCCTAAGCAGAGGTGTAATATTAAACATTTTGAGATATAGTCATTTCATGCCTATTTTGGAATCGTATTTGGCCACCACATGAAGTATGTAGAGTATGCGATGAAGAACTTCGTCATTGGATCAACGGAGTACGTATACATAATATAGCTTTGGGGCTATTAGGTCGAGTGAAACTTTAAAAACCCGACGTTTCGAGACAACTGTTTGTCCCTTTATCAAGGTTTGTCAAGAAATAAAGAAACAAGGAATGAGTAAACAATGGCATATAGACTCCATAGGGGGCAGATGACCTCGTAGTTCCGCCCCTTAAAACAACAATAACTAACTAACTAACTAGACTCCATAGATAAATGGTATAAGATAGGAAGCCATGACGAAACAAATAGTTACTCCATGACCTCCAGGAAGGTGTTGTAATGAAACTATAGAGGGCACCCATGATTTACTCAAGGGATAACCATAACCTCTATTAAAGTTGTGTGGTCGTTTACTTATTTCAACCGCCTCCCATACGAGTTGTGAATGTTTCTCCATACAAATGACAGGAGTTTCATCAAAAAGAATTCGATGGTCATTCTGTATGGCATGTTCAGCAACCGCAGACTTCTCTCGTTGGCAAAGACGTAAATGCCTACGATGTTAATTGACCCTTGTTTTGATTTTCCTACATGTCTGTCCAATATATACGTAACCACAGGAACATGTAATCTTATATACTCCAGCACAGTTAAGACCAACAGAATCCTTGACTGATCGCAAGGATTTGCCTACGGTGACATTAGGCTTGAATATGGTTTTGATAATGTGTCGTCTTAGAATATTGCTAATCCTGTCCGTGACACATTGCACGTATGGCAGATAGGCCAATTTCGCAGGAGGAGGATTCTGCGATAATCTGTCTTTCGGATTAGGATGTAACACTTCATTAATCTGTCTCATCGAGTAGTCATTCTTCTGGAGAATATTGACCAGGAACACAAGTTCACCATCTAACTTATCCTTTTCACACACCGTCCTTGCTCTGTTGACAAGAGTGTTAAGAGCAGCCCGCTTCTGACAAGGATGGTGGTGAGAAGACCCATGAAGATAACGATGTGTATGGGTGGGTTTACGGTAGACGGTGTGTCCCAGGTTGCCGTCAGCATTCTTGGAAACCCAAGACATCCAGAAAAGGCAGGCAACCTTCACGTTTCGTTTCCATAGTAAACCTAATATTCGGATGCTGATTGTTCAAATAATCCAGAAACATGGATAACGTGTGATCAACATGGGGCCATACAACGAAAGTGTCATCGACATACCTCAGCCAGATGGAAGGCTTGAGGTTGCAAGATTGAAGGCAACGTTCCTCAAAGTCTTGCATATAAAAATTAGCGACGACAGGAGATAATAGTGATCCCATGGCAACTCCATCCAATTGTTCAAAGATCTTACTATGATAACTGAAATACGTGGTGGTGAGGACATGATGAAACAGATTAACTATATCATTAGGGAAAATCCCTTCTAACAAGTTTAAGGTATCCTTGATGGGAACCTTAGTGAATAGAGGCATAATATCAAAACTGACCAGAATATCATCAGGTGATACATGCAGACTGGACAGAATCCCAATAAAATGCGATGAATTCCTGATGGTGGTCATGTTACCTATGTACGGCTTAAGAAGATTACTAAGATATTTGTCCAGATTGTAAGTAGGAGAATCTATACTGTTAACAATATGCAGAAGAGGAATCCCATATTTATGGATCTTAGGAAGTCAATATAAACGGGGCACTGTAGAATCCTGATGTTTGAGACCATGAGAAACGTCACTCGAGATAGAGCTAGCTTTAAGAAGTGAGGCTGTTTTTCTATCAATGGTGTCAGTAGGATAACGTTTGAGCACTTTATATGTAGGATCACTGAGTAAGTCCTCCATTTTGTTCTTATAATCAATGGTGTTCATAACCATTTCAAAACTACCGCGTCATCATTGCCTTTCAGTGATCCTACATATAAAGTGCTCAAACGTGAATGATTTCACAAGGATCTGCAGTAGTTGGGAAGGAGGTACCAGTATGCTTGCCGATTATTGTTGGTTGTTAAAGCATGAAATATCTGAATCCAAACGTAAAAGAATGAGGAGCAAGAGGACTTTCTCAACTATGAAGCAATGGCATAATTTTCTATGTGATAAGTTACATTGTACTCATTTCACATCCAATAGTGATATAAATAAGACAAAACAAAGCAAAAACACTCTAGTAACATATGTGAATAACCATACACATAATCTCAGCAAGTTGTGTTTCTTAAATATTGTTTTTGAATTTGAAATATAAAAGTGAAATGAAAACTTTTGTGAGGAAATTACTGTTATTAAATAATATTTAAAGTGATTCGCAACAAAACCTGTCGTGGCCGAAGTGAACGTATTGAAAATTTGGATTCTGCACATTTACATTATACCAGGTGAAGCAGCTTCCCCTAATTATATTGTTTCATGCAGTCCAACTAACGCGTGCTGTCAGAAAGGTTGATTTTTCTCTGCCTGCATCCCGTATGGTACTAATGCACTGCAAACCTATACTGCAAACGATATTGAACACTATTGTTTTTCCCTTGTATTAGTCTGTAGTCACATCGAAGGAAAATTAATAGGGTTCAGTATGGTTTGCAGGATATGCTTGCAGTGCTTTAGTACCATACGGCATGCAAGCAGAGAAATATCGACCTTCCTGATAGCAACGCTAGTTGGGCTGCAAAACCAATATTAATAGGGGCAGCTTATTCACCTGGTATAATAATAGACTAGTTGAAACCCATCAAAACATGACGGTCGTTGTTAAAATATTTACTGAAGGATTCTCATATATGCACTTCTTGAACGATTACTTTTTGACACTGTTGCAACTTTAAGGGCATCGAAAGATCGACTTCGCAACATATAACTGGCCATGACTGAAACCTCGATGAGGAAAATAGAGACCTATACGTTCTTGAGTTTCCCCATGAGCTTTATTGATTGTGATAAAGTACGCCAAGTGAGTTGGAAATTGGAAAATGGAAGTGTTTTATCGGATGATGTTAAATCAAGTCCAAGGATTATACTGTTGCTCTCTGCCCTATACTATCTGCAGTTATTATTTCCAAATCCAAGGAATTTTTATACATATTTCTTACAAATAATCTGGTTCCATTTAGGAGCCCTTGGGAAACGACCAAATTTCTAAGGAGCATAACTATGGCTCAAACTTTTAGATTAAGTATATGTGGAGGTAATCACTTAATTCCAAGGAATTCAAGAACTCTGTAGGAAACTGAAGTAGCTGATTTCATCTTCAGTATTAATCTGTTAACGCTGGTGTATATTTTTGAACTACTGGATATCAGTTCAATGACATTAAAATTAATTTCATTTCAGTGTTCATTTCTTGGTGTAAGAATGCAAACTTCATTCGCAGAAGTGAATGTTTATCCGTAAATCTCAGTCACGATAGCATCATGTGTTGGAAGTCTGGCTGGTAATTCAATAACATTTGATTCCTCACCATCCACAGAGGGTAGTCGTCGTTAACTTGTACCATAAAATCAGAATATTCCATTTTGTCTGGTTTCGATCGCGTGTTTTTATGTAAGGGGCGTATTTTGGAGAAGAGCCATGGAGAAGAGTGGGCTATTTACTACAATTGTGAACAACTGTTTGGCGAGAAGGCACAACAGGCAAAACCTACCTGAAGTCTCCAAGAACAGTAACTTTCCCACAAAATGGAATAATGTTGTTACGTATATCTTTTAGAAGTCGATTCACACACATTATTGAATGAATATTTGCCATTGTGGCCTCACCCTATATTATGAGCCATGATAATCGAATATCGTCCGCTGGATTGCAATTTAATTTTATCTAGACACTGAACTCTCATTTAAGTTGAGATGTATTTTGAATGCTGAATGTAGGGCTTATGCGCTTGAAAATATTGTCTAAATTGTGAAGTGCACCCTCCCTAGTGCAAGAATTCACTTGATTTACAGATCTGACTTGATTAGCTTCTGAGGAGTCTAATATATACAACTGGCCGTTAGAACCTTCGCTTATATTTTTGGAATATAAGGAAGAAATGCAATGATGTGACATTCCATAAATTTTAAATCAATATGGACCGTATTCATGTGGCACGGTAACATTGGCACCAAAGGAAACAAAGGGCATAGCATTGTTGTACTGTCGAGTATTATCTCTGAAATTCCTTGAGATATCATCTCCAGTCGAAAATTGTTTCAGCCTGTCAGGTATGTTCCGGCAGATCAATTTTACCATTACAACAGGAAAGGCCAAAGTAACCAAGCATTGACTTCTCGCAAGAAAAATACAATGCAGAACAATGTTGACATTTGTTCATCGAGGACCCTACACTGTACACCCGTGCGAGAACTCTCGCATGTGTATAAACCGCCCGCCCGGCTTCATTGTTATGCGGGCTCGACGCGACACAGTTCTGGCAGGGACTATATTCGCACTTTCTTTGGGGTACCTACCATTACAATTGGGTACAATCGCGTCGACCGACTGAAAAACATTAAATTTCGATTACCAAGGCAACTCTGAAAAATTGGCTTCAAATAGGCTACCTGGTATGCTTATTTACGAAGTAAGCCGGTAAAGTCGTCCAGAATTTGTAATGTCAGAATTTCAACGTATTGTACATTATTGTCGCATAACAGGCAAAGGTAGGGTACGGTTCATTAGTGGAATTTCATGAAACAACATTTTGGACATGCCTTGTATGTTTCATACGGCAACGAATGAACTGAGGAAATCAAAGGAGTACCGTAGCGCATGGCGCGATTTCAAAGACATCCGAAAGGAAGCCACCCAGGTGGGTGGATTCACTTCATATACGTATTTTTAGCCTACTTTTCGCATTTTGCAAAAATGAGGAAAAAGTAGACTTATGAGATCGGGAAAATGTGTGTCTGTCTGTCTGTCCTTCTGTCTGTCTGTCTGGCTGTGTGTGTGTCCCCCCCTATCAACTCCTAAACGGCTGCAGCAATCGAAACCAAATTTAGTATGAGTAAAGATGTATACCGGAATATCTCAAGCCCATATTTGAAAATTATGTCAGTGCTACCAACTGCTGAAAAAACGCACTAGAAATTTGAGCTCCATGTTGGATATCATGGAAGGTATGCATGGGAGCTATTCCAAAATTGGCACACATGTAGATAATACTATTTCAGTTTAATTTCCAGGAGGCCATACTTGACAGTGTTGCCAAAATAATTTTAAGCCTTCTGATAAGTCTAATTTTTAAATGCATATACCTTCTACACTATTAATTGGATTTCAACCAAATTTTGAATGTATTTGTGTACATAAACAGATATAACTGAGTGTATTCTTAAGAGCCACCAGGGCTGCCAACTGTTAATAATTGCTCTCTCTCTCTCTATTTTCTTCATCCAAATACCAATATATCTGAAAGTATGCAAGCCGACAGCTTTAAACTATGCACGCGTATAGTACCTGACATTTTAGATTAATTTGGAGTAACTTATATACTTCAGTTCTACCAACATGATTCTAAGCCTGCTGATAGGACCAATTTTTAAATACATGTAACTTCTATACTATCAGTTGGATTTCAACCAAATTTTGTATGTGCTATGTGTAACATGACAGATATGACTATAAGTATTCTTAAGAGCAATCAGGGCTGCCAACTGTTAATAAATGCTGTCTATATTTTTTACCATAATATCAATATATCAGAAAGTATTCAAGCCAACAGCTCTTTACTTTGCACACGTATAGCACTTGACACTCTAGATTAATTTGGAGTAATTAATATAAGTCAGTGCTGCCAACATGATTCTATGCTTGCTGATAGGTTCAATTTTAAAATACATGTAACTTCTATACTAACAAATGGATTTCATCCAAAATTGGCACAACAAGATATAATATTTCCGATTATTTCAAACCAGCACACGCATGACATTCTTGCCAACATGCTTTTACGCGTGCTGATAGATCCAATGTCAAACTGCATGTAACGTCCATTGGACCTCAACCAATTTTTTTATTCTGTACCTTAAGAGATGGAACTAAGAATATATTCAGTCACCAGGGCTGCCAACTGTAGTGCTCTATTAGGCTACATTATACCAGGAATATTTCGAACTAATTAGACTTAGCCTAGGATGAGTACGCTGGTCATATGATATGCCTCCATAGAACCAAGTTGCAGGCTGCATATTACCAACTTAATTTCGTCATTATTCTAGATAGGTTAATATACTGTAGAATAATCATTGGCATGAAAAGTAGGCTCTTTAGTTCGTCACGGAACTTCTTGTTCGTAATGTGTTGGGATTCGTACTACAAAAATTCCCGGATCTGTCAAGAAATGTAATGCTGATTTGAAGGCTGGAACGGAGTACACTCAGCCTCGTGGGGAAAAACAGAGAAGGGGTGGGTTCGATTCCAAACTCAGCCATCCTGGAAGTGGTTTTCTGTGGTTTACTTCTTCTACTCCAGGCTACATGACCACGATGTCCAAGGCCCTTAAATGAAATAAAAACTCTCTACATATGAAAACTGCAAAATAGTGAAAGGAAAATTTAGGAATATTTGGCACTATTTTTCTCTGTCAGAATAGCATTTTGCTAATATGCTGATTAACTGTCCATACGATAGCATAGAGAATACTATAGTCAATTACAGCCCCTGATTCACAATTGGCTTAACAGTTTTCCCATGTGCAAGAATATACCAAACCTTCTGTAGCAATAATGACTAATACCGGTATTACAATGTGGGCTACACAATGAAATCAGCAATCTGGACAAAATACCTCAATTATGTACATACAGTAACAACCATTTTCTTTATACTACAGGGGCCGATTTGACTTGATAAATATAGATACATGCGACATTAGCGCCTGTGTGGAGCAGATAGATGTTAAAGATATCATGACGTAATTTGAGAACCGATCGCCCCATATCAGTTTCACCCGCCTGGTGAAGTGTCTATTGTTTGTTGTTCTTTGCCGCTCCAGGAATCCCGAGGGATGACGAAACATTCCCACTGTTCACGAAAACTGCACAGGAGTTTGTGCTCGCGATATTTTAATTAATTAGTCTCCGCTAGCAATTTCCAGCAAAGACTGCTAAGGTTCAAAGTATCCTTGTTTAAGAGTCGTATCACACTCGCTTCATTACTGGTCCACAACATGCAAGACATCTAAACTCTCTCCTTGGTCAATATAAGTGACATGTCTTCGGCCCTTATATTACATTGCTTTGCATTGAAGAAATGCGTGCGCAGATCATGATGGATGCAATTCGTAGATTTCTTGCCTGCTTTTTGCAAGAAATACTGCAATTCCAGTCAACTCCTACATAACTCACTTACAAAATGTAAAACGTTAATAATACTCCTTGATAAAACAATATTTCAGTGGTAAAAGAAAAAAGCTGCTGAGAGGTGGGATCGGACCTGGGCTCCTTCGATCAAGAGTCTATCACCTCAACCACATAGCTATTCACGCACTCTTGCTAGACCGCTGGCGCAACCATTCAGTATCTTCATAATCCGCTGTCTGGAGAAAATAGTTCATTTCATAAAAAAAAATCAATGTTGCACATTCGTATACGTTCATACTGTTGCTATGGCAGTGCAAGGGTTTAATTTCAAACTCTGAAAAAACCGAGGCCTACCACCTGCCGACATCTAGTTGCGTGTGCGTTCGTTGTAGCGCCACGTGTGGCAGATATCACGCCATCTGTCACGTGTGGCTTTGTAAAATGTGACCTTGAAGAAATGAATATTCGGAATTATTTTAATACACAGTTGATATAATCAAGGAAGGTGGGGTTCAATCGATAATGCGTGACGGGCATTACATTTAAGACAACAAGCGTCGTCGTAGCGCAAATAGTTCCCAAGATATTTCAGTGTTAGTAAAAGGTGAAATTTCTTCCAAATTATTTTAAAATATAAGATTATTTACCTTAGGCAACAAACACACGGTTGAAATATTAAACCGTTTGACCGACTGAAAGGCTTCTACTAATAGTTCTCTACTCCAGCCAGATGTACGCATAGCTTCCTAGGTCCTATCAGCGCTCGAGCGTGCGGAGAAGTGGAGAATTGACCAAGCCTGCATAATGGCTAGGCACAGCGTTGATAACTGGAACCTATTGTATAATTAGCCGGACGTATCTACGATTACTAGTGAAGGATCATGATCAGGTGTGCCACGAAGGTCTGTGTCGAATACTGTTCTTCATAGAAATCAAGGAATATTTACTCTTCTGTGCTTAAATTAGGTACCATTCTAACATTTGCCTGGAGTTGAAGTAGGAAACCTCAGAAAACCATATATAGAATAGCTCCTCCCAATGTTCCTTATTTCTCTAGTCTCGCCCACAGATTCCATAGTCTTAAGGAACTGCGCTGTGGCAACCCTAGCTCCATCTTTCCTCCCCAAAGCGACGGTTTGAAAATTCGGATGATCGCACAGAAAACTGCATCATACAACAATTCTATAGGCTACTCATCATCATCTTCTACAGTTTCCAACCCCTGGCTGGATCTGCTTGGAACATACGCCTCTCCATCGTTTTCTATCCTCCCACCACCTTTCACTCCTCACTCTGTCCCACTCCTCTCCTCCTTTCTGCACTCCTTCATTCACAACCGCAATCCACCCATCTCTTGGCCTTCCTCTTGGTCTCTCGCTCTCCATTTCCATCTCATGCATCCTACTTGGTATCCTGCCCTCCTGAATTCTCCTAACATGTCCTTACCGACTCATTTTTGACTTCTCTATGATCTCTTGTAAGGGATTCTCTTCCACAATCTCTCTCACTCTCTCATTTCTTACTTTATTCCTTCTTGTTATTCCTATCTGCTTCTTTGAAATTTAATTTCGCAAGCCATGATTCCGCTCAGCTGCCTCTTCTTCATAGCCCAAGTTTCTGATGCGTAGGTGAGTATTGGGACATAATACGTTCGATACAATACCCGTTTGCTCTTCTGGGGTACTTCCCAGCTCCATACCAGACCTCTCACGCTCTGCAGGAATCCATGGGTTTGCCTTCCTCTCTCACTGATCTCCTTGTCATTTCTACCACTTACTTCTATTGAAATGAAAATCCACAGCCTGCTTCCAGTCTCCGACCGGGTCAGGAATGGAATGAATGAAGCCCCCATCTGGCGGCGAGGGTATGAACTGTGCCGGCTGCCGAGGCCTGACGCACTCCTCTGGGGCAATGATTAAATGAATGACAGATGAAATGAAATGATAGTGGAGAGTGTTGCTGGAATGGAATTTTGACAGGAAAAACCGGAGTACCCGGAGAAGAACCTGTCTGCCTCCGTTCTGTCCAGCACAGATCTCACATGGAGTGACCGGGATTTGAACCACGGACCCAGTGGTGAGAGGCCGGCGTGCTGCCGCCTAAGCCACGGAGGCTTCTACCACTTACTTCTATTACACTCCCTAAATACTTGAACGTATCCATCTTGTTTAGCACTTCTCCTCCTGTGATTATATCTGTTGTTACTCTTCCCCTATTTCTCTTTGTCACCATCGTTTCACACCTCTTTGCATTACATTTTCAGCCATAGTGTTTTACTGTCTCAACCCATACATTGAACCTTTCTTGTACCTCTGCCCCTCCATTAGATCGTCTGCAAACACCTGGCTCTCGTATGTCCTTCTCCTATTTGTGCTGCCACTTCTACCATTACCCCCATCCATCACAGAGATGAAAAGTAGTGGAGATAGTGCACTCCCTTGCTTCAACCCACTCTTCTGTCGGCTACTACTGCTATTAATGTTAGTAGTTATATTAATTGCTCCTTGCTCCGTATTCTCGTTACTACACCATTAGTAACTATGGTAAACAGAGTGAGTCAGCCCTGGCGCACTTTTCACCCATCTGTCACATTTCTGCCTTAATGTTTGTCACTCTGTTTTTAAATCAGTTTCCTTGTTTCGAAAGTCTCATTGTTCCATCTTATTCGTTCTGTAGTAATCTGCTACGTTTCTGCCCTAATGTTCTTGTCATTTACTGATTTAATCAATTTCCTTGTTTAAAAAATTGCATGGTTCCGTCCTAGTCCTCCTCTAGTAATTTACTACGGAGAATGTATGTTAATATCGACTGGAACATTTCTGGCGCTGTGGTGCCGTGATCGATCGCGCTCGACCGCGAGATGGCTGCTGACGATAAAATTAATTTAGGAGTGGGAAAGCTAAATGAATTAAGGGACAAAAGAGTTCTCTGTAGCCACAAGGTAAATGAAGTATTATTCAGTATAGTTCCTAAACTGAGTTTAGTGAATTCTTTATCCAAAGTATACATTATCAATAGAAAGAGACAAACCACTACTACTACTACTACTACTACTTCTCCATACTGAGGTATTTATCTTTTATCTGCCTTTTAACGAGCGAACGTCATCGTTGCTGATCTAATTGTGTCCAAAGGATTTCTTCAAGCCTAAGAAAAATGGAACAGTGTTCAGGATCATGACTAGAGGCGGGGGATGGTTCTCCCTGGAAGATATGTTGTTGCCACTGTCGTGTGTGGTCTCGCGCTCATCCAGAACTGGAACATCCGACCTGGTCTTTTTCTGTCGAATTGCACCTTTCACCCTTGCCTGTGTTACGCAGTGCCATGTGGCGTCTTTTGCGCGAGAACCGCAGGGACTTGGGAGACCACGTGACGTTCAGAGTGCAGACCAATATATCGTACATTCCTTCCGAAAAAAATCACTGCGTGAAATCCTTTCCGGGATTACCTTCAGTACATATCATTCGTTGGAGCCCACTTTTTCTGATCGGTCCTTTATTTCCCCTGCCCATACTGTGCCCTTTTAGCAAGAAATATGCAAATCACAGTATGCCAGCATTGCTCAATTCGGGATTTTCGGGGTTGTAGTACGTTCTCCCACTCTGTGACTTACACATTTTGGATTAAATAGAGGATACACTTGCAAAAAATAACAACAAAATCAACTCCTATTTGAAAACATTTAATTAACCAAAATTATGGCGCTACAAACAATAAAACAATTAAACTACTGACCAAAATCTTCTACTTGTTCCAAGTGAACAAGGAATAATATAAGAATTAAACAAATATTATATTAAAACACATGGTTTCCTTTAAAACCAACAATTCATAATTATTTTTACTTCCATAAAGTATCTATCTTAAAGTTCCATATAACTACGAGCTCCTTTGGCTCGATACATTCCATAATAACGGTGTCATTTTTTGGTACACCTCAAATACTATTTTTATATTTTCTTATCATCAAAACAAATATATAATTACATTTAAAGTACATGTTAATTCTTTACTTAAATATTTGGGCACTTCACATGTTTTCAGCATTTACCATCCCTCTCAAGTTTTACAAATTCACCATAGTGATCGGGAAAATACTTGTGTACTCCAGAGTTATAAAGATTACTTGACAAAGTCAAAAACTATGATTACTCCCGGAATCTAGTTACCTTCATTTAACTCGTGGAATCCTACTTCCATACAACATTACAATAGGGATTGTTATTTATTTATTTGTCTTATAAGACCATTATCACATAAGAAAACTACGATCTGAACTGGCAAGCGATAATTTCATCTACAAGGACCTCGGTTCAAAGCCCGGGTCATTAACAACTTTAAACACTCCCGGTGTATTCATTCCTTCTTACAGACGGCCTTCACCCAACCCTCCTGCTATGAGGGTCAGACCGTTACACTTGAGCGAGATTTATGACTGGGAGGGTGGCTTCCAGTCTAGTCTACGGTTGGAGCTCTCCTCAATGCTTTTAAAACAAATCTTCCTTTCTTCTCAGTTCTATGGAGAGACCTGGCATTTAACTTCACTTATTTCCTTTCAACAATATTATTTGGCTCATAAACCACTTTCGTAACCTTGGCATTTATTAATTATAAAGGGTCCTCATTGATTGGGAAGAGTAATACACATTTTACGACGAATAATTAGGGGCTTCATTAACAGGAGGATTCTAGGTTCGAATCTCTTAACATGCCTCGGGAACCATTCCCACATTGGAGGACTTATACAAAATGCGATTTAGGGTCAGCCGTAGCCTACATGACCTACGCTCAATAATACCATACATTTGCTCCCTTTTCAATATAATAACACACACATGGCCTCGTGATCTGTGTCACTATTGGAGGACTTACAACATATCTCAAATTACCGCAATCAACTACCCTTCATAAGTAATTTACCAAGTACTTTTAACCTTTACGCATTCCTAGCGTGTCATTTTATTTTAATTGCGCTCCATTGCGCTATACATTATTTTTAAGCCTAGCGTCTTCCAAAGAACTGATAAATTCCATATTAACAATTGATACATATATCTCAATTTTTATATTAATCTTTTCCTTTGACAATAATTGCTCTATTTTAAATAACGTGCATTAATATCATGTCTTATACTTCTATTAAGGCTCCAACGCTCTTATTTTCATATCATTCAGTTTAATCTTTATTTATATTTCCTTTATATTATTATTATTATTATTATTATTAATACGCTTGCTTTTATAACATTCGTCAAATACACTGACATTTTATTCATACATTTCCTCTACAGGATTTATTCTTTCACATAATTATTTATAATTTCTCAAAATTCTATTTTTGTTCAGACCGCGTTCTTATTTTGTATTTAGTTATTTAGAAACATCCCTTTTACTCAAAAACTCCGGTGGATTTGTACACAATCATTTCCCCGACACCAAAACATAATGAAAATCTTTACTCACATGTTTAAGGTCGTTTCTTGACCCTTCTCCTCGTGCGATGCGTCATTTTTGGCCCACTTTTTTTTAAATTACTCCATCGTGTACAAATTCATTGCATGTACAGACATATCTTGACACATATTACCACGTATACATTTAACACTAATAACATTTTAAATACACTGGTGTATCCGTTTAGAACACACAATAAAAACACTGAAAATATATTACTTTTAACACAAAATCTTGATATATTTACACTTCACGAATTTTGATCACTAGACCGCTATTAGGTCTATCACACGTGACCTCTTGATCTCCCGTCTCCAAGGGTGAAATTTAGTAATGTCGGCTTCCTATCCTCTCTGAATATGAAAGTCTCGAATCATCTACTTCCTCCCTGCAATAGCACTCCTTCGAATCCCGTTCTTGACGATCTGCTATTTCTCTGACACGAACGGCTCCCCTTTTAGATTCTATTTATTGATCTTAGCGAAAGTCTGTTCTGTTCACGGTCCCCTCGATAATTTATCGGTGACCTATGGATTTTTAGCAACTAATACTTCTCGAGTCTTAGTGCTTTTGAATAGTTCGTCTGCTTTCTTGAAACGATGTCTATAGTTTCCTGTCTTCTTCTTTGATTATTCGGTTCTCGCACTTCTAATCTTCTAGAATACTTACGAACCTTATTTTCTCTGTCCCTGCTCGGGTTCTTTAAATTAGATAAACTGTTTATCTCTCTATTACGGTACTTCCGTACGTTATGATACTTTTGGTCGTTTACTTAAAGACCTATCGCCCTGAGTCCTAAGTACGCAGCCTACTTTGACTGTATTTTATGAACTTTTCACTGTAAATTGTATACTGTCGGACCTAAATCCTGTAACTAGGATTTTCCTAAATTTTCAACACGGCGATACTGTAATATTACTTCTTTGCAACTCCTCTACGGAGGCACGCGAGTTATTGATACCGCGACGCCCGTGGCTGTCGGATATTTTCTATGCGATGTGATACAGCGTTTTTTCCCCTCAAGGAAAGCTGGTATACTGTCTTCGGTGTGTTTCAGCGTGACGCCCCCTCACGGACTATCGGAATTCAGTGTCTGATGAAGCACAGTGACGCGCCCTCAGGCCGTTTGATAACTGCATGTACTGATCCAACGTGACGCCCCCCTGGGCTATCGGAAACTGCATGATTGGCTTGGTGAGGCCAGGAGTTTTATACTCTTTAGTCACAAAAAGATAAAATCCTAGTCCTTTTCGTGACCAACTTTTGAACTAATTGTCGTACAATTATAAAAATTATATCTCCAGAAAGCTCGTCTTCCAAACGTCAAATAATCTCATTGCGCATAAGAATCGATCGTGCATTTCGGAGATATTAATTAATTTTTAGTCTTCAGCTGCGTGGGTGTTGCTGTTCATTTTTTATTTCCCCACTCCTCTGGTATCAGTGAATCCCTGATGACGTATGCTTCGTTTGCAGTTCATTCCTATGCAGTTATTACAAGGTTTTTCTTTACACAAAAATCTCTAATCCGAAATGATTCACAGTACTGTATTTATTTACTTATTTTCATTCCTGCAAATGGGTTAAATTTAATTATTCTTCTTCTGGCACATCGGCGCTGTTGCCGTTTTCCTGCAAGCTAAGCTGGATTTCCGAGTCACGCTTCTCTGTCTTACAGTGAAAATTTTCCACTCGTTCTATTAATATCCATGACCCGCTCCCTCTCAAGGAGTCAAGAGGCATGATCTCATCTCCTGAACACCTGGTCCCCGCTGCTTGCACAACGTTAGGCTAGAATCCTGGCTTGAAATCTCTCTCCATTCCCTTAGAGACTGTGTGTTTATTTCATTCCTTTCACAAATACATGGATTCGACCCCCTTTGAGCCAATGGTACATGGGTTCATCTCTCCCCTCCTTAGGTAAATAAATTTTCGAAAAATTTTGAGGAAATTTAATTCAATTATTCATTAAAATCTTATTTTTCTTTATTCGTTGAAGCCATCATAACGTTATCCGTACCTTCTGTTTCTTTTATTTCTTTAAAGTCGTATCCGGTAATTGTGTAGGTTGGGTACGCTCTGTCCCTACCCTTTCTTTCCTTTTCCTTTAATTGTCTGGACTTCAAGTCTCCAGAACCTCATTCTTCTTTACGGGTGTGGTCTATCCCTACCCGTTTCCTTATTTCATCATTCTCCTTTCTTAAATTGAAATTTTCTTCTTCAACAAAAGCAATTATTTCTTTTATTTCCCAATATAATTTCTCCAATTCGCATTCGCACTCGAATGTTTGAGCTCTGTTTCCTTTTTCTTCCTTATTCTCGTTTCTATCAAAAGTGGATTCCTCATCTCTAAATTGTTCCATAACCAGGGCTTGTTCATTGGCTTCATCGAAGTCTTCGGGAGGGTAATATACTTTCAAATTCGCTGAATTCATGGACACTTCGTGATTCGTTTCACAGTGCCGAATTCTATAGGCATTATTTCTCAAATCTCTTATTATTTGATACGGTCCGTGGTACATTTTCTGGAACCTTTTTGTACACGCGGTTCCCTGGATCCGAAATGGCTGGTCTTTTTACTAACACCATTTCCCCTGCTAATAGTGGCCAATGATACCTCTTGTGCCTATTTCTTCTTTGCCTCCTGTCGGATGGAGCTTTTAGATGCTCAAAGGCTCTTCTAATACGTACATCTCTTCCCGGCTGAGCGTCGGCTGGCCTAGGAATTACCAGACTCCAAGGTCTTTCTGGTTGCTCATTCCGATGTAATGTTATTGGTATCTCTCCCGTAGATTCATGGAGTGTGTTGTTTGTACAGAATTCGATAATATCCAAGATATCTATCCACTTCCAATTTTCTTCGGCACAGTATATTCTACAATACTTGGCCGTCTCCCTCATCACTCTTTCTACAGGATTTGCCTCAGGATGGCGAATACTTGACAAAATCTGACGTATTCCAAGTCTTTCTAATTCTTGTCTGAACTCTACACTGGTGAAACAACTACCGTGATCCGACAACAAATTCTCAGGTTTTCCCAGAATCGGTATCACTTTTTCTTTGAGTCGTTTTAACACCTGTTTGGTACTAGTCTTCTGTATGGGAGCAAGGACAACCATTTTTGTGAAGACATCCATAGCCACCATTATGTGTCGATTTCCTCTTCTTGCCTTGGGCAAAGGTCCGAAATTATCAATAGTAATGATTTGACCTGGCCTCTCGGGTAACAATGGTATAGGCTTTTGTCTCATCAGAAATGCATTTGGTTTAATCCTTTGACATAGATCACATGTCTTTAGCGTATCCCTTACAGTTTCTCTCAGTCTCGGCCATACAAATGCTTCTTTCAGCATCGAGACTGTTTTGTCGACTCCCATATGTCCGAACGATCTATGGGCTAACCATACTATTTTCCTCTGCAAAATTGCAGGTACAACAATCCTTAATCGTGTATGGTCAGAGTCCACAAACTTATATAATAATCCATTATAAAATGTGTAATCTTGAGCTATCTTAGTAGCTTCCGTGTACGCCGGTGTTCCCCTTATCAAACTTCCCTCAAGGAAAGATATGAGCATGTTCATCCATGGATCCTCACGTTGCCGTTGACTAATGCTTCTTAACTCATTTAGAGTACGCTGATCCCTGTCTTCCAAATCAATAGCCATTACTTCCTCTTCTGTGGACTCTGGCTGTCTACTTAAATAGTCTGGAACTATATTTTCTTTTCCTGGGCAGTATTCTATTTTTATATCAAACTGTTGAATGTATAAAGCCCAACGCATCAACCTTTGACTGGATAGATCAGTCTTCATCAAAAAGGTTAAGGCTTTATGATCCGTCCTTAGAGTGACTTGAAACCCATATACGATCTTTCGCCAATATTGCAGCGCGTGCAATATCGCTAACAGCTCGATTTCGCTGATCGTATAATTTTTCTCGTGTGGTTTCAGTCTCCGACTTGTGAAAGCTAGATAATTTCTCTTATCAGGGTTATCCGGGTTTTCCTGATATAGCATTGCCCCTATTCCAATCTGGGATCCATCTGTTTGAATGATAAATCTCTGATTAAAATCAGGATATCCTAGCTTCACACAGTTTAAGAGCATTTCCTTGGCCTCCACAAAAGCTTTTTCTGTTTCCTCCGTCCATTTCCACTTGCCCCCTTCTTCAGAAGGTCCTGTAGTGGTGCAACAGTTTTTGTGTATGATGGACAATGTCCTGAGAAAAACCCAATCAATCCCAAAAACTGGCGAACGTTCTTCACCTTCAAAGGCCTTGGAAAATCTCTTATCGATTCTAATTTGCATGGATTTGGTTTAACACCATCCTTGTCAATCACATGCCCTAAAAATGTTACTTGTCTTTGACTAAAATTTGACTTCTTTAAATTGATTTTAAAATTAGCCCTTCTTAAGTCTTCCAATAATTTCTTCAACTTTTCTAAATGTTCCTCAATGTTCTCCGAGGTAAGCAAAATATCATCCACATAACGGATAGTGCAATGTTTCACTTCCTCTGACAGGTTTCGATCAAGCGCTCTTATTAAGGCAGATCCTGCGGTCTTCAATCCGAACGGACATCTCCTAAAACAATATGTTTGTTGGTCGAACTGAAATCCAGTCAACAAGCTGGTTTTCTCTTCCAGTTCGAGATGATGATACGAAGACGTCATGTCAATATTTGTGAAAATCTTCTTGCCTTTGAATTTCCTCAGTATTTCTTTTATGGGTGGTGCCGAATCATTTTCTGGTATGATCTTTGTATTCAAATTTCTGGCATCTAAACACACCCTTACTGAGCCATCCGGTTTACTCACAATCACTAATGGACTAACATATGGTGTCGCCATTTTTTCTATAACACCTGCATTCATCATCTCCTGCAGTGTTTTCTTCGTTTGTGGGTAATGTTTTTCCGCAACCGGGTATGGTTTTTGTCTGAACGGTGCCCAATCATTGACTTGGAACGCGTATTTAAAATTTTCAATCTTCCCTGGCTTGGAATCAAATACGTCTCTAAAATTTAATAATAATTTCTTTAATTGTTCCTTATTTTCGAGGTTAACTTTAGCTTCCTCTACTTTTCCTGACAGGTTGGTCTCGAACTCAGTTTCCAAATTATCTTCGAGTTCTATGTTGAGGACTTCAAATATCTTTTCTATGTCCTTATAACCTTCCTCAGTTACTTCTTCCACATGCCATACCTGTTCTCCTATTTTCGCATCCTGTTCCTGTAGGTTAATGTTTTGTTCATCCACATCCTCTCTTTGGATTCTAATGCAATTTTGCGCTCGGTCTATGATGACCTTGTTCTCACGGATAAAATCAATACCTAATATGACATTATACGGTAATTGATTTACCAGCAAAAAGCATTGCGAAATTTCAGCGTTACCCATGATCAGATCGATGTATACCTGAAATTTACATGTTAAAGATTTTTCAGGGATAATCCCCTTAATCTTTACACTTGATGTGGGAATCTTTAATACGCGGCCCCTTGTTTCCAGTTCATTTAGAAGGGTTTGCGTAATTAAACTTATTGTGGATCCGGTATCAATTAATGCCCTGACCAGTAATCCTTCTATCCTTAACATAATTATGGGTAATTCTCTTTTAACAGGTGGGATTCCTCCCACATCCTCGTTAATCAGCTCATCTGGTCTTGCTATCCAATTCACAATTTCTACCTCCTCCCAGCTCCTGGTATGTTTCCACTTTTGACGATTTAAATTTGAAGTTTTTTTATCCTGAGGGCTTCCTTTCCCCTCATTCTTTAATTGAGCTTGTAGTTCCAAGCTTTGAGCTCCGTCTAGTCGGTCGGGTGATTTCCGGTTCTTTATTGCCTCACTCCAACGGACTTTTTGCCTTTCAGGTTCGCCTGGTCGTTCATTCATATAACGAAGACTTTCCTGATATCTCTCTTCTATTTCGGCCCGATATTCATCATCCCTATCCTCTGGCCTTACGTTCCTTCTGGGATAATTCTCCCATTTCTTTCGGTTTTCTTGCCTCTGATGGTTATTGTTATAGGGTCGGCTCTCTTGTTGCCTATAACCCGTATTCCTAGGATTTCTTCCTCGATATCCTCCTCTGTAGTATGGCTGTATTCCCCTAGGCTCTTGGTGCCCATACTCTCGACCCAGTCCCTGAGTATCAGTACTAGTGGACTGATTTCTGGTCGATGGTTTCTCTCTGTTTTCCTGACTGCTGGCCATATGTACCTGTTCAGTCTGTCTTTGATGCCTGGGAGTAACGTGTGAAGTCGTCATATCTAATTGACGTAGTACGCTCTCTACCTCCACAGCACTTCTGGCTTTGGACGAGATTAACAGCCTCTGAATCTCATATGGAAGTTGTCTTGCAATGGCGGCACACAGGTCGTTCTCCTCTGGAGCAATGTCAAGTTCCCGGAATTTACACAGCTGAGCGGTGAAAAATTCTGAGTACTTAGTTGGTGCATTTGTGCTGTACTTCGTAGAGTACAGATCTAGCCTCAAATTCTCTTTGACATCTGCTGCCCAATATCGTTTTAAAAAGGCTTCTCTAAAGCCTTCCACCGTATCGAAGGTGTACCTGAAGCTTCTGAACCAAGTAAGACAATCACCTGCCAACAGCTTCTCAATTGCTCTCAGTCTCCGATCCTGAGGAACTTTCATTTCGTTTAAGTACTCTGCGACTTCCTTTAACCAGTATTTTGGAGTAATTGACATGTTATTACCCGTAAACTTTACCGGTCTGTCCTCATTCGACTTAATGATGTTTATTATCTGACCATTTGTCTGGTTCATGTACGGGGTTGACATCGCCATCGGATATCCTGGGTTCTTATAAGGGCTCTCCCCTCCTAAGTCCCTATCTGTATCTGTGTCTTGTTCACGGGGATCTACCCATCCTGTCTTTGGAAACTCATCCTGACTCTCAAATTCTAACTTCCTTTCTCTTCGGGCACTTTCTTCATTAGCCATGAGTTGAATTTCCATTTGACTGTTCTTATGTTCAGTCCTCTCCAACCGTGATCTTAATTCATTCTGAATTCTTTCTTGATTCCTTTTACTATCTTCCTCTTCCTTTTTGAGTTGGGATTTCTCTTCCCTGAGACTATCCCTGATTTCAGCTAATTGATCTTCTACCTCTTTCTTGATGACCATGACCTGTTTTGTTATAATTTCTGGTTTAATGTCACCTCTGGTATCTAGGTCTTCTCGTATTCCCTTTATTTTCTTCTCCATTTCTCTTTGTCCTTTGAACGTTTAAATTATACGCCAAATCAATACATAAACAAATATATATTTTATATATTAGTACATGTTTCGACCCACAGTGGGGTCATCCTCAGCCTAAGTGTTTTATAAGCCTGGCTGGCTCCTTCATAGAATGCAAATACATTTGCCATTGGAAACAAATGTTTTAAATATCCGTATTGATGTTAGAATTAAACGTTTAAATTATACGCCAAATCAATACATAAACAAATATATATTTTATATATTTTATATATTTGTTTATGTATTGATTTTGCGTATAATTTAAACGTTTAATTCTAACATCAATACGGATATTTAAAACATTTGTTTCCAAGGATGACCCCACTGTGGGTCGAAACATGTACTAATATATAAAATATATATTTGTTTATGTATTGATTTGGCGTATAATTTAAACGTTTAATTCTAACATCAATACGGATATTTAAAACATTTGTTTCCAATGGCAAATGTATTTGCATTCTTTGTCCTTTGACCATATCTATTTTAATTCCGTCAAGCCTTTCTTCAGTTTTCCCTTGACTCTTATATAATCTCATCACTTCATCTTGGACCTGATTTACTTCAGTATTGGTTTTTCCTACGTGGACCTTTAATGTTCCGATGGTTTCCTGAACCTCATTAATACCCTGACTTATTTCCTCTATCTTATGGGTATTTTCCTTATTTTCTTCATTTCGTTGTTTTCTTTCTATCTGGAGATGCTCTTCGTATGTACTTAAATTTTTATTTATTTTCGCTTCGTACGTCCTCCAGTTATCATCTACCTGCCCGGTAAACCGCTCAAATTGACCTTTCATGTCCCGCGCATCCTTTTGATTTTGGTTTTTCATCTCAGTTACTTCGGTCTGAACTACACCGATTTTGTCCTCGAGGGTTCCTACTTTCTCCTCAAGTTTTCCTACTTGGTGCTTTACCCCTTTAAATTCGTCCCCTAATGTCTTAAAATTTTCTTTTATCTCATCCCGTGAGGTTTTACATATATTGCTGTTCACTTTTATCTGAGCTTCTAATTCTTTCTGCACACCTTGGATCTGGGTTACAAGTTCATTTTTACAATCTTCTACATTCTTTTTGCACGTTCCTTCCATGTCACTTAATTTAGTTTCCACAGAACCAAATTTATTTTCCATTGAACCAATTTTATCCTCTATAATTTTAAAATTTTCCTGGCATTCCCTTTTTGACTCATTTAACTTAGTCTCCAACCCCGCGTCAAAATTTTGAAATTTAGTATCCATTGTCTTTTCTATTTCCGCCTTCAGTACCTCATTATTTGTTTTACTGTCGGCTCTTATAGACTCTAACGTCTCCTCTTTTACAACTTTCAACTGTTCCGCAATATTTTCCCCACTTTTTGTTTTAATCTCTTCTATCTTAGCCTTCAGTTCATTGTTCATTTTTATACAGTCGGCCTCGATAGCTTTTAATTTAATTCCCATGCTATCACTATTAATTTCGATAGCTTCTAGTTTAGTCGCCACGTTATAACTATTAGTTTTTAGTGACTCTAAACTTTGATTCATGGATCCTAAATCCCTTTTATTTTCACTCTGTTGGCTGTCCAACTTATTCAAACTTTCATTTATGGTTTTAAACTATTCTTTATTTTCAGTCTGTTGGCTGTCCAACTTATTCTCTATCTTAACACTGTCAGTTTTAAGAGCTGTTAAATTATCATTTATAGATTCGAACTCTTTTTTATTTTCATCCTTTTGGAGACCCAATGTATTGTCTATCGTTCCCAATTTATTGTTCATGGCCTCCCACTTTTCCTTACTATCGGCTTTTATAGCCTCCAAAAGCCCTTGCAATTCCTCACTCAAAACCATCTTATTAGAATACAGTGGGCCACTCATGCCACATCGCTGAAACATGCTTGAGAGATGGTAATTGAACCATTGTGTCCCAATTCAAAAAATTTTACTTTGGTACGGGTATTTACTACAACGTACCCTTTTGATACTTTTATTCAATGTCATAAACTTTATGGAAGTATTTAAAATTCAAAATTTCGAAAAAACCTTTTTTTCAAAAAAAATGAAAATTTTGATTTTTCGAGAAAACTCGGGTTTTCCCTAGGAAAACTCATCCCTGCATACTGGGCGCCAAAATCGAAGATTTGCTGGGGGGTTGTTTAATCCAGGGCTGCTCGGTGTGAGTTTCTAGGGACCCATGCGGTCAGTTAACATTATACGTTGTAGCTATTCCTAACATTACTTTACTTTACATGAAATGACCGTCATAAGTGTTCCTCTAGTTATTAATCCAAGCACATTACTTTATATACCCCCATGTGCCCTTTTAGCAAGAAATATGCAAATCACAGTATGCCAGCATTGCTCAATTCGGGATTTTCGGGGTTGTAGTACGTTCTCCCACTCTGTGACTTACACATTTTGGATTAAATAGAGGATACACTTGCAAAAAATAACAACAAAATCAACTCCTATTTGAAAACATTTAATTAACCAAATTTATGGCGCTACAAACAATAAAACAATTAAACTACTGACCAAAATCTTCTACTTGTTCCAAGTGAACAAGGAATAATATAAGAATTAAACAAATATTATATTAAAACACGTGGTTTCCTTTAAAACCAACAATTCATAATTATTTTTACTTCCATAAAGTATCTATCTTAAAGTTCCATATAACTACGAGCTCCTTTGGCTCGATACATTCCATAATAACGGTGTCATTTTTTGGTACACCTCAAATACTATTTTTATATTTTCTTATCATCAAAACAAATATATAATTACATTTAAAGTACATGTTAATTCTTTACTTAAATATTTGGGCACTTCACATGTTTTCAGCATTTACCATCCCTCTCAAGTTTTACAAATTCACCATAGTGATCGGGAAAATACTTGTGTACTCCAGAGTTATAAAGATTACTTGACAAAGTCAAAAACTATGATTACTCCCGGAATCTAGTTACCTTCATTTAACTCGTGGAATCCTACTTCCATACAACATTTCAATAGGGATTGTTATTTATTTATTTGTCTTATAAGACCATTATCACATAAGAAAACTACGATCTGAACTGGCAAGCGACAATTTCATCTACAAGGACCTCGGTTCAAAGCCCGGGTCATTAACAACTTTAAACACTCCCGGTGTACTCATTCCTTCTTACAGACGGCCTTCACCCAACCCTCCTGCTATGAGGGTCAGACCGTTATACTTGAGCGAGATTTATGACTGGGAGGGTGGCTACCAGTCTAGTCTACGGTTGGAGCTCTCCTCAATGCTTTTAAAACAAATCTTCCTTTCTTTTCAGTTCTATGGAGAGACCTGGCATTTAACTTCACTTATTTCCTTTCAACAATATTATTTGGCTCATAAACCACTTTCGTAACCTTGGCATTTATTAATTATAAAGGGTCCTCATTGATTGGGAAGAGTAATACACATTTTACGACGAATAATTAGGGGCTTCATTAACAAGAGGATTCTAGGTTCGAATCTCTTAACATGCCTCGGGAACCATTCCCACATTGGAGGACTTAAACAAAATGCGATTTAGGGTCAGCCGTAGCCTACATGACCTACGCTCAATAATACCATACATTTGCTCCCTTTTCAATATAATAACACACACATGGCCTCGTGATCTGTGTCACTATTGGAGGACTTACAACATAACTCGAATTACCGCAATCAACTACCCTTCATAAGTAATTTACCAAGTACTTTTAACCTTTACGCATTCCTAGCGTGACATTTTATTTTAATTGCGCTCCATTGCGCTATACATTATTTTTAAGCCTAGCGTCTTCCAAAGAACTGATAAATTCCATATTAACAATTGATACATATCTCAATTTTTATATTAATCTTTTCCTTTGACAATAATTGCTCTATTTTAAATAACATGCATTAATATCATGTCTTATACTTCTATTAAGGCTCCAACGCTCTTATTTTCATATCATTCAGTTTAATCTTTATTTATATTTCCTTTATATTATTATTATTATTATTATTAATACGCTTGCTTTTATAACATTCGTCAAATACACTGACATTTTATTCATACATTTCCTCTACAGGATTTATTCTTTCACATAATTATTTATAATTTCTCAAAATTCTATTTTTGTTCAGACCGCGTTCTTATTTTGTATTTAGTTATTTAGAAACATCCCTTTTACTCAAAAACTCCGGTGGATTTGTACACAATCATTTCCCCGACACCAAAACATAATGAAAATCTTTACTCACATGTTTAAGGTCGTTTCTTGACCCTTCTCCTCGTGCGATGCGTCATTTTTGGCACACTTTTTTTTAAATTACTCCATCGTGTACAAATTCATTGCATGTACAGACATATCTTGACACATATTTAACACGTATACATTTAACACTAATAACATTTTAAATACACTGGTGTATCCGTTTAGAACACACAATAAAAACACTGAAAATATATTACTTTTAACACAAAATCTTGATATATTTACACTTCACGAATTTTGATCACTAGACCGCTATTAGGTCTATCACACGTGACCTCTTGATCTCCCGTCTCCAAGGGTGAAATTTAGTAATGTCGGCTTCCTATCCTCTCTGAATATGAAAGTCTCGAATCATCTACTTCCTCCCTGCAATAGCACTCCTTCGAATCCCGTTCTTGACGATCTGCTATTTCTCTGACACGAACGGCTCCCCTTTTAGATTCTATTTATTGATCTTAGCGAAAGTCTGTTCTGTTCACGGTCCCCTCGATAATTTATCGGTGACCTATGGATTTTTAGCAACTAATACTTCTCGAGTCTTAGTGCTTTTGAATAGTTCGTCTGCTTTCTTGAAACGATGTCTATAGTTTCCTGTCTTCTTCTTTGCTTATTCGGTTCTCGCACTTCTAATCTTCTAGAATACTTACGAACCTTATTTTCTCTGTCCCTGCTCGGGTTCTTTAAATTAGATAAACTGTTTATCTCTCTGTTACGGTACTTCCGTACGTTATGATACTTTGGGTCGTTTACTTAAAGACCTATCGCCCTGAGTCCTAAGTACGCAGCCTACTTTGACTGTATTTTATGAACTTTTCACTGTAAATTGTATACTGTCGGACCTAAATCCTGTAACTAGGATTTTCCTAAATTTTCAACACGGCGATACTGTAATATTACTTCTTTGCAACTCCTTTACGGAGGCACGCGAGTTATTGATACCGCGACGCCCGTAGCTGTCGGATATTTTCTATGCGATGTGATACAGCGTTTTTTCCCCTCAAGGAAAGCTGGTATACTGTCTTCGGTGTGTTTCAGCGTGACGCCCCCTCACGGACTATCGGAATTCGGTGTCTGATGAAGCACAGTGACGCGCCCTCAGGCCGTTTGATAACTGCATGTACTGATCCAGCGTGACGCCCCCCTGGGCTATCGGAAACTGCATGATTGGCTTGGTGAGGCCAGGAGTTTTATACTCTTTAGTCACAAAAAGATAAAATCCTAGTCCTTTTCGTGACCAACTTTTGAACTAATTGTCGTACAATTATAAAAATTATATCTCCAGAAAGCTCGTCTTCCAAACGTCAAATAATCTCATTGCGCATAAGAATCGATCGTGCATTTCGGAGATATTAATTAATTTTTAGTCTTCAGCTGCGTGGGTGTTGCTGTTCATTTTTTTAATTCCCCACTCCTCTGGTATCAGTGAATCCCTGATGACGTATGCTGCGTTTGCAGTTCTTTCCTCTGCAATTATTACAAGGTTTTTCTTTACACAAAAATCTCTAATCCGAAATGATTCACAGTACTGTATTTATTTACTTATTTTCATTCCTGCAAATGGGTTAAATTTAATTATTCTTCTTCTGGCACAACGGCGCTGTTGCCGTTTTCCTGCAAGCTAAGCTGGATTTCCGAGTCACGCTTCTCTGTCTTACAGTGAAAATTTTCCACTCGTTCTATTAATATCCATGACCCGCTCCCTCTCAAGGAGTCAAGAGGCATGATCTCATCTCCTGAACACCTGGTCCCCGCTGCTTGCACAACGTTAGGCTAGAATCCTGGCTTGAAATCTCTCTCCGTTCCCTTAGAGACTGTGTGTTTCTTTCATTCCTTTCACAAATACATGGATTCGACCCCCTTTGAGCCAATGGTACATGGGTTCAATACATAAATTGTTCTATATACTGTGCACTTGGATTATTTAGCTGTAAAACTCTACAATTAATGTGGAAATCTCTAGATGTTCATACCATGCCATGAACACTTGCTCTCAAGATTTCAACAGGCTTGTTGCACTGTGCTGAAGCAATAGTTCTGCATACTATGGACCCTGTGTGCGGACAAGTTCGATTTCCTAGCATTATACTTCTAAATCTTGCTTGCACGGGAGAGCCACTCGTTTACCAGCTCGCGGAAGGGAGCTTCATTATCGGAGCATTTGTCAAGCAGTTGCTCATCAATCCCGATTATTCCTTCTCTTCTATGAAACAAATAATGTTGGTGTTGCCTAGCATTTCAATAATACGATATAAATCCATAGTTGTCATGGCATCGTGGTCATTTAGTACCGTGTTCTTGTGTATCAGGATTTGTCTGATAACTGTATTATTGTCGTGTCTTTAATATTGTGCGTATTTTGTAACCGAGACTAGAATTGAGAAGATGGTAGCCATAGTCTTAAGTTAGGACCCATCCAGGCAGTAGAAGTGGGAAAATATGGAAAACCACTAATAGGATGGCTGAGGAGGAAATCGAACTCAGTTCTACATCACGAGGCTGAGTGTATCCAGTTCTAGCCCTCAGACCAGGCAGAGTCGGGAATCAAACGTGGGTCTCAGGGTTGACAGTGGAGAATGATAACTACTACACCACGAGGTGGTGTAAATGCATAAAACACACAAATGTTTTCTGTGCGTTATTTTCAATTAATTTCTCAAGGTCTACAAGACCTGCGTTGTTCTAGAATTCGAACTTTCAGCTGAAACCTTCTATTGACAAGGTACTTGATGCATTAATACTGTAGCTAATTGGTAATTATTCAACATACTGAAAATATCTGTATGGATGTGGCTGAACATATTCGTCTATTTTATGAATGGACTTTGTATTGAAGCAACTTTACACAATATTACGAATGGTGGAGCATTATTTGTGTCATTTAAATTCTGGTGAAATATTTCGCGCTGTCACCATGTTGGATTGGTAACACCGAAACTTGAAAGGTGCACTCGGCGTCGGCTGGGATAGTAGTAAGCCCTTACGAAATTCCATTGCAATTGCTCTAACAAATAAAACGTTATATGGAGGACCTACACGCACAGATGGTCCAACCGACCGACAAACACACACAGACAAACGCAAACAAAATTTGATTTCATAAGGCCATTACTCTTATGATGAAAATAGGCTTAAAATATGTGCTCGTTTTTCTAACAATGTACACCATTTAAAGTTGTTAAGACGATACAACGTGGAACGACAAGTCAATTGGCGTGTCACTCTAATTCCCTATGGGGACTAAACTGCAGTTCACCTGGTGTTTTCTTTTTCTTCTAATTATTATCTTTATTTATAATTTGCTCAAATGCAATTGATTATCACATCCCGAGTGAAAGGACAGTATTCAAGAGCCAGTACATGCTAAGGTAATAATTGGAATGTACACTACAAGGGAACGATTGAAGCGAGGAACCCTTTCAGTGTAGACAGAAGCTGGGAAGTAAGAAAAGGCTCCTGGCCGCGCAGAGAAAACTATGTGGTGTGAAAAAGCTCGGATCTGCGGCGAGGAGCGAAATTGATCTGTGTAATTCTTAACATGATGTTTGGATAACCATGATCTACTTGATCCCATTTCTAAATGGCATCAATCAGAAAGAGTGAGACAGGAGACCTCACTGAGAAAAGTCGAGGTATAATTTAAAAGACCTGTTGCCGTTTCACCTGCTGTTAGATGAGTATTTTCAAGACTATTTACCGAACAGTAGGTGACACGCTGACAAATGGAAAAATGGGCCAAGAGACGAACAATCACCATCAGATGTCGGCTGAAAAAGTTTCCAACAGGCCATTCTTTACACTCTTGAAGGAAAGCGAAAGATTTTCACTTCATAGTCTTGTTGACATTAGGGGCAGATGACCTCAATACTCCACCCTTTGAAACAACAAATCATTTTTTAAACACTTATTAAGACGTTTTCAAGGAAACTACTCCGTTCTATGAAACCCCTGAACGTGGTGAAAATAATGTATCTTTCCCTGTCGGTAAACCCTGCCCATAGTAATTATTCAAGTTTAGGGTATATTTGTAATTTGTGCTCAGATGTCTGCTTATTTATGTCTCCTAAAGCCAACATGTACCACCTCCATTTGCTGATGATAAAGACTGAGTTGTAGAGGCTTTGCGAAATGGGGGCGGGGGCAGGCGGTGCTGGAGTGACCTCAGCTTTCACCGTTGTGCATGCTCGCACCGAAGACGAGTGTAGCGTGTGACGTCACTATGCTTTGTACGGCTGCCGCAGAGGACGAGCAAAATAGTTTGAGGCATGCAGGATGCAGCAATGTAGGAAAGACTGGAAACATATCTGGTGTTAATAACACAACGAACTGAACGTCTTGGATGTCGTAATGTTAATGCTCCTTGTTGCAATTACACAATTTGATCACAGATTATAACCAATGATATTTCAGCTCTCTCTTATCAAAAAATATGTAACAAAAGTACTTAATGTGAAAAACAGTCATGCTATAACGTAAATAGAACTGAACATATTGCCATTTTCCCTGCACTTTAGAAAAGAGCCGTACAGAACAATACAATCACGGGGACATTTTCAGACACTTTCTGTTTCGTTTTTCTTGAACTAGTTTATCAATGTTAGGACGTAGTGTCAGGGAAAGTTGTAATCGAAGGCTGCATGCTAGGTTGTGATCTGACAAGGTACTTCGAGATTTGGACTTAGCCAGTTTCATAATAGAAGAGAATGGTTTTACTTGTACTCGCCATGTTGTTCCCATCGAGAGCTCTACAGCGGACTGACCCTTCCAGGTCCGTACGCACAGCGCCGTTGATCTAGGCAACGTGGTATTACACGGCTCTCGCCTGACATCACACGAACTGATAAGCTTGCCCTTCGTTTCGACACGTCACACCGCTTGAAGCTGTCTTCCTCTCTACTAAAGCCAACCATTCACACTCCAGCTTGCTGGCCGCCCGGCAGGAAGTGTCACGCTCCAGCGGGGCGTCCAGCTTCATTTCACGCTTGACTGTAAATGCGATAGCTTGTCACCGGCATTGCGACTTGTGACTAGAAGACAGAAACTAGCACTCCTTTGTATTTGTTTGTTGTTGTTGTTGTTGTTGTTACAAATGAAAAGAAAGAAAGTGTGGGTGGAGAGATTGTTACGTAATCGGGTGAATTACTGCGATGCAAAACAGCTTAGTAACATTGATAACTGCGTCTACCAGAACTACTTAAGAATTAATAAGTCGTTTAATTTGTTGCTGAATAAAATATCACCTAGGCCTATGGTATCAAAGAAAAACAGCTTAATGCGTGAAAGTATTACAGCAGAACGACGTTTAATCGTCACTTTTTAATCAACTTTTGAACTCACTGAATCAATTTTGGCATTAGAATCACGTCTTAGTGAAATTTCCAATAAATCCTCTAAAGCAGCTTTTATTATTTGTCTATTTGAATGATTTTGTGAACTGGAATTACAAAGGTACGGCTTTTCTTTGTACGCTTGCATGACTTCTCTTAAAGTCTCTTTATCCGTTACTAGCAGTAGTGCCCGGCTTCGCCGGGTGGATTTACTTGTTATATGGATGATAATGAATACTACTACAGAACTGGCACATGATACTTAAACTAACAGTTTTTAGCCTACTTTCGATTTTTGCAAAAAATGAAAGTAGACTTATGAGATCAACACAGGGCGAAAAAAGTGTGTCTGTCTGTGTGTGTGTATGTGTGTGTGTGAGCCTGTGTGTGTGTGTGTGTGTATGTGTGTGTGTGAGTCTGTGTGTGTGTCTGTGTGTGTGTGAGTGTGTGTACTCTGAATGTCTGTCCCCCCCTATAAATTCGAACACGGTGAATGCGAATTGAACGAAATT